>KK114430.1:588886-639547 GCA_000611955.2 Stegodyphus mimosarum
AAAGAAGAGTATTAAACCTACAGCCACATGTTTTACAATTTTCACTCACGGATTTCACACTTAGCCGCATTAACTTTTACGGACATTTTTTAGTTTCCGTTAAAGAAAAAATTCGTGGGAAAATTTCAGACTTTGAAAGAGCCACATGGCATCATCAAGTAATTTTTTTAACAAGCGGCAATAGCATTTACTTCACGGATGATCTAAAATCCGGCATAATATGCCGCGGTCTCCGAAAAAGCGCATTTATATACCCAGACACACGCAAAAAAAAAGGCCGAGATGTGACACAGATGACTGTACATGATGTTTTAACTCTCCAAAACAAATAGCCCATGTAACGGGGGTCTTCGTTACGAACCCTTTCTGAGCCTCCCGTTATGTTGCGCGCATAACCCATGTGCCACACAGAGCGGCATTATTTTTTTTTTCTTTTATTTTTTTCTAGTTCCACGCTTTCCCTTTTGCATCAATGATTTTTGTTCTTGTATATCTCCGGTTGCTATTTGAAATGAAACAGATCGCAGTTGGGTAATATTTCTTTTTATTACAGTTATTTCTCTTCCAACCTTCCGTATACTCGTCGACCACACACGAGGTTTGGGGCTGCGAGTGTTTTGGGAAGGTATAACGTTAACGCTAGATAGGACACGCTTAAAATTTATGAGACAAAAATAGACATGGTAATTGCAGTTTACGAAAATTAATGGAGTATTCATTGCATTTTAATTAAAGCTTCACTGAATTATAGGTTTTTATTTTATGTAATTTAGGAAGGGAAATAAATTATTTGCATTTCCGGATTCCTTTTTGTAATAGCACACACACTCTCTCTCTTTTTCAAGTAATTCTTTTTAAATACATCTATAAAATGTGCATAAATGTCTATAAAAATATCTACGAAACAGATCTCTAATCATTATGAGACATTATTGAACAAATTTTATATATATGAAAGGTAATGTTATGATCACAGATTTGCAATCAGTTTAGCATATTATCTGAAGTTTATTACTAAATCCAAGGTAACCTTTACGAGATGATTTATTGTTTTCATTCCGTGGATTTTGTGCTTTACCATTTAAGGGAAATGTTTGTTTAAGCTTTACGATTTCTAATGAAATAAATACATAACTGCTGCTTGAATAATTGAATTTTTGCATTGTTAAATAAACTTACAAGCCTGTTTTGATGTTAATTATAAATGAAATAATATCGCAGTAAATACTTTTTTCCTGCTATTTGGCGAGGCCATTTCGACCAGCTCATTTTAAATGTAAGATTTTATGTTTGTATACTTTTAATTTATGGGGGATGAATTCTTGAACTAGTTTGTTTATCATAGAAATTTAGCTTAAAATTGTTAAACTAAAATTTAAACTATTTAACTAAACTAAAATTTGTATACCGAGTTGTGATCGCAGTTTCTTTTCAAATATATGAATTATATATTTTTTAAATAATGTTTTAATTTTTTTAAACTGATAAACCATTCGAGGTATTAATCTAAAGTTTTCAGAATGCGATCTCTTTAATAAATTTAAATTTTTTTCTCAGAAGAAATTTTCTCAAATTTGATATGTTGGCAAGTAGAAATTTTTATAGACGTATTTATGGAGGAAAAAGCTAAAATTGTTCTCAAATTCATAAATACATCGAAGGAAATTTAATTACAAATAAACTTATACTTTTAGACTTTAACACGTGACATTTCTCCTGATTCTTGGACTAAGTATATTCCAAAAATCCTCCTAAACTACAATTTTAGTAATCTGTTCATGTCAACAGCTCGTAATAGTTTCTGGAGGGGGCTTAAAAAATTCTTCTTAATGATTAACTTATGATTTTGAAGATTTATGAATTACCTTTAATGTAGCATAGAAAGTATTCAAATTTTGAGTAATTGACGAAAGTATAAAATTTGTTAATTTTAAACACCTTTAGAATAATTTTAAATTTCTAAATTTGCATAAAGGTTTCTCTACATGTTGAATGTATGAAATGTTAACTACCTGTAGAACTTGTTAACTACAAGAAACTTGTTAACTACTTGTTAACTACAAGAAAAACAACCGGTTCGATCTGTTGACATTTTCCTGATTTTTCTATCATCTAATTAGCTTACATTGCTGTTAGCAAGTGATTCATAAAACTTCAGTCCGTAAAGCAGAATTTGTTATAATTAATTAACGATCAAATGGCATCAGTGAAAATTATTCGCACAGTGAAAAACTCAAAAATGCCAGAATTCCTCAAAGATTACTAAGCGTCACAAAAACAATATCTTTACTCCACTCACTTAAATTTACATGTCTTTACTCCACACATTTACTTTTACATGTCTTTACTCCACTCATTTACTTTTACTAATTTAAATTTACATTTTAAATGCCCCATTACAGTGCCCTGAAAACAATATACGGAACAGTGTACAGGTGACAGGTGAGACCGGGGGCGGTCTTCACGTGACCCCGCGTTTAGTAAATCTTCTCTATGGCGAATAATCCAGTAGAATTTGTTTTCTGCAGGGATGTCCTTGTAGAGCAGAAGATTATCAGTGGTGGCGATAATCGAATCGCATGAGGGGTTTACTCTATTCAAGCCTGGTGTAGGTTGTTAAAGAAAAATTTTGTAGTATAAGTAAGGTTTATTTTTATCGTTGCCAATTTAAATAATAAATGCAATTATAATAAAAACAGCATATGTAACTCGTGCGTTTAATTTGCTTAATAAAAATTTTTTAATTGGTAACGAAAAATATTTTACAAAGTGGCCTTGATACATATCTTATGGCTTATTGATTTAATGAAACTTAAAGCACGCAAAGGCTGTTTGCAAAAGAATCATAATGTAACATTTTTAATATTAAAATTTTTCTTAAAAATTAATAAAAAAAAGAATTTATCACGGAAAGCCAAGAGATAGCTTATGCATGCAACCCGTTCTTCAGAATTCGAATAAAGAACTATCTGACAGTATTAAGGAGTATTATCCAATAAGAAACTGTTAAGCTTATGAGCTTTGTCGTGTTAATGAGTAGAAATATTATGATTAATTATTAATCTCCATGCTTATTTATATTCTCAGAAACATTCATAAATGAAATAATTTCTTGAAACTGGTATGAACAGAGTATAATAATAATAGTATGTTTTAGATGCATTTTTGCTAATGAAAACAACTGTAAAGTCAAAAACTACTTTTCTCATCACCGAAAGAAGTTCAATAAAACAAAACTTCATTTTAGGAGCTTTAAGAAAGCCTGGCTCGAAGACCTGGTCCAGAAAAAGCGAGCCATCTCAGCTTCTTAATGACAGGAAGATCCAATAGGTTTAACCCTATCTACCTAATGGTAGGATCAAACAGTAGGTGTCTTCTGTGCTACCCCTCCCCCCGCAAAGGATCTTAACTAGGAACACGACTCGTAAATGTCTTCGACAACCGAGGCTCTGTGAGTATAGATCTCAACCATCACAATAAATGACTCCAGGTATAATTGGATAGCGTATGTATAAATATCCAGAAAATTATTTGAACTCGATAAGCCAATTAGTGCAGGCTATCTGAAACCAAGATACATATTTCTTGATGAATGCTAAATCCGAAGGAAACACAACTTGTTCATTCCTTCTACTCTGAGACAAGGCTCAAGCTTTTTTATAGAAGCTATTTAAATATTGTAATAAAAAATTTCCTTCTTGGAGAAATTTTTTTAAATAAATTAAAATTAAATATAGCAGTCATTTTAAAAACGGATAAACTAAAGATGATGTTGCAATTAGAGAAATTACTGTGTATAAAAGCCATCCGTCATTGGAATGACTAGGTGAAGCTACTAAATTGCTTCATGTTCGAAACAGTGACAAATATTTTTTAGTTGTTACGCCCATAAGGAATACAATGCCTTTGTGTTCAATTCATATCAGAAAGTTCTCCAAGAATGCATTCTTCTCGAGGTATGTAATTCTTCTTATATATTGCCATAATAAATTATCCGCTGAATGAAAGGCGCAAATTAAACTGCAACAAGTCAAATTTCTTTTAAACATTCGAAAAATGAAGGCCTATAAAATTTCGTACAAATTATTCGGATATCACTTTACTGATCAACAGATTTAAATGAACATAAGTAAAAAGTACTCAGAATTAAGTACTGTGAGAATAAATGAGAGCAAATACAACAGGACTAATCTCTCGGGCAATTGAGTTAAATACTTAAACCACAAAATCCATTAAGATTTGGCACGTTTAAGGAAAGTAACATATTGAACCAACTAATGGAAAATTTCCAGACGCGTTCAACATATAAATGGGCATTCGAAAGAGACTTCAGGGATGGAGAACCTAGCCATAAAGAGTAACTTTTGGCAACCCTTCCTAAAACCCTGCGGTCATTAGTCAAAAGATCTCTGATGGCTACAGTTGAGAGGGTAGACCACGATGAGTGCTTTTGATACAGAGCAGAATCCCTTCTCAGAGCGCTCATTCAGAAAGCTCGATGGAGGTCACGTCCAAAATACCCTACACGGTTTCGCAGAAGCGGCTGAAGATACGTGGATCCTTTTTTAGCAAATTCTTTCGCCAGAGATTCTAGCTTACCTTAAAGAAATTGTAGTCTCCAGCGGAAGAATTCCAGCTAGGAAAAATCATTGTATATTTATCAGATTTGTAAAATATTTTTGTAAAGTTCAGCGCATGCGATTTATCAAAAGAAAGAAAATGTCTCCAAACACTAAGAAGGCATGCAACTGTTGGGAATTTTCATTCCTTTTCATGTTATTGATTCTTCCTGCTGTTACAAATTTTACGGGTATTTTGTTGAGGTATCCATTTAGAAAAGAACGAAGAATTATTTATCATGCTCTTTGGTTAAGTGATTTTTGATATTGCGCGTATATTTGAATAGAGGCTAAAAATTCGAAATGATCAGAATACTAAATTATTAATACTCTTACGTGGTGAATTTTTAATATGTTTTATTTCTGTAATCTTACCTTTTCGTATTGGATTCAAGAAATGCGTTTTTTCCTCACTGGATTAAAACTGGCTTATTACCATCTTTGCTTAGCTGGAAATGAGAATAAACACTTAAATTTTCTTTTTACGTTTTCCAGATAAATTTCATTTGTGACTTTTATGCAATATTTTCAAAAACAAATTAATTTAAATATTCTTTCTTCAGATTTTGACGTTTTAGGGTTTATTAAAATAAAATGTAATAAAATATAAATAAAATTTTATATTTTATTTTTGACGCTTTATTTTACGTTTAACTAAAAGTTAAAAAATTTTACCTTTGAGTCTTTCTTTTACGCCTTGTTCGTCACGTACTCGCTCAGCCCTGAGGTTTATACAGATTTTAAGGTAAATGGAGCAATTTAAATTGAGAGAAAGAGATGTAATCAACAAAATCTGTAGTGGAGACTTTGGGACCGTTGCTATTACCTGTTTTGTTCAGCCTAGTGTAGTGAAGGCGAACCTTTGGCACTCGTGTCATAAGTTACACGCGAGCCCATTTTGGATGACACACACCAAGCGTTTCTAGAACGTCTACGGACACAAAAAATTGCATAATACAAAAATATTTGCTCTTGCAACAGCCTCGTCTTTCTCAACATGTGCTGCGCTTACCAGAGAGTGCATTTTTGGCAGATGGATGACACGGATGGTTCTATGTGTGACACGACACCAGAGCTAAGCTAGGATGTTTCTAATTCTGGCACGCCGAGTTCAAAAGGTTCGCCATCACTGGCCTAGTGGGTGAAGCAGTTAGATTAAAAGTGATTGCCAGGCATTAAGCATTGTTTTGGTATGTGTGAAATTACCCGACTCAATATTAAGAACTGTAGCTTCGAGTAGGAGGGCTAATGTGTAGTCAGATACCTTACTTTACGTTCTATGCAATAGATGTAAGTTAATGAGACTTACTATTATTTTAAAGTAAATTCAGAAGTGGAGAACGTGAGAATATAAAGTCAATGTAATACTTTATATTTTAAGTGTCTGTTGCTTCCACAATCAGTTTAGGTTAAGGGTGATAACACACCACGAAACTTAATGTAATGTTTCAGAATGAATGATTGGTAGAGGTACGTAATTAGCTAGTAGACACACCTCTCAAATTGTTACAGTCGTATGTTATACTTTTTTTAAAATTTAATATGTTTAAATATCTAACTTATTCAGCAACAGCCTACACTACCGTTTTATATGCGCTAAGGCATTCTAATCATCGGATCTAGCGAATTTTTAAAAAGATTCACGATCTGAATATTCGAATCCTCGCGTTTTTAGGCTTGATTCGCTAGTTCTTTGGTAGTATATGTGGTCAGCCCACTCAGCCAGTAGTCGGAAAACCCATAGTCAGAATCCTGACGACAGCAAAGTTGAACTTTCATTGTTCCTGGTTTGAAAAACCCTGAACATGAGTTGAATACTCTTCCAAGTGCAACATCAGCTGCATAGAATATTTCAGTAAAATTTCTTGTACAGGCTATTTAAATGTTAACTACAGACCATTTTTGATTGAACATGATAAAAAGATTATGTCTCATGAAACATTTAAATGGCGAAAGCCCATCAGTGGTCAAGTATTGACCGCTGAATACTGGTAGTTCGACCCAGTTCAATCCCAGCCGAACGGGCTGCCTGCATGTTTATTTTATTATTTTCATGTTTTTCCTCCGTATGTAACGTGAATAGGAGCCAGTTTTCGTTATACAGTCGTTCGCGAAGGCATCCATCCTTTTGCACTGTAGATAGCCCTCGTGTGTTTTGCGATATCCAAATAACATAACATTAATACCAACGTGAACGCAAAATGCAGCGTAAAGAGGCAAAGAGACGCTATTAATAAAAAAAAACCCTAAAGAGCGTGGTAAATAAATGAATTTAGAGTCCTCTTACACAGTTACATAGAACAGCATATGTTCTCCTATATTATAATAGAAAATTCTAAAATATATTAAAAATCTGGAACTTTTACCTTTTCATTTTCAATTTCAATATAAAAAGAACTATTTGCGTTGAAATATAACAAAAAATACTAAATTTTATCCTTAAAACTTTTGTAACTTTTAGCTGCACAGCAAATGATGTGTACCACAAGAATAAATATCAGCGCAAGGTTCTTTAACGTAACGTTTATTTACTTTGTTTAATAAATCAGTTGATATTTTCAGCTGACCACTAGCTCATTAAATTTCGGGCTATCCGCTATTTTTTTAGGCAACGCAAGTGAAAAAACTTTGTTCGGAACACTTGCCGAAATGATTGACAATCAACAGACGTCTATAAGCGCATAAAACACAAACATGGGAATCAGCCAGTCCAAATCGATAAAAGCAAATCCGTACACAATCGTGGGCCATCGAAAATCTAAACCTTGCAACAACAATTCGCGAAAATCTGGGTCATAGATGGAGCCTTTCCACTATATGTTTGCGCTGATTGTGCATGAAATGCTCGCTTTAAGTTAAATTTCTCTAAAGCTTTAGAAAATGAAAGCAAGAAAGAAGAAAATTACCTTTCTCATTTCCATTGATGCTGCAATGCGGGAGAGAACTCATTGGAAAGCTATTCTGCGCTAAAAATGACCTTTATTATAATATTAAATGATATACATATACGTTCCATGTAATATTTAATATAATATTAAAATGTTAAACTAATAAAAAGCAGTGATGTTAAAGTGATACTATGCCGCATAAATTATCACGAACGTGCCATAGATACTCTACTTTCTAGTTGGACGTTTTAACCACTTACAACCCGAGAGCACGGACAGGAGGATGCGATTATTCCTTACAAACGAATCATCGCACAGATATAAAATAAAAAGGAATTAACTATCCTCTTTCCCATTTAAATATTTTCTGTTACCATTTGTTACGAAATCCAACATGCAAAATACTTTCTTCAACAACAACAACAACAACAAAAAACTGCTTAATTCAAATAATCAGTTAATTTAAGAGCATTTTGAATTCCTTACTTGACGGGCTTTTAAGAGTATCGCTCTTTATTTCGTGCAGGCGCACTGTCGCGTTGGCTTTCCCTATACACGATTATTAGCCAGTTGATGGATTTCTAAGATGTCGTGCACTAACTGCAACCGTCTTTCTGTTAGCACACGGCAAAGAAATTAAGAAGCACGTTAATCTTCGGAAAACAGCTACTGATGTTGTAAGGAAGTCTATTCGTTACTTTGTCACTAATTTCGTGACAGCCGCAGCTATGAAGAGAGAGAAAACGCCAGCTCTTGCACGGAAAGAGGATATTCCAATAAAAAATATATTTACTTGAGATAAAAATGACTAGTCTCCTCCGAGTCTGTATAATTAATATAATGGTTTGGAAGCAAATATAGCTACTCGACTTACATTCAAAACAGCTAATGTAACTTATATGGAATATTGATTATCAAAATATTTTCTACATTGATTTGGAATGATAAGTATTGCAATAGCAGTGGAGAAATAAGCCCAAAAAATAAAAATTTTGATGTTTCGGATACTTTGTTGTTCCAGATAATCATCTAAAAGTTGTCATAAACAGTCATCCTTGGAGGTTAGAATGCGCAAGGTCATCAAAAAAATCTAAATTAGTTAATTTTTTAATAATAAGTGCATACAATTTCAAACTTAAAAAACCCATTATTATGTATAAAAAATTAATTAATTAGTTTTTTAATAAGAAACGTTTATAGTTTCATATTTACAATACATAACTGAGATATAAAAATCTAAATTAATTTATTTTTTAATGAGAAATGTTTATAGTTTCTTACCTATAATATGTAAATTAGATATAAAAAATCTAAATATCTAAATTCATTAATTTTTTAATGAGGAATGTTTACAATAGATGTAAAAATTTAATTAAATAATTTTTTACAAGAAATTTTTACAATAGATGCAAAAAGTTAATTAATAAATTTTTAATGAAAAGCGTTAATAATTTATATAGATATAAAAATACCAAATAAATTCATTTTTAATGAGAAGTGTTAAATAGTTTCATATTTTTAAAACTTAAATTAGATAATAATCCAAAGTGAATCTAAATTCCAGTGATTGTTTAAATTTTAAACTGCACAAAATCAAGGAAATAATTGCATTTTTTTCCTTAATAAAAATAAAACCTAGTCATTCTGTGCCAATCTTTTACTCCTTAAATAAAATCTGAAATAAAACGCATAGCCAGTTTCAACTGATACGTAGCTTATTGGTGTCATAAGATTTTTTTTTTTAGTATAGTTTATAAAGTATTTTTCCCGCCTTCTCGGCATGCCTTCGTGGTGTAGTGGTCAGCACGCTCGACGCGTAACCGAGAGGTCCGTGGTTCCATTCCCGGCGAAGCCGTTGCTCATTTCTTCACTTTCCTGCTCCAAAAATACCTAATAAATCTACAACTGGCGCCGGAACTAAAAAGGTGGTGGATGATGCTTCTCTACCACCGGGATTTGGCCACTGAGTCGCCTGAACCCCAGTCGCCCTTTAAAAGGGGGGAGTACATAAGGTATTTTTCCAGCCTTCTCGGCATGCCTTAGTAGCGGTCAGCACGCTCGACGTGAAACCGAGAGATCCGTAGTTCGATTCCCGGCGAAGAGGTTGCTTATTTTTCATCACACCTGCTTCCGAAATAACCTAATGTCTTTGTTACCGTTAAGTATGAAATCCGTTATTTTATAGAATGCATAGTTATTCCATGAAATAACTGATCATGTCCGTTAAAGTGTAAAACTCTCTTGTATTTCATGGTTTAACTATTTATTTCATAGAATAACGATCTGCAGCCCGTTAAAGTGTAAAATATCTATATCATATATCTCGCTTTTTAGTATAAAGTACATTTACGTCTCGTTTAACAATATGGAATGTTCTAGTAAAACCCAGTGTGTCAACAAAAAATGTTTTTCTTTTAGAAATAATGTTCTTTGTAATTCCAAGTGTCATTTTAGTAATCCTTGTTGTAACAAATGATTTTATGGTACGTTTCCATAAATACCATTTATACGCTGCATTAATTAGATAAATTGTTTCTTTTTCATTTTAATTGTCTATCATTAGTTTATTTATAGAATACCTAGTTATTTCATTTTAGATAAATTGTTTATTTTACACTTTAACTGTCTCTCATTAGTTAATTTATAGAATACCTAGTTATTTCATAGTATAACTAGTTAAAGTGTCAAATTATTTACATATTACACGCTTTAACGGACACGATCAGTTATTTCATGGAATAACTAGGTATTCTATGAAATAACTGCATTATATACTTTAATGGTAACATCTCTACAAAATAAAACAGTAAAAAGGTAAGGAGCATAAATTCCGTAGAATAAGGACATAATTGAAGATTAGTAAATATCTTTAAAAATTAATTATGCCAATAACATAAATGTTAATAAAATCTGCTGTCAAACGAGGAGGAAAATATTATTCAGACTATCTTTATAAAAGTATTCTATTATCACGATTACAAATACTGAACTATTGTAATTTGGAAGACAAATAAAGTTATAAGGCCTGACTTGGCAACAACTTCATATTTTTACGACATTGGTGTTTTCTTCCAAAAATGGAAGCAGCATAAATTGTTTCGTAAAACGTTTTGCTTCCCATTTCATGGAAATTCTCTCTGTCTTAGGATTTTATGGTTTTATTATAAGCAATTATTGCATGTTAATGTCTTCTCAAGGAAGTAAGATGCAAAGCTTTTCTATTCCGTTGAGAGAAAAACTGCATGCTGTTTGTTGTTCAACTTGCAATCAGTCAGTTTTCTATTCAGTTGAAAGTCTTATACCAGTTTCTTGAACCTTGATAAAAAAAAACTGGATTCTTTCTTTTTCTAAACAACGTAATACACTCCTGATCTTTTCATAATGTTTATAATGCGTAGTATTTGCTTGCTATTCTGTATAATTTATTGTTTATCAAAGGTCTTTAGAATTGAAAAAAAAAAGAAAAAAGAAAAGAAAAGGATCTGTGGCGGGATAATTTTGGACGAGCTAAGACATTTCTGAAGATTTGATTTATTTGGATAATGAAGATTCATAATTAGGTGGTAAAAGCTATTATATTACCAAAAGAAGCTATTTGCACATCTGCTATATAATTTTTACTGTTCTTTTGAAACTTATGCTTCATACATCTGCAGTTTTCTAAGTAATGTCAAGTTAAACAATAGATAGAATAAAAGCTCTTCTTCGCTTTTTTTTCCAAAAGTACAATAAAAGAAATACAGGTAAATAAAATTATTGAATTAGGCATAGATGTTTTCTTTTTTTATTGAAAATAAAGCTGATAGAAAACAAATATAATATCAAATGTGCATTACATTTATTACTTTTTTTTATCTCTGGCTTCATTTTGCAAAGAAAACTGAATCAGGAACCAGAAGCTGTTACTGATCTAACCAGAATAAGGTTCTTGATTTACTTCAAAATTATAATAACAGTTCATTACGGACACAAAAATACGTTTTATTAACATTTATATAATTAACATAATTATTAGAAGAGTAATATAATCTCCTTCAGCTGCAAATTTCTCCACGACAGTCCTAGCCCAAAAACTGTCTCAAAGTTAAACCTCATTTTATAACAACACACATATTACGATTGTTTAAATCTTTTTTGAATTCTTTTCACACATTTTGAAACTTCATGATTATAATGAAATTTTATCGCAACACATCGACAGTAATTCTATAAATCCTTTTCTCCCTTTTCTTTCAAACCTAGTCATAACAAGAGAATTTTACAGCAACACCTACATCCCAGTCGTCTAAATCTCTTTTTCAAACCCCATTTTTTCATGCTGTTTTTGTAGTCTTGGTCATGTACTTCATCGAAGAATGGCTGCCAGAGCCATTCTTCGATGAAGGAAGTTAGGCTTCTACTTCTACTCCTCGTTTGAAGGAGAGCTTCCCGGGGGGTGGTCCGAGGGTCTGCTACCTCTCTCCCCTACCAACAAACCACACTAAAGGACTTTCGGCTCGCCATGTATTAAGAGTGCCCCCATGCAACAAAGGCACTACATATTTACAAGCATCCATCTTTCTCTGGGATTTCAACCCGGAACCTTTGATACCACAGTGGGCTCCCCTAACCACAATAACCCTCTGACTGGCCCCATTTCCCCCTCAAATTAGCTTATTTTAACTTCAGTTCATCTATCTTATGGTATTTTAATTCTGTGCCTCTTTCAGAAGAACAAGCAAATTTATGTAAATAGGAAGTATTTCAAACAATAGAGAAATCAGCAGAAGCAGCAATGCTTAATTTATTTCTGATCTATTCTCGTCCGTAATAGGTAATCGAGCTGGATATGATTCAATACCCTTGAAGACTTTTGAAAGTTGCTTCTGATCTTGTATTAGAAAAGCTTAAGAGAAAAAAGAATGTGTGTGGAGAGAACGCACTCAGCTGATTAATGTGTGTAGAGTGAAGTTTTTGATTAATGTCATGAGTTAATTTATTTTTTAACTTCATTGCTCATTGTTAAGCAAAGATTGAATTATGTTGTAAATTAAACAATAAAATAATTTATCCACCTTCGCTTAATCTTATACAATATTTGTCGTGTCGTTTCGTTTTGGTTCTTTACATTTCTGTCATCCGTGGTCTTAATCCAATAATGGAACTTCTTTCACACATTATTTTATTTATATATAAGAGGTAATTAATTATGTTACAAGATATTTACATATGATTAACATTAATTGATGTCAAATGGAGAAGTACACGCCTGCACACTATCGCGCAGTTCTTTCGAAACTTGCGATGAGTGCACGCCTACAATGATCGTGCAGTCACCCCCGATGTTGTCCAAACACTTAACTGACTCCTCTCTTGCGGCAATCAGTCGCCAGAGGGAGTTGTACAAACGTTTTCCCTCGAATACAAGAGGGAGGGAGGTATCAGACATTACAATATTACTTATTTGCAATTTAATTTCGTTTAATCTTATTACCAAGTCTCAAACTAGATATACGGCTTTAAAATTAGATTTAGTCTCTGCTTTTTAACTTTCCAGTTCTCATTCAAATGCAATTCATATCGTAGAGAGTTTCAAGCGTTCTCTTATTCGATTCGTTAGGCAATCGGGAACTTACTAATACGTAGTAAAGCATCCGTAAAATAGGATCATCCTGACTTAAGATTCGAATTCATTAATTCAGTTATGATTTGAATTCAAAGTTAATGAGAACCACTCTGACCGTTCTTACAAGTACTGAAAGAAACTATGTGGTACTGGAGGCAATATGCTTCTGCTTAGAAAAAGGCTAGAACAACCATTTCACGTATATTTAAACTGCAATAACTGAGTTTAGTTATTAGGAGCTATTACATGCTTTCTATAGAATTAGAATAATTTAAGCTGTAGAAAATATGGCTTAACAAATTATGGTTCAAATTTCAGTTTGCTTGTAGGAAGTATTGTAATCGCGAAAAATGTCGGGTATCATATTACAGTTAAATATCCATTTTGACGGCCATCGAATGCAATTTAACGATGTTTTTGCGTGACATCTGTACATGAGGATAGAATAAAGGAATCTTTTTCCCAAAACGAATCGTAAAATGCATTTAAAATGGATTCAGAAAAGATTTTTTTCGTTACATCAGTACGCACGTACGTATGTAATCTTGCATAACTCAAAATCAAGTAGCCTCAGAATGTTGAAATTTTGTATATAGGACTGCTATAACGTGCCTTGCCTGTACACACTTCCTTGTTTGGTTATAATCGACCGCACCAAAAGTATATATATATACATATATATATATACACGCTCTGTTACTAGAATTTAATTTCGTTTAATCCTCGGCTCGGTGAACTCAGTTGTTTTTTTATTCTTATTTATTGGTAAACTGTGCATTTTTTGCTTTAAAAATTATTGAATTATGTTGTTCTTATGTTCCGGATAAGGCTTTTATGCATTTAGTTAATCTGCATGCAATAGATGTAGAATTATCAACAGTTTAAAAGTTGAATAAGTGCGACTAAGCCTAACGGAGCAGCCATTTGTACATTTGAAGCTTAACAGAATACTTAATTAAGTCAGTTTTTGCACATTCAGTGACTTTTTGCCAAGCGGGATCAAAAGTAAACATTCAGCTCTCTTCACCGAGAAATCTGTCTGTCTGCCTGCCTGCTGGCCGAATAGCTTGTTTTTGAATAGAAACCCTAATTTTAATTGTCAAAATTGTTTTTTAATTGTTCTAACTGTATTTGGTGTTTTATGTTTTCCATATTTTCAATTTTAAATGAAGATATTTTGAATTTTTACGCATTTTTGCCTTGCCGCGAAGTAAGAACTGAATTAATTGAATGAGAAATATATCTAGAATTAAATTCCAGGAAATACGTTTAAGTGAAATACAGCAAAAAATTGAGTAATTTAATAGGCCGTACAAGGAAGACATGTGATGTCCAGATCAGATTTTGTTTAACTGTGGCAACAGCGGAAATTTGATGTTAATGAAGAATAGTTAATGCTGACTAGGAAATAACTCATTATGTATTGCAAGTTAATTTATTATGTACACCAGGTAGATTAAAACTGCTGTGAATGAAATTAATTTAATCTTTTAATTATCTTTATTGCAATTAGAATATATTGAAGAAATAAAAAGCATTGTAAAAAGCGTTTTACGATTTTATAACGAAACTAACTTTATTAATGAACATATGTTTCCTTTGTTCACAAGGAAATACATTGATGAGTAAAACAAATGCAGCAAATATGCATTTATGGATAACTTATCATTTTTCAGCACATATCCTTTTAATGATAATAGATGTAAATTTGAAAAAACGAAAATTAAGATCTAAAGCTAAAACTTTTGTTATTCGTCTTAAGTTTTATGATTCTTAATTTAGACTCTCTTAGCTATTTGGTCAGCTTTTTAATCTCTTGTCAAGTTAACAATTACTTTAACTAAACTCAATTGAAGATAATGTTAGAATTGAAAATTAAATTTACTAACAACCATATTTAAGATGCATTTAAAATAACAGAAATTAAGCATCCATTCCTCTCAGATAAGGAATGCAATGAGATAAGATAACATCCTTGACTTTTTACAAAAATAAATTTTGTAAATAGGAATTAAAATTTTAGATTCATTGGGCGAATGCCCCTAGAAGAATATGAATTTCATGCAGCGGTAAAGCAATTTAACAATCCTTTTTTGAACTGTAGTTTAGAATATTAAATACGGAAAATGTTTAGCATGTAAAATGAGGAATTACAAATTTATTCTATTGCAAGGAGGAATGAGAACTAAACTAATAATAGTGAATAAAAAGTTCTGAAATTTCTTCGATATTTTATGCACAGCATCATAACCTTTAGATCAAGGATTCCCAACCCTTTTCTTGCACCTAACCCTTTTAAAACAATTTTTTTTCTTCATCGACCTCCTTACATTTTTCTCTATAATATACAACATACAACATACAACATAATTAATCATAATAGGAATAAGTGCACATAAATAATTTAAAGATAACAGTTATGCTAAGAATATGAACAAAAATTTTGAAAAATACTTTATTACGTCTATATTTTAATATTTTTGCACTATTATTATTTTTGATTTTACAAATATAAAAAATTGTAAAACTTTAGATACAAACAAAAATCTGAAAGATTTCAGATTTTAAATTACGTTCAAAGGCGCGTTTTTTTAACGTTTCGTGTGCTACCTTTTTTTTATTAAATATCATGTACTACGTACTCAAACCATAAAATTCAGTTCAAAATCAATATCGCAAAATCATTTTAAAATGAACATATCTTTAGAATTTCCGTAAGTCTCGTGCGCTGGAGATAAAGATTTTTTTTCTTTTTTTCGTACAGTGTTGCCATTGCTCGCTTTGAAATCATTTAGCTTGTTAAACAGAAATTCGTTGAAATGTTACAAAACATAAAATTGATAATAAAGCAAATTTCAAATTCAAAATTAGGGCTTCCAGATGCCCATATTCGCAGTAGGATGACGTCATTCAAAATTCGATGGCTCTAGGTTTTATCACAATGCGAGAAACATGCATACATTTATGCAGATTTTTCATTTTTTAAAATTTAATGCAGAGCGATAACATTTAGTGGCAACAATTTGAAAAGTGAAACGGGCATTCAGAGTGAATCGATGCAAAATCGCAAAACGAAAGTAATAGTCCTTCGGGATTAAATCCCTTTGAACTAATAAGTTTTCAGAAACGAAATCACAGATTCTAATTGCATAAAAAATTGATTTTAATCATTGGGACTATTTCTCTTGATGTATTGATGCATTTTTTTAAAAGGTGGTGTACAGTTGCTTAAATTAAATCTTAAATCAGCTCATTCAAATGTATTCAACTTTGTTGTTTTCCGTAGTAAATTTCTTATTTAACTTTCCATTCAATAATGTTGGTTCGGTAACAGATTTTATTCAAACTTAAATTCCAAAACTTAAAGCACCCGTGTGTTTTGAAGAAGACTTTTTTTCTTAAACACCCTCCTTCAATGCAATCAACACTTTCGGCATTATAATATCAAGATCAAATATATCATAGTTCACTGCATTCTGGTACATTCAAATTTTCAAAATTGTCTTGGAAGCGAACATTTAAAATCCTCTAAATTTGTAACAATATATCTTCTGAGAAAGTTTAGAGTTCTTCGTATATGTTTGGTTGTGTTTTGTTTTATTCATGTATTTTCCTTTCTATATTGCATTCTATTGCGCAAAAATTTATATATTTAAAAAAAGTATCATTAATTTTTAAAATGTATTAAATAGTCGTTCTGTATTTTCCCTTATATTTACTTTATCTGATTACTTTCTCACTATAGCTTTATAAACAATTAATTATCATATTTATTAAAATGTGTATTTTAATCAATGGGATCTTCATTATACTGATCAATTGCAGGTGCATATTTGGCTATCGACCCTCATTTATTATCACTGATCTCTTTAAAATTTCCACGCGGTTGGGGAATCTCTGTTTCAGACACTGAGTTTTCCTAAAGTCCATCTTTTTTATATATCTAAAGATTTCGCTTTATATACCATTAAAAGACATTTCGAAATTTTTCCAGACATTTTAGTAAACCATCTTCCTATTCATCATTATTACCTTATTTAAGCATTTTTCTTCTCTCAGCTTGAAAGCCAAACATTTCTAAAAACCATTAATTTTTTTATTCTTTACTTTTAAAAAAGGTTTAAAGTTCAGATGATGGCAATCCGGGCAGTTTTGCAGGGTCAAATATAGTGGACAATTTATTCCACTGTGAACTCAATACAGTTTTGGAATTTTCTCTTGTCTTCAAGAATTAAGCATTTTCTTTTCTTGGTATTCATGTCACGTGTAAGAATGTTGAGTTTTAAGCGAATAAAAAATGGAAACAAATACGAAAGAAAGTTTAAAGGCGCGTACTTGAAAGGGGTGTTCCTTACATAAGCTTTTTCATTATAGGACAGGAAGTTCCTATGTAGTAACAGCAGCAGATATTGTGGTTATTATTTTGGTTAAACGAATCCTACAGTTTCGAAGTATGGAAATATTTTCAGACCCATCAGAAGTTTATTAACTAAACTAAATCTAGTTTAAATTTTTTAAATTATTTTACCCGTAAAATGCAGCTCTTGGATCTAATTTGTAAGGTTTATTTTAAATAACACGTTATGTACATGTTAATTCTTTCCTGTAACTGCTATTCCTTCTTCCTGTCTCACCAGAGTGAAATTAGTTAAGATTTAAACAGAGAAA
Organism: Stegodyphus mimosarum; assembly: GCA_000611955.2. Lineage (NCBI taxonomy): Eukaryota > Metazoa > Arthropoda > Arachnida > Araneae > Eresidae > Stegodyphus > Stegodyphus mimosarum. The sequence goes on from KK114430.1 coordinate 606,667, forward strand.
AAGTGCGGAATTAATGGAAAGAAAGTTTTGACAAGTTACAGAAAAAAATGCTTTACCTCATGAACCACCCATCTGCTGGCTGAGTTAGCTTTGTTATTTATTTAGTGTTTTATTTATTGAATTTAGTAGCACTTACGAATAAGTATTAGAAATAGCTAGAGACACGTGTCATAGGGGTTAAATCTATTATTGTATCAAGCGTATTTAAGCATTTTTATTCCTTAAATTTTGCAATTAGAGGAGAATAATCTTTAAATTTAGTTGTGCCTCTAATTAATTACGTTTTAGCTCTTTGTCTTCTAAAGAAGTCTAGACCTTCTACTTTAGTTCGGAGTCGGTTAGCAAAACACAGGATGAGAATTTCAAAGGTTAATAAGAATTCTTCGAGGCTCATAACAATAACCAAGGAGTACTTTAAAAAATTAGATTTAACCTTTCAAACTCAGTTTGGGATAATAATCCTCATTCAAAGAATGTAGATCAGAAATAGAATTATAAACCTCTAGTTAAAGCTGCAACTTTATTATGTCTCATCTCATAATTCTCTTTTATCCAGTCACTCGTTTGAAAATTCTGGAATGATGAGTAAAAGGAGAATTGTAGTAATAAAATGCGCTAAAAAAAAGGAGCAGGAAAAAATGGATATAATAAAAATATTTCAATTCTTTTCTGCCTCTTTCAGTTAAATTGCCAGTAGCCATTAAAATTAAGGAAAAGTACAGCCTTATATTGGCATCGATTTTGAATACAAATCTGTCGATTTCAATGCGAATGACATATATCCCTCTTCTTCAGAAGAAAAACAAATGCTAGGAATTCTTTTGCTTCTGAGGAAGAGGAATTTATCTCAGATCACCCTCGAAATCGATGAAGTTTTATAGAAAATCTACACCAATTCAAGAACCCCTTTTTTATCCTAATCGTAGTTTTCATATTAAGAAGATCTTTTTTCCAGCTATACTCCAATTTAATTAGTCCAATTAAGCAATTTAATTTATTTATCTCTCCTCTTAAGACAGATTTCAAAATCAGTCTAGTTGTAGAGTCATAAGTTTGTTTCGAGCAGGAAATCTGAAAAATCAGCTATATCCTCTCCGAGATTGGAACTCCGGACTTTCTAAGTGCCAGTAGGATGTGCTCCCGATTACACTACGAAAGCATGAGGTAAGAAAAGAAAAAAAATCCTTACATTCTCCCCCCACTTACGGGTGACTGGATATCCGGAAGGGACCCAGTTTTCAAACCCTATTAGTGACGAATTATCGTCTGGCACATTTCAGTTCGGGCTCCAGTTGTATTCGTTTACAGGCGTCGAAGCAAAAACGTGAAAAATCAGCAGTGCCCTCACAGGGGGTTTGAAATGCGGACTTCCGACTGATAGCCGGACTAAACTGCTTCTAATTACACTACGAGATCAACCGTAAGGAAGGGAAAATTCCTTACATAGTTACCTGTTTATATAACTGGTTTAGAAAGCTTAATTCTGAATCCCAATGTTAATTTTAAAAGAATTTTAGATACATTTTGTTTTGTTTTGTTTTCATTACGCTGGTTACACCAGGTATGAATGAAGTACAAAGAATTCTTCCAAGTCTTTCAAAGTTCTGTAACTACCATTAACTTTACAAAAGATAAAATATCGGTCTCAGTTTATTTATCTCTCCAACATCCATGATGACAAATGATTAACCCGTGGTGAATTGTTATCTGCCAAGCAACAGACTCAGACAAACTTCCCTCTATCCGATATATAATTTCAAACCTTATTTACACAGCTTGTAAAGAACAATTAAGATTCTGCCGGCAGACAACTAAACTCATTACGTGGCCTTTATTAACAATCGGGGAACAGGACCACAAAAAACAAATTTTCTGCTCCAGTTCATGAAAGAAAAAAAAAACATTAATTAAACCTCTAAATGACACGAAAATCGAAGTTTTACTTCCGTGGAAGTGAAAGAAATATTGAGTTGCAGATCGATTCAATTTTTTCCCCATTATTCTTTTTTTGTTGTTCTGTCCTCAAAAGCGAGGGGGAAGGATTTTGAATCAATAAGAACTATGATTCTTTTAGAGGTGGCTATATTAAGCTGAGATGATAAACTTTATGAAAACAACACGCCCGGTTGTACATTAACTTCATATTAATTAACCAATTACTGTATATTAATTAGTAAACTATATTAAGGCCACTGCAAGCATGTTTTTAATCACGGTACTTAGCACTTTGAAAGTTAATGTGTGCATATCATAAACATCCGGGTCGACTTTGGAGATTTGCTTCGCTTGCAGTTTGAGGAAATCTGTTTACTTGAGCTGCATAATCTTATCAATATGACATAAAATGGGGTTGGGCTAGTACTGGCTCCCATTTAAAGTTGTTTTTCTGTCACTGTATGCATATATGTAAGTAATGGTATCACGTTTGTTTCTGCTAAAGTCTTTACATATGATGGATAATTAAAAAATCTGTTTGAAATAGATTCCAAAGAGGACAAATCCGCATTTGAATGGCTAAATTTTACACTTATCCTGTGAGGAATAATGGTGTCGTTTCATACGTGCTCCTGTGGTGCAACTAGTTAGCATATCCAGCTGGTAGGCGAAAGATTCTTGGTTACAATCCAGACATTTTCCTGTTCTCTATTCCAAAAATCTTAATAGCCTCTACAGTCAATTTTTTCTTGTTCTTTGCAAATAGCTGCAGAAAGAAGTTGTCCAATTGAAACCCAGAGGTTCTTGCAATGTCTGCGACAAGTTTACAAAAGGTTGGATACGAAAACTTAAGCCTAATCGCGAAGTTTCTCAACATTGGATGGAGAAATTTATGAAAACCAATTTTATCACTACTATAGAACGAATCTGCAAGAACGTTTCGTATCATTCCTGCACAGCAGGTGCAACAAATTCGCTGCCCGTGGGTCGCATACGGCCCTTGATTTTTCTGCGACCGTCAATCGAGAAAAAAACAATAAAAAGGATGAATAGTGTATTAATAAAAAGTATGAATAATATATTAATAAAATATAGTGTATTAATAAAAAGTCGAATTCCACTCCTTAGCGAGGGGTGTATATAAACTCGAGCGCTAAAAAGGATTCTTCAAACGGTGTTTCTGCAAAAATATTTTCTCGAACGACGTTGAAAAGTGCCAGCCAATTAACAGATGGAATTAAGGGAAATTCATTACGACTTAACTCTAAAGAAAACACTCGGTGAAAACACCTATCTGCGTGGTTCCCACAAAAACCGCATATTTGCGTCTACGTGATTTCCCTATTGGTAGCACGTATGAGTGTGAACAACAGTTCTCGCTTATGAAAAGAAACAGATCAAATGGCTAACAAGATCCATGTTTACAGATCTTCGTTTGACTTCAAAAAAACACGTCTTCTGACATCTGAAAGCTAGTTGCAGGAAAACATCATTGAAAATGTTGGGAACAAAATAATAGGTATCCATCCTCTACTAACCCAGAATTTTCTGATGTTCCTTCTATTTTTAAAAGGAATTACAGTCAGATTTTACATATTTATTCACTTTTTGAATACATCATTAAATAGGAAAATAACTTTTTGTGTTTTTTCGGCCATCTATTGTTTTAAGACGAAGACTGGATTTCCCAGGTATTGAGTTTCCCATGCCTGTTGTACAGCAAAAAAATCAGATTATTAAAATGCGCATTAGGCTTCATTAAATTGAATATCTAAAAAATTCCATTCATTTATGCGTAATAATTTTCGGAGATATTTGCAGTTGTTATCTTCATGGAGCCAGCTATCAACAACGAATATTGCTCCCTGTTCCCGACTGTACTGATCTCCTAAATCAGCAAATTTTATTTCATAGTTTCATTTTAAATCTGTGTAAAAATTACTGAGATTTGTTTGGTGTTGTGTATTGAAGTAGTTTCTAGTTCTTTCATAATAGCTTCGCGAATTTATCATGAAAACGTATGAAACATTTTATGTAACATTTAAATTAGTATATGGCAACCATTTACAGGGAGGATCACGCAGGGATAATGCAAGAATTTCTTTCGATTATTTTAATTAAAATTTGACAAAGATGCTTGAAATATCACGCAACAAATATTTTGACTTTTATTATATCAACTATTTACTAATTTTCTGAAACATTTTTGGAAGTATATGTCATAATTTAATGCGTAGTCATGATGGTAGAGTGGCGAGACTGGAAATAGATGTTGATACAAAAGCAAGTTCAGCCAATTACCATCTTTATTTCCAGGCACGTTAGAATAATTCTCCGTAGGCAATATATTATTTGATCATAAAAAATTATAATAATTTCTTGTATACACAGATTTACGGGGATACGACATCATTTTGGACAAAAAAGCAGAGCAGCTGGGATATTTTAGCAGTGGCAGAAGCTGGAGAAATGAATAAAGTGACGTAATTGCCTCGCGAAGCAGTATTTATACTGAGGTAGATGTAATTGTAGATACAAGGTATGATTGGCTAATTTTGGGTTTTAGTTTAATTTTTCAAGCAATGTTATATAACATGAAAGGATCTCGAATTTGGGAGAACAATGAATTTAGGAGAAGAGCACCAAACCTAGAATCGTTAATTTTGATTATTCTTAAAGCATTTTTCATTCTTATTCAATTATTCTTATAGCAACCATCGTATTTTGTTATATCTTACATATATACTTTTCGAAATTTTCTATGCTGCAGTGATTGGAAAAGAATCCTACGGATTTTTATACATTTCAACAATCAGTAATTATTATTTATACTTCTATTTTTTGAATTTAATGAATTTCCATTAATAAAATACTCAAAATTCTCTTTTCTGAAAGTGTCATAAGTATTTTCATATGGAAATTTAATGCAATATTCTAATCAGTTTTCAAAATAAAGCATTTTTATTGTCATTTCAGTTCCGCCTTATCTGAGGCTTAAATCATATCACAACAACTAGGAAAATCATCTGTGAAGGAAATGGTTACAAATGCGAGCGGAGAGAATAATGTGAACCATTTATCAGCAACTGATTTCGTCTTCGCAAATGGCAGTTGAATGAAGTGCAACGAGCTTCACAAATGGAAGCTGAATGAACATAAAACTCATTAACCTTAGAAGGCTTAAATCCTACCAAGTGGATTTCTGCTCGTTAAGGTTAATGAATGGTCAGTTCCTCAAAGGTCAAAGAGAAGGGGATTTAGTGACTTAATTTTCACTCCGCATTTAAAATTTTAAGTTGAGTCTATTGTTAGAGTATGCTAAGTAGCAAAGATTCATGATTTTTTTAAAAATTTTTATATATTTTTTATTTATTTATCATATATAATTAACGCCTCATATTTAAAACTTTCAAAATTTTAATCCTTCTTCCAGTCGCTTTAAAAGTAAGAAAATGTATTGAATTTTCGTATATCTCCTCCCTACTAACCGTACTATAATTTTATAGTAAATTAAAAATTTTCATTCATTGAGTATTTTGCCAAATTGTGTTTAGTTACCAAGTTTAATCAATTACGTCAAACATATAACAGCTCAAGATAGGGATGCCTTCCTAGAGGATCTTTCTGAGGAAAACTGGCTGGTATTTACTTGAATTCTGTTTAGAAGTTTTATAAGATGATCTAAGATACGTAATAAATAACATTTAACATGCTTTCAATTCCCTTTTATTATCGAATGATAATTTAATTTTGCAACTTATTTAAAAAAGTAAGTAATTAGAATTGCTATTTAAATTGATAGTGTTAATAATAAAAACTCAATGAAATTTTTATTTGCATACATTTCTTACGTTATGCTGTAGAGTCATTCGGTCATTTCGGAGCAGGACACATGAGAAATGAGCAACGCCTTCGCCGAAACTCGAACCATGGACCTCTGGAATACGCGCACAGCGGGCTAACCCCTACACCACGAAGACATGCGAAGAAAGAGAGAGAAATACCTTATGTACTCACCCTTTTAAAGGGCGACTGTGGATTAGGGGACCCAATCGCCAAATCCCGGTGGTGGAGAACCATCATCCACCACATTTTCAGTTCAGGCGCCCTTGTAGAATCATTAGGCTTTTTTTAAGCAGAAGTAAGAAATGAGCAATGGCCTTGCCAGGACTCGAACCACGGACCGCTCGAATACGCGCCGAGCTTGTCAACCACTACACCACGAAGGCATGCCAAGGAGGCGGGAGAAATACTGTATAATGTTATTGGGATTAATCCCCTCGATTTGAATATAGTCTACCTCACGTCTCCGAATTCAACGTGGCCTACACGGAATGATAGCAACTGTCAGATTCCTTGAGCAGCTAATGGGTGCGAGCAACTGTGAAAGTCCTGGAGCAGCCAATGGGTGCGACTTTGCACATCTCCTCTCAGTTTTGAAGGAAAACACTCCGCGAGACAAATGCAGAGGTTTCCTCTTCCCTTCTCCTTCTACCAACTTCTCGAGAGGATTATCAGCTCAATATTTTTAAGTGCTTCCATGCTGTGACAATACTATGTATTTACACATATGCATACCTTCTTCAGGATTCGAACATGGGTTCACTACAGTGGTATTCGACACCTACCACCAAGCCAGACAGGATGGTGATATTCTTTCCGTATTGACTTTATGTAATTTTCAATCTCTTATTGCTGTGAAATTATGAAAATTAAAGTTTTTATAATTTTAGACTTTTTTTTTCATATGTAGCAAAGTTTAATGAAATTTTCATTAGCAGCAGAATTTATTGTAACATATACATATATACATGTAATATTATAATCCAGAATTTGGAATTTCTTTTCCCTCTTCTTGTAAATTTATTCGCTTCAGATTAAATCTGCTTTACAGTTTGGCGTTAGTGTTTGCAGAAATCCTTTATGAAAAAAATTAACAAGCCTCTCACTATGTATTATCTGCAGTTTACACATGGAAAGCCATTACCAATATATAAAACCCTCTTTTTTTCTAAAAGTCTCTAAGAACTAAGAATTCTAAAACTCTAGGAACGTCTAAGCATTATCTCAGCAGAATAAAATAATCTTACATTTAAAGAAAAGATAATCCTAAGAACGATGCATCAAAAGTAATCAGTGTTTCTAAACATCTCCATCATCTTCACCGAAAAGGTTTTCTTTATATATTCTTCCATAATGCATGAAATTCATAACGTGCTCAGATTCTTTGGCAGAAAAATGCATTTAAATTTGTATAAAGCTAATGCTATTAAGAACGGTAATCAAAAACATTAAAATTTATCATCTGTTTCGCTGACTGATTACACAAGAAACACAACATTCGTTTAGTACAACATTTATGTATAAATCTAACATGTAAAGAAATTCTTGTTTTCTACAAAATCATAACTTTTTAATATGAAAATGCTAATTATAAAATTTCATAATTTTCCATATCGCCAAGTTAATTTTATGTAATATAAAATACATACATAGAAATATGTTTTGCAGGATGGGCAAATAAATTCTGAAATTAAAAATATGAAGTAAAATTTCTCAGATTTACTGATAAGGGACTCAGTTATTTTAGTTAATCCTCAGTTAATTTATCAGCGACGAATTCCGAATGGAAGTAAAATTTATGCAGTCACTAAACACACCATCGTTGAATTTTATAAATATTTAGTCAACTCAAGCAATTGTCACAATAGCAAGATTAAATACTCTATGTTTTATTAACTTGTCGTATTTTGTAAAAATAGTAAATTCAATAAAAAAAATCTGAAAGGTTTCGGATTTTAATTAAGTTCAAAGGGGCGTTTATTTAACATTTTGTGTGTTACCTTTATTTATTAAGTACCATGTTCTTCGCACTTAAACCATATAATTCAATTCAACAGCAATATCGCAAAATATTTTAAATTGAGCATATCTTTAGAAATTTCGGTACACACTCTCACGCGCTGGAGATAAAAATATTTTTCTGTACAACGTTGGTATTACTGGCTTTGAAATCGTTGAGTTTGTTAATGAAAAATTCGTTAAAATTTTAGAGAATATTGTTACGAATTTCACATTTATTTGGCTATTTATTTAGAACTGTAATTAAAATTCCTTTTTATTTTCCCGTGCAACGCACGCAGACGATTTTTGAAGAGAAAGCTACGTCAAAAAAATAATAATAAGCAGTAAATTGAAAAGTGAAACGACAGTCCTTCGGGACTCAAATCCCTTTGGACTAATAATAAGTATGTTCACAAGAATCTTTTCATTTTTGCTTACATATGAAACTCAGTAGAATAGTGAATTAAGTCAGTTTCTGCACCTTCAATGTCTTTTTGCCGAGTGGGACCAAAAGTAAACTTTCAATTTTGTGCATCTTACAATCTGCCTTCTTACCGAATTGTTTGTTTTTGCGTAGAAACTATAATTTTAATCGTAAAAATTGTTTTTTTAACTGTATTTGGTGTTTTATGCTTTTTCTGTATTTTACAATTTTTGATGAAGATATTTTGAGTTTTTATGAAATGAAACAAGAAAATCATGTGGTGTCCAGATTTTGTATTTAATAATCTAAATAAATTCATGCAAAAGAAAGCATAAGAAAATTTAGACGTAAGCATATTATGCATTTTATAAGGGAGTCTAGTTTCATGTAACATGTTTAATATAAGTAGTTAAGCTCGAAAATTGTGCATATTAAAAGCATTAAAATTCAGGGAATGGAAAAAGACGTTTTTAATTGTTTCTTTTCACTTCGAAATACAGCCAACTTTCTCCGTTAGAAGATAATAACATCGCATTGATACTACTGATTACTAAAAAGGCTCTTTTATGCCATTGCAGGATCACAACCGGTTATTTCTATAGGTAAATTGTTTTTTTTTGGGGGGGGTCCCAACTTCACTAAAAGATAAATCAATTTTTCCATTCTCTCTTTCAAACTAGAACAGTTATAGCTCAGAGGTCTTGAAATTTCCTGAAATTAAGTTGCTTTTATTATCACGTTATAGTGCAAAATCACAAAATTGGATAAAAAGCTTCGTTCTTTTACATAATTTTTTTATTACCATGTAATTAAAAGTGTTTGTCATGCCTGAGGAATGTTAGTATGTTTATCTGGATATACGAAATAAATTTCTGAAGCAAGAAATTTCTGCCATTAAAAAATTAGATGTCAAATATAGTCTTAAACATAAGTATAATATTAGAACCTTAAATAAAAAAGATTAAGATAGTCTAAATTGAAAATACTTACATTAAAAGAAATGCGTTATATGTATATGCGAAAAAGGAAACAGATTATATTAAAAAAGTTAAATCACATTGAAAGATATTTGAATTTCTTTTAATTTTGAGTCATTTTTTCAGTCATCTTATACTCTTTCTTTTCATTTCCTTCATTTTAATACTTGAAATTTTAAATTAAAATTTATTAATTCATTTAAATTTATCTTTGTTTTTTTATATACATAATATTTTAATATTTTATCAATGCTTTGTCGTTCTATTCTTGTATTGATCGTCATTCAATTCAATTTATTATTTCAGACATTAAATTTTTGCGCGTGGGTAAAAATACGATGAAAATTAAAATTTTTTCAGAAATAAATGCAGTAAAATGGAATCAATTCGTAATACATGGCTTCAATAATAAAAAAAACATTTTCATACTTTTGAAAATTAAAATAAAAATCTTAAAACAAATTTAAAAAATCGTGAAAATAAATCGCAAAACAAATCATAAAAAATCATGAAAATAAATCGCAAAACAAATCGTAAAATCCACCATAACATAACGCATTATGGATTTGATACCTAATGCTAAAATTGTCAACACTTCTTCTGTCCTTTTATTTAATTTTTAATATATCTACTTAAAACGTTTTAAATAAAATCTAAAGTATTTTATGATTGCTTCTAGTACTCACTACAAACAGCTTGAACTTTAATAATACAAATGCAGTACTTTTAATTTAAGTAGTCATTATAATTAAGCTGATTTTTATCATTTATCTATTATTGCATACGTTGCATTTAGAACACAGAGTATAAAGTATGAATATGAAATCTATTCTGCGTGCAGCCGAACGTTTAGTCAAAAGCGAAAGGTATTTAGCAGATATAATCAAAAACGAAAGATATTTAACAAATACAAATTCATTTAAGCTGCTTATCTGTAGAACTCATACAGGAGTTTTTAATTTAAATTATTGAAGGATACATTTTTATAGCTAAAAAGTCATTTCATTCAACTGGAACTTCTTTTTAATTCCCTCAATAAAGTGTCTCTGCTTTTAAGTATTTTCTAGAAAAGTGCAGAATTATCAGTATTTATATAATTAATACTTGCTAAAATAATTTCTCAATGATATTACCAATAGAAACGAACAACGGCGACTCCAAAATAATATATATTACAATAATTACTTCTAGATTAAACATACATATAACCCTGATATCTTTTTGCAAGCTGAAAATGCAAAATTTAACTTGCTATATATTAAAATACTTGCCAGTAGATAAAATTTTTATCTCATTTTTGAAATTTGACCATTTAGCTAATAATAAATACAATATTCATTTTTTAGTTTTTTCAACACCGATTTCATTCGCTGAGAGGGCTTAGCAGATATTTCGGAAATTTTAATAAAATTTTTGCTTTCAAATCTCCTGCTGTATTGCAAAAATAATTGTATAAAGGAACTCATAAATGAGATTAGTGAAAATTGACATACTTTGTCCTTTTCAAACCCAAAAACATGTTTCGTACATAAAATGTGAATTTATAAAAATACAACAAACAGAACCCAAAGTAGTTAAATCGCCCTCATCAATATTTTACACTGAGTGCTCAACAAAATATTGGTTAAATAATATTGCTTATTAACAAAATATTGTTTAATATTAAAATGCGTATGCTTGTGCTGATTGTAATTTAGGAACTCAATTCAAGATTTAAACTCAGTTTAGAAGCTCTGGAATCTTAGATTCTAAATTCTTTAACAGTATTAGTGAAAATTTATAATAATAAATATAGATAGAAATGAATCAAAGGTAGTTTCCAGGCGTGACGCGAAACATCGTGAGCAAAATATTTACACTTAAATGTAGCATATATTTAAAAGTTTAATTCCATTTTGACTTAAAATATTTATCTAACAGAAACTTATCATATGAAGCACAATATTTTTTTCCTAAATTTTGCGATGAGGAAAGATAATAAATTATTTCTAGGATGCTTGGCTAAGCCTAATTATACCTAATCTTTCTTAATTATTATAAGACAGATATGCCATTTTCATTTTAAATATGAAATCCGACCCGAGTAAATACGAAATCCTTCTCAGACATGAAATAAAAATAAAGGAATTAAAAGCATTGCAAACTAAAATTTTCTCTATCTGTTCTAAGGCTGCGCATGAGAGTTTTCTCTAGCTGTGCTAAAGCTGCACTTTCGTTATATATAAAAACATACATTGATACTGAACTGAACAGACTTTTGCACACTCTGATTACTTTAGTATTAACATTAGGTTAGTATACTTAAAAACTAATCAGACTACCTCCCATTAATTGAAGATACAATACTTTTATGCGGGGTTATGTAAGAGCTGAAAATTATTTCAAGAGCGATTCTGTGGTTAAAAAAATACAAAAACTGTGCTGCTGGACTGAAAATACAAGAAAGTTTTTATCAAAATTCTGCTACACTTTGAATGATAGGTGGTACATCTTGAATTCTAAATAAACTACATCTTTACTGACTCTGTAATTTTTGCAAACAAGATTTTTTTAATGTATGAGTATTGCCAGTACTGATTGCATTACGAAATATTACCACTGCTGACTGATAAAAATTCAGGAAAACCCTTCTTCAAAGCTGAAAATCCAAAAACATTCTTTATTGAAATCCAGTTATATCTTGGAGAATGCTATAACTGTAATTTTTACAAATCAGAATTTTTAATACACGAATACTACCAGTGCTGTTTCATTAAAAATTAAAAAAGTTGTTTTCGGAAGATTTCTTATCGAAATTCAGCTACATCTTGAAGAATACTATAACTGTAAGATTTACAATTAGAATTTTTAATAAATACATGAATATTGTTAGTGCTGATTGTACCACTAAATACGCATTACAGATTGATAAAAATTCAGAAAAGAAGTTCCATAGGATTGAAAGTACAATTTTTGTATCAAAATTAATTTAAATCTGGAAATATTTTATGACTGTAATTTTTACAATTAGAATTCATTTACGATGGTTATCACTTCCGATTGTACCAAACATCTTTGAGGTTAGAACGGATCCCTCTTTTTTATTCTATTCTTCCCCTAGTATCTTTTTGACGTGGCATATAAAATCAGAAAGAAAAGTGTGGCAGCTATGTTTTAGTTAAATTTTAATTTTTAATAATGAAATTAAAAATAAAGAAAAATGTGTTTCCTTTTCTTCAAAGAACCTGAGCAAAAGGAATTTATCATTTATGAATATTATCATATTACGACACAAATGAAATAACGTGTTCTTTATACAATTTATAGGAGCTTCATATAAAAGTATGACGAAGGATATAAAAAAATTAAACTGGTTAACAAAGAAACGAAAGCTCTATATATTTTAATTTGAAAGTGGAAATTTGTTCTATAGAAACTAAAAATCGTCATATTATTTCAAGTTATTTGCTCCATTTATGTAAGATTTACTTTCTGAAAGCAGCATTAGATAACAAAACATGCACAGGAGGGGTTATAAAACTGTACACTAATTTACAGCATAAATCTTTAATGGATATTACCTTCAAATGTGGTTAAATTTCAGTACTGCTGAAGACATTCTTTTTATGTGTATTAACAAAAGTAAAACAATCCTCAATTGATATATAATGCAACTAATCTGTAATTGATTTTTAGAAAAATGCAACTCTAGACACCTCATATTTCATATATATGAAAATATCTAGGTCGTTTATTGTTCTTTCTGAAGTTCAAGTAAAATTAAGTTCATTTTTAATTTATTGACGTTTCCTTGAATTTAAATTTTAATGTATAAAACAATTTATACATTAAAATTAATTTAAATTGTATAAAACGTGAAGATAATATATGCTTTAAAAGACTTTTCGATGAGTTTAGAAGATTAATTTTAATTCATTTACTACAGAGGGGTGTATAATGTTTGACAGTAAATGAACGTAAATAAAGTGCGCGTTTTTATTTTACCCAACCAAAACATAATTTGCTTGTTTAGGTAAAAATAATTATGCGTTAAAGTTCAAGACATACATAAAGGAAAAATAATTTCTTTTTTATTTTAATTGAACAAGCAATGAGTTATATTTACAGAAATTAAGGCAATTTTAAAAATGCTGTAAAGAAAATACGCTTTCAAGAAGCTTTTAGATCAATGCAAATGTGTATAACATGTAGATTGTTTTATAATGTTTAACATCAATTCCGAAAAGATTCGATTATTATATATTTCATGAAGTAAAAACTAATTTCTTTGCTAAATGTTAATAAAGTAATTACAGGTTTAGTTCTAATATCTAAGTAAGTAAAAATAAAACTTTTGTTCTATATCAGTTAAATTAGAAATAGGTTGTAACTACACAATCAAAATAATTTCCTTGTCCTATTTTGGCAAAAACATTTTTTTTATATTTAGCTTTACAAAAGCAAAAATGATTAATTCGTTTTTCCAATTAGAAACTTTAAGATTAAAGCTTCGTAGAACGAAAATACATTAAACGAAGAACAAAACTTCCCTCACCTGCGTTACAGCAAATGCTTGTTTATAAAAAAAAACTACAGTAATTTGTGAAAATATACAGTAAAAAAGGAGATCCAGTCATTCAGATTTCTCGAATATAAGAACTGACTATGGTTCCATAAAATTCGCTTAATTTGTACTACACTTTGTTTCTAAACGACAAAGACAACGTATTCTGCGTGTAATTAAAGTATATGTACAGAAATTATTTCATAATATTGAAGCATTCGCTAATGTTTTTACAGGTATAAATATTTCAGAGTAAAGAAAATTCTGCCTAACGATGTTCATCTTACTCATTCCGCACAAATTATAACGAGAAAATATTTATCTCGCACTTGAATCTATGATCTTATCTCGAAACGAGAGAGTATAATAAATCTTACCTCCGCAGCATCAGCAACAAGTGAATTCTACAACTCTCCGCAAAGGTGGCACAACTCATAAAACACCAAATCCAAAGCGAAGGCCTCCGCTATCCAAACACCATTTTCACCTTGCAGAAGCCTCAGGAAAAAGATAATAATCCACCACCACAAGTTTTTTTCCTGAAGCAATTACATCATATCATTCCAAGTCTCATCTTCAACGGTAGAAAACGAGTAACTCCAACGACCCAGGATATTTTATCCCGACTTGCTCTTCGTAGCTTCCCAGGACCGCATCCCGACACGGAGTGAAGGAAAGAATGGGCCTCAGCGCGAGAGAGCGGCGGCAACTCTCGTGGTATCCCCCCCTGCGCCCTCTGGAGGCCATCGCTCGCCTGATAGAAATCAATCAATACGCTACGCCCCCCTTCACCCGCTACGCTTACCGATCTCCTGACACCACTGTGTCATGTATATCGGCACTGTTATGGACGAGATGACACGGAGGTGGCACCTCTCCCAGGTGAAAATATCTGCTTGTGTCATAACACTCCGTGGAGGATTGATGTCGTCGAAAGTGGAACAAAATGAAAAGTATTTACTTCTGCCTATTGTACTAGTTGTTGCAGCAATCATCAACTAATCATCCGGCATTTCGTTCAAATACCACTTCAAAGAAACACATACTTATGTTATCGAAATGATGGATTTTTTAGGACGTGTTGTTGGGAAACATGAAGGTTGAAACCTTAAATAAAACTTACATACATGCGTCTCTTTGGGTAGAATACTTGTTTCCGATTACTGAAAATCATTCAAAAGTGCAATTATTTTACCAAGAGATTAAAATGCTAAATAAGTATATTTAGTTCCATTAGTAACTATAGTAATTTAGGAAATAAAATTTGGCTAAAAAAGGAACCTTATCTTTTGTAAATTTTTTAATATCGATTTGAAGGACGATCAGACATATGGATCATTTTCCCTCAACTGTGAAGAAAATAATTATGATAATGATAATAATAGTAATAATAGCAATAATTTGCTGTTTTAGGTAGGATTACGAGACCTTCGGGGTTGGTCTGGATAGACCTAAGTTCCTAATTATTTCTAAAATTATGTCCTACATCAGAGATTCTCAACCGGTGGTACGCAAGAGAAAAATATGTGGTACATAAAGAAACAACGTACTTTTAACAATTAAATTCAAAAATCTCCTGAAGAAAAAGAACAACTGATGAAAATTTCCTGTCGAACTCTAATTCGAAATTTCAAAAATAACACACTTATTAACGCAATTGTTAACTTTTGGTTCAACAAAGGAAACAAAAAAGAATTTAAAGGAATTTCAAATAAAATTATCAAATTTTTATTGCCTTTTTGCACAACCTATTTGTGTGAACAAGGATTTTCTTCCATTTTATATTTCAAAAATAAATACAGAACAAAATTAAAAGTTACGGTTAAAACTAAGGTAAAACTCAGGCTACAACTAAGTAAAATAAGACCAGATATAGAAATTGAACTTTCTTAGAGAGGCATAATTTAACCAAATTTTTAAATTTTGATAATTAAAATGGTAACCAAATTTTAATCTAATATTTTTAATGCGTGCATATTTAATACACATAGCCAATAGGTTGTGCAAATGGCAAAATATATTTTTCAAATATTTCTATTGAGAAATTGAAAAATAAATCATTGTAAAATGTAGCGGTGGTACTAAATTTTTCCAGGCAGGTATTTTAGAATAAAATCAGCTAATTTTTGAGATCGTTAGTAAGTAAACCTTTGCATCATCAGTATATTTGCACCAGACCTATTGACTGATGTTTTTTCCCTTGTTGTTCTTTGTTTTGTTTTTGAGAACGATTTTGGTCCAAATTCCTTCTTTTCGAATTTGCTTTTATTGTTTCGTATCAGCTTTTCATTTGACGCCTTAATTAAAAAGCTTTGAGGCCTTTTTACCACTGAAAATAATTTTTATAAAAGATTCTGGATTAGAGTTTCTAAGATATATTAATCTTAGCTACAGAGAATCAGATCTGCTTGATCGCTTTCGGAATTAATAAGAATTTAATTTAAAATCTACAAAATCGAGGCGGCTTTTTTATTTAATTTTAAATTTCACTTTAGAAGTTTCTTTACCAATTAAGTTAAAATTTAGTTGTAATTATTCAATAATTACAAGTTAGGAACAATTCAGCTAAGAAGATAATAAATTTAAAATGGAAATCGCGGCTTAAACTTTCAGAAAACTTTTACAACAGCCCTAGCAATAAAATGAGCTTTTTATATACATTTTATTCATAACTATCCTTTGCAAGAAGTCTAATTTTCAAATCAAGGCATGAAATATTTTAAGTACGGAAAAGTACATTCATGAAATCTTTAATTTGTTTTAGGCTAAATATCTTCATAAAAACGTGTTACATGTTATTTTCTATTAAAACAAATTCAGTGCGTATTGTATGGTAAGTAATTCTATAAACTGCTTAAGTAAATAGTTCCATAAATTACTTACTACACAGCAGTTTCAATGATGGGTTTGATATTTATATCCCACTCATCCCAGCAGGAGCGCAACACTGCATTCAGAATATCAGAAGCATGAAATTTTGTAACAAATTATATTCACGGCAAAAAGCTGGAAAAAATAAAGTAAAAAATTATTCAAATGCGCTTTTTTCCTAAAAATAATTTTCTTATTTTTATGTGATTTTTCTACCTTAATTTATACTTTAATTACCTGTTAATTTCGAGAATTTTTAATTAAAAATAACTAGAAATATTACAACTAATCTTCGGAATGAGTGTTAATACAGGGTATCAGAAAGGCACTGTTTAGTACCATATATTAACATACTGTGTGTCTCTAAAAATGAAGGAGGCAGTAAACGAAGAAAGATGTTGACATAAGTGGGACATTAGCTGCAGCAATGAAAGATTTGAACTTTTATATCAAGGAATAGGCGAAGGCATTTTTTTGCTAAGAAACCTATAAAATAAGCAGGTTTAGAGCTACGTAAAGAGTAAGAAACCAATCAGAAAGATAAATCCCAGAGGAAATGAAACAGCACCAGAGAAAAAAAGAAGAGATCAAGTAGAGAAACTCACATAAAAGTTAAATCCTTGAAAGACTAAAACGCCAGTAACACTGGAAAGACGTAAATAAGAAAAACTACCACCTGATGTGAAAAGCAGTGTATAGTGAGGCAGTTAAAGAGCTGCTAATAACATCTATAAGTAGCATGCATTAATTACACTAAACATTTTAGAAATATACTAAAGTTAAAAAGAAGATTGGTTTGATTTATTGAGATTACAAAGCACACTACTGCTATCTGCCTAAGGGAAAGGATGCCTTCTTGGAGAACTTTCTAGAAGAAAACTGTTAGTGTACACGTTACACGTCGGGAAAACTACGAAAATACCCATGCAGCCAGCCTGTTTGCCTAGATTCGAAGACAGGTCGGAACTACCTGCGTTCAATGACTTTACCGTTCGGCCGGCTGACGGACCCTCAAACGGACCTCTCCAAATAAGATAGTAAAAAATAATGATATTCTTTATGTTTAATGTGCTTGACAACACTATTTACTTTTCATGAAAACAAGGAGTGTTATTTCTTAAATGTTCTGAGCAGAATGCTATTATGAAACTTCACTTCGAACGTACTTGCTTCTTTCGAGATTCTAACGTTAATTATTTCTTTATTTCAGCTTTCCAGTCAATATTGTATCAACATATTTATTTTATTTATTTTTTTATTATGTTTACTTGCTCGTATTATGAATAACATAGGTTCACTTGCTTACAAAATATTATTATAAATGCGCTCAAACAGAAGTTTTCTTTCTCAATAAACTAAAATATTGTATAAGCACTTTAAATTATTATTACTAGTACGTATGCTGGTAGAAATATAACCAATTTAGTAACCTCCTCTTCCATTAATATGAGCCTGTTTTCCTTAGAAAAACCTCCTTGAAGGTATTCCTTCTCTTAGGCATATAAGAGTCATCAAGCTTCTTTGCCCTATTCAGTTACCCGAATCAGATCTCTTTGAATATAACTCGAGCAAGTGTAGTACCGTCATCCAATATTTTTTTGCAACCTTCATTAATTATGGACTGGAAAAGTGCTTCCTATTTTTTTCTATCCTTAAAAGGGCAATATTCGGTTGGCCGTTCGAAGTCTGGAAGTCCAGTAAAAAACATAATTATAAATAATCTAAATTTCGAATGCCTTCAATGTAGTGAATATCGATTTATATTCGCCCCTGGGCAGCAAAGGTTATATACTCGTTGCTAAGGGGCGTACAAGCGATTATTTTGCACCGAAATATGTGCACCATATTAAAATTCACAATACATTTCATATTCGTAATATTCATACCTGCATATTCATTAATTATAATTAAATTTGAAATATGTAAAACTGATTAATGTTATGAATTAGAGGCAACATGAACGCCTTCAAATAGAGACAATAAAATTAAAATAAAGCAATAATAAAAAGGACATATATCTGCTTTCAAATTTTTCAGTTTGTTAAGCACTAAATATAATTTTCATTTGAAAGACCAAAAAAGAAAAACCATGCCACGGTGAAAATATCAGGACAGCTGAGAATTTTGCTAGACCGCGTGGATGACAAATTAAAGATCTTATGAAACTAGACTGGCTACACTTACCACACAACATGCTGTCTGATAGTTGGATTGTACGGTCAGAACTGTGAATTTTCCTCTACTTATCCTTTTAATATTCAGTCCTAAATTATAAACGGTAATAGTCTTTTACGTAATATAATTAATATCCGTTAAGGAAAAACAGAAATATTTTATAACGCCGCTATTTGTATAAAGTTTTGTTCTGTATATAAGAAGATTAAGGAGTCACTCCAAAAAGAATATGCATAGTTAAACACAAAAAAAATCTTTGACCATAGAAGATTAATAACATTGATTTAATAAGGATTTCCATTCCAGTATTTCTACTAAGGAAATTTTAATTTTGAATAAAGCTCTGGGCCAAACAAAGGTTGCTTTTTTGTCTGGTTTTAAATTTCACATTGGTATACTTCTCTTCCATTCGATAATGTCTATGGTATTTGATAGAAATGAGAACTGCCATTGCCATTTAACATGTAAGATACAGTATTTGAATTTTTTATTTAAATTAAAATTATACAGGATTTCTAGTTTCAATTATTAACATTTCCCTTTCAAATAATAGTTCTGCTCTAAACTGATTGCAAACACAAAGTTCTTTATTCTAAATCTATATCAATTTTAGTTTCTTTTTTTAAAGAAGAAGAAATTCGCAGGCTGTTTGGATGTTACGGAACTATTTAAAGCAATTCTTTTCTTAAATTCTTCTCTTAATATATGACTGCATCAAATAGAAAGCATATATTTAGTAAATTTCTGGCTAAATTCCAGTTAAAATTAAAAAAATCAGCTATCCATTTAACAAATGAGATACGTTTGAGAAGAATAATATGAAAACATAACCAAAAGTTTAAGCCATAGATCAAACTTATTTTATTTGTCTCTCTATTTTTAAGAAGAGTATTTTCCGAATATTTTTATATCATATATTATATCTAATAGTTTGTTTTGTTGCATTATAATGACTAATGCAGCTGTGCTTATGGTAACTGAGACAACGATGCCAAATACAGATATTTTAAGTTTTTTTATTTGTGTTAAACAGGAAAAAATTAATTAAATTTTTCTGAAATTCTCCAAACATCTTGAAAGTCAAATAACCCCAGACCGACTGCATAAACAATTAATACACAAATTTGTATTTAAAGCTTTGTAGGGGTTTATATTAATTTCCTAATACTTATTTTTATTTTTGAATACATTTCCTTTTATTTCTTATTTTTCGCCTACAGTTCCCTGCTAGACAGTATTTAATTGGAATTGCCCATTACTTCAGTAGACACATCATTGAAGCTATAAATAAAGCTTTATCTATTAACTGGAAGAAATTCCCAACTTAATCCCAATAC
Source organism: Stegodyphus mimosarum (assembly GCA_000611955.2). Lineage (NCBI taxonomy): Eukaryota > Metazoa > Arthropoda > Arachnida > Araneae > Eresidae > Stegodyphus > Stegodyphus mimosarum. The sequence goes on from KK114430.1 coordinate 626,773, forward strand.
CAAAAGAAATTCTATACCTAGAATCAATCCTATACACTGTGTCTAGGTGGGCAGATGTTGCAAGAAACAATATATTAATACTTCAAAAATTTCAAAACAAAACACTCTGTATCATCACCAATGCTCCTTGGTTTACGAAAAACACTGTCATTCAATGATGATTTGAATATAAAACCCACTGACGCAGACATTCTACGATTTACCTATAAATTATACAATAACTGTTATAAACGCACTCAAGAAGTTATAAAATAAAAATTGGGAGGTAAGATGATACCCTACTACAACCTCACAAAAGACCGAGAACCATCCATCACAACGGTGACTGGTGACGTTTTCATCTTAACTTCGATGTTTACGCCTTTATGCAGCAAGCTTAGTAGATGAGGTGACTAATTAGGCAATGCCTGATTAGGAGAATATTTATGTAGGTTCGATCTCAGCCGGACATAAAATATAGCGTAGGCTTGTAAATATTATTTACTTTTATGTTTTCTTCATCTAAAGTGTATTAAAAAATCATTAGTAAATTATTATTCAAGGCAGCTTGAAATGCTTAAAATGTGTAACAGGATTTTCCATGACAAACTTAAATTTTTACGTGTTTACATTACTACTCTAAACAGAGCATAGCGCCAAGGCGCATAAGACTTTTTTCACTCTGTTTGGAATTAAACTTTTTCACATTTTAAGCCCATGGGGAAATGTGAAATGAATTGGTAAAGGCCCTCAGGGGTCGAAGACCTCTTATATGAATGAAGATCCACGATCCACGTCAGTAGAATAGCTCAGAAGCTCTTAAGTAGAGCGTGTTCTGCCTTCTGACCACGTTGTTGCTTAAAGCTAATCTTACTACATTCGGCCATACTGTTATATGCCTGTTAGTTTTCGCCTGTGAGCTTGACTAAGAAACAACTCTGCTAGTTATTTCTGTGCAACTTCGGCTGGTTTTTAGTTTAGTTAGCATTAGATTAGTTTCTTATTTTCTATCTAAAGTTAAAGCACAACTGGAGGCTTTCTGTAAGCCCAGGAGAGGCCCTCTGAGAATATTTTGAGTTGAATAAAAGGGTAATTTAATCCTTCTTGGACTTGTTATTGAAGTATTAGAACTTAGCAATTATTTGCTAACAGTTCTGAAGTATTCTACCTGCTAAAGACTACAAATTTAGCTAGAACATTATAACTTAAAACCAACGATAAATAACCACATGATTTTCAAACTTTGCAATAACTCTAAATTTTTTTTTATGTCTGTTGCAAAAAATTATCAACCTGAGTTTTGAAACTGGTTAATTATGGATTTTGTAAGCGATAGAAAAGAAAAAAAATAGTGCAAAATGTTTCAGTGTAAAAAATACATATTTTGCACAGAAAATTCCAACTTCTCGTGAAATAAAATATATCCAATTTCATTTTAATTCAGAATAGGAATATATATCATATGTTTTACAAGAAACCTATTATAATTTAATCTTTATAAAATATTTGAGCAAATTCAGAAGTTTTCATATGAGTTTCTTAGATTTATGGAAAAGAAAAATAAAGAATCTTAAAGTAATCTTTATGGTTATTTAATGATCTATTGCTAAACAGAAATCTACATATCATTAGTATTTAGCAGAATTTTATGGCAGTTTCAGACTTTTGAGATTATTTTGAGAAAGGCAAAATATTTACAAAGTCTACATTGTAATCTCGTCCGCGTACAATATTGATTTTTGTATTATATTTGTAAGTAAACATAAAAAAGTAATGCATTGCATCTGTATCCTGGTTCCCTAAATATATTTTTAAACGATAAATTGAATTCAGGTTTTGCATTTTTCGTTTAAATTAAGACATACAGGCACAAAAGTGAACTTTACGTTAACTAAACAGACTTTCTTAAATAACGCATTAAACTGCTTTGATAAACAGCCAGTAAGCCTATAGCCAAAGTGTCCAAGATCACTTTGCTCTCACACTATTTCCTGGTTCAAGTCTCAAAAAGTGTTCAAGTCGTCAAGAAAGCCTAGATGTTCTTGGGTTTCGTAGCTTTCCTCATGTTTACAGTTTCTGTCATATTCATACCTTGTCTGATGTAAACAGGACACATTATTTCCAAATTACCATCCACAAATGGCCTCGCATTCAGGTAATAGATACATAAATTAGCATAATGAATTAAGAACAGAAACATCAGAACTAAAGCTGGAACACAGGAATCCTCGAATCTCTCTCGTGGATCTTGAAGCAATTTCGGAAATAAAAAATTCCGACCTTTGCACTTTCTTTGCAATACGAAAGGGTCGAATATTAACATAAATCCAGTTCAAAGTTTTAATCTGAGGCTTTGAAAAGATTAAAAAGATTAGTTTTACTGACATTAATGAACTATCCTGATCTGTATAACTATGTTAACTGGCATATCGCTGAAGCCGAATTCGAATTCCGGGGAAGGCTTGAATATCTGTAAGTGCCTGTGCGGCATAGGGGTACTTAAAATAATGGCGAGCGAAAGTTTACTCAAGTGGGTTGGTGGTAGAGGCAGAGAGGTCTGAGACCCTCGGATCGGTTCCCCGGACGTTCTTCAAAACATTTGGGGCCAATCTGCATAATCAGTGAGGTGGGATTATATATGTATTACCAATGGTTAAATTCTTGTGTCCCGTCCACTTTTAGCTGTACTTGACGTTAACTAAAACAGTTCATTAAAAAACGTGATTGTCTAAACTTTACTGGACCTGAATTACCAAAACCACCTCATGCCAAAGATGAACACTAAGTTAATTTTCTGATTATAATTTAGCTTTCATTGTTAAAAATTTATATATATTAACTGTTGAAATAATTGCTCTTTTCTCATGCTTGGCTTGATTAAACAAGAATCTGGGAAAGAGCTCAGCTGCACAAATATTTTTGGCAAATTGCATTGGGCACATAAACATCAGACGTTTCTGGAGTATTAAGTAGAATTTATTATGCCAGATGAGAGTTTTCAAAGAAGGGCTATTAGTCTCGAAACAGCATTTTGCGTCGAACCACTATAAATGGCGAATCACTTTTCAAATGGTTGCCACCAAATATCACCGCCCTGTATTATATTTAAAGAAACTAAATAATGAAGAAATTACATGAATGTATGCATGTTTCTCGCGTTGAGAAAAACGATGACACCTAGAGTCATCAAATTTTGAATAACATAGTCCTTCACCCGAATATGGGCACCTGGAAGCCTGAATTTGGAATTTGTTTTATTCTCTATTTTGTATTTTGAGAATTTTAAAATTAACGAATTTGTTATTAAAAAACTCCACAATTTCAACGTGAGCAGTGGCAACACTGTAAGGGATCAAACACTTTTAGCTCCAGTGCGCAGGACCGTCTATCGGAAATTCTAAAGATAATATTGTTTTTAAATATTCTTAGCCCAATATGGCGGTAGCCAAAATGCTCTTGAAATGCGTATGTGTCTGTAAATGAAAAAACGCCCGTTTGGCCGTAATATAAATCCTGAAAGTTTCAGGTTTTATTTTTATTTATTTATTTATTTATTCTTATTCTTTTTCTTACATGAAGGATTCGGACTCTTAGCAGATTAAGAATCGCTTTTAGTTAAAACATTTCTCTCGGTAGTCGAACTACATATACTAAGTTACCGTTTTGCAAATAAAATATTCACTTGTGAATAATTCCAGCATTAATACGAATGATATTGAGTGTGTGATATCAGTAACTATGAGATAACACGAGCTTCATTTCGAAGTCTAAATGCTGCTCAGATTTTCAAATGAAAGCTCAAAATTGAAATATTTTCTTATTTGGCAAGCGTCCAACAAGGAAAAAGCACGTTCAGGCTATAACATTAAAGCCTGAAAACCCCGAAACTAAAGCATTTTCAGCCAGATTGAGGAAAAACGTTTGCTGTGAGACGTACATACAGATGATTATTTTACGATATATCTTTCACAAATGGGTTAACTGTTGACTGTTATAATAAATCTAGCAGAGTTTTTAAGTCTTTGTTTATAACATTATTTTAAGGTCATATGTGTACAAATATAGCCTTTTATTTTTTTCTCCTTGTTTACATTCAGTTCTTCAGTTTGAAAATTAATCAGAAATGCATTTTTGGAAAAGAAAAGACGATCGAGATTTTGGAAATCCAATCACTTAATGCTGCTTTCAAAAAATAATTTTTTGGTTGTGGAATAAGTAAATGCTTTATTAATATGACAGTGTTTACTAAATCTTTCATAATGCCTGTAGAGGTTTCAAAGAAATGCTTTTTTGTATGAAATTAATTTGTTAATAAGAATTGAAAAATTCTTTATTCAGTAACTTTTATTATTCTTAATCATAACTTTGCTATTACTGTTTTCCCTAATTTCTTACAGCAAGCGTGTTAGTTTCCCAACAAAAATATACAACTCCATTTCATCTCCAAATATTTATTTATATGCTTGCAAATGATTGACTTTTGACACTTAAGCCATGATTCGTCTTGTCCCCCAGTACTTTTGAATTATAGAATTAAAATCATTAAGTACAGAGGATATGTTTAAATGTTCTCTGCGCCTATGTTGCTCAGAGTTATGAAGAGGAAATACCTTGGAATTCCTAAATCTGATGTGAAACAGATGAGCATTGACGTGATCAATTCTACTTAAAAGAAGGAATTATAGCGCAGATGTAACACGATGTGTTTCTCAGATCATATTGCCAAACTTTGGCTTTGATGAAGAGAGTCGAGGCATGAAGCTTGCTAAATTCCATGTTTATCAGTCTTTTAGCGTAATGAAAGGTCATTAAATTTCTAGACGACAGTCGTTTCTTTCCTTGCCAGGAAATCTGCTCACTGCTCTCTACCACGCAATGAGTCGGCACTCAGTGCCCTCTACTCCACAGTGAACTGGCACCCATTGCAATGCTATCATGTCGGCAGGAAAATTAGAAGATATGAGCACTATAAATGCGTTTTGAATCTCAAGTTCTACGGCTAGAGCCCAGACGAGAATGATTCGTGGAGTTGACTGCCGTACCGAAGGATCCGGATTCGAGTTTCGGAGAAGACAGGGATGTTTGTCAGTGTACACTTATGTCCATAAATAAAGGATAATTCGGAGTCACGCGGAAATTGAACTCTAAAATAAATATATCACCTGTAAAATCACTACACATATCTTCAAGAATCATATGCAAATTTCAGGAAGTAACCAGATGACACCGATGGTACGTCACAATGACGAGAGTGTAAGAGAGTGATACATAAGGAATACAGGCAAAGAAGTAAAATTGTTCGCAGGTGCTTTATAAGCATTTCACTGCAATAACCGAATAGTTATGACACAAAGGACGCATTTGAATGATTTTTTACGCGGTAGAATTATCGGCCGTCTGGAATGTGGGCGTATCCAACTGCAAGTATCAGACGAACTTGGAATTCCCCAGAGTGTCATCTCCAGGTTTTGACAACGATTCCAAGATGATGGTAATGTGAGTAGACGTTACAGCGCAGGTCGCCCCAGAGTTTCAACGCCGAATGAGAACCGGTATTTGGCAGTTACTGCCAAAAGAAACAGGCGGAGCACAGCCTCAGACCTGCCTCGTCAGCTCTCTTTGGCCACTGGTACAACAATTTCGAGGCAGACCGTGTACAGACGCTTAGGGCAGATGGGTCTATATGTTCGTAGACCTGTCAGATGCGTTCCACTTACTGCAACTCACTGTCGCCTGTGGTTAGCCTGGAGTAGAGAGCATGCATTGTGGACACACCAACAGTGGGCTCGTGTGATGTTTTCCGACGAGTCCAGATTTAGCTTGCAGTCTGATTCTCGACGGACTTTCATATAGAGAGCTCTAGATACCCGTTACCACCAAGAAAACATCATTGAACGACACCGTTACGTTGGTGCGGGAGGGCTCGTTTGGGGTGGAATTATTCTGGGTTCTTATTGTAACATTATTCTAGCATCTTTTTTTGCTCTTAACCTTTTGTTTAATAAATAAGCTTTACAAATAAGTCAAATTTGTTTTGCTTCTAACTCTTCCTTTGCCTGATTTTGCATTATCCTTAATTTATGGACGTGAGTGTATTATTATCATTGTTGTTTACATGCTTCGTAATAAGGCAATATACGGATGGGAGCGGTGCCTTCGTGGAGAACGTTCTAAGAGAAACTGGCTCGTATTAACAAGTTACACATGGGGAAAACCACGAAAACGCCCATGCAGCCAGCCCGTACGTGGGATTCGAACCTCGGATCGAAATACCAGTGTTCAGGGACTTTATCTCTCAGCCATTGGTGAGCCTGTTTGTTAGCGTATAGTGCAGGGATTCTCAACCAGGGGAGAACTCCACAGTTTCAGGGGGAAACGCTGCCAGCCTTTTATTTCCTACTAATTTCTTACTAAGCATTTAGTTTTAGTTTATGAATATAAAAATGTATTTTTATTCAAGTTTTGGTATTTAGCAACATTTTCTATGGGTTTTTTGGGGGTTGTTTTATTTATAAAATACATAAGAATGATCTAAATTTCTAAATTTAATTGATCTAAATTTAAATAAACACACACACACACACACATATATATATATATATATATATATCGAGTTCTGGAAAGGAAGAGAGGATGATCGTATAGCAATGGTTGAAGGGGTGCAGGAGGCAAAAATATTTGAGAACCAGTGATATAGTGTCTGTGCGTCAAGGGGCATTCGGTGATGTTCACTTTCGTCCGAAGGGAGTTCAGCCGAAAGGAAAACAGTGGACTTTAAGTCAAAAATTCTCCCCCACTTAAGAAACTTGAGAAACTCCCACTCATGATCCCCGAGTGCTCGATTCCCTTAGTTTGGTTGCACATTTGGCGATAATTTGCTAAACTTAGCGTATTAATGAACAGCAATTCTTTCTTCGATAGAGCAATCGAACAACGGTGAAATACAGTTCGTATGAATTTGATCATGTTTAAAATTAATTATAATTTGAAATTAAATAAAAGATATAAGTTAGTTTTGCTATACACTTTCGAGACGAAATTACCCAATAATTGTAAAATAAAAATACATATGGATTTGAGATTTATTAACAATAAACTGCAATTTAAACTTTCATTGAAAACAGAGATCTTTCACTTAGATTCACGTAAAATTTAGATACAGCAATACCTTGCATAACCTGGCTAAACTGAAAAACTAAATGCATACAAAAAATACTAATGTGTTCCGTCCTCCCAAAAAAGTCATCTTTTTCTTCCTGTTTTTCAACAAACAAAATACAATTTGTAAATTTAAATGTCTTTATTCCGAATAATTTTTTAAAATGCATATTTAACATAATATACATTTTATTTTTTTAAAATTTCGATATCGGTATCTGTGGATGCTTCATTGGCCTTCAGTCTTTCTCTCAGTCATTTCTCTGTAGCAATGAACTGCACCATTTGTTGTTAAATTACTGTATATTGCCGCAACTAAATACATTTTAAAAGCAATATTAGAGTTTGTGGTTTGAAAGAAATATTCCAAATAAACTCGCAAGGATTTCATAGTTTTTTTTAATTAATGTTGCTGTTTATGAACAAAAATAATCATTCATCTTGCTATTATTCTGCAATTAAGAGATTAAGAGAAGTACGTTTCTACTCTATACAAATTTTAAACTTTCTACATTAGCACAATTTTTTCTACTTTGTGCTGAAAATATTTCACTCGGTTAGAAAATCAAGTATTTTTTCATGAATTCTCGTTTTTGTCTGTTTATGACTGCATGATTGACAACGGATTTTAAAAACAGTAAACGGAATTCAAAAAGTGATGTTATAATATTTGTAGTAACAAAAATAGCTTTTAACTCGAATAAGAGGTTTGTTGTATTCTGAAAAAAAGAACAACAGAAATACATACACAATTAGAATAAAAAAGAAACACGCCAATGAGACAATCAAAATCGCTGAAATAACCTTGTATTTGGCGTACATTTATTAAAACACTCAATCGATTTCGAGGGCAGCTACAGGTCCCTCCTCATCGGGAAAACGAATTTTCTAGAAAGGGAAAGCAACCTCAGTAACGGCTTTTTATATCCTCGGATAGTACTATGCGCGAGGAGGCTTTTCATATTCGCAAAGCATAGCATGTTTAGTGAATGATTTTTAAGTCCAATCCAGTCCTTCCTAACGCTTTTAAAATTCTATTAACATAAATCTTGGTTATTATTTTTTCCGATAGATGGCGTTGCCTCCTCGCGCATGGTACTACCCGAGGGTATAAAAAACCATTACTGAGGTTGCTTTCACTTTCTAGAATTTCGTTCTCCCGATGAGGAGGGATCTGTAACTGCCCTCGAAACCGATTGAGTGTTTTAATAATGTACGCCAAATACAAGGCTGTTTCAGCGATTTTGACCATACACAATTCTAGAGAAAGAATAAAAACAATGCGACATGGACAGCGTACATCAAAGAGAAATTTCAAATTACTGACTGAAAATATGTTTAAAATGCTAACAGCTTAGCACGCTTTTGCATAAAAATCTGTCGTTTAATTTTTCACGTAGAACTACATGGTGATCAAAATACAGAGGGTTAGCCACAGCTAAACCTAAATCATTTCGTTAATTCATAACGTACAATAAATTCGATTATCAGATACAGTTTTCTTCGCCAATTACAATCTGTACTATATACATTCATGATGTCATTAAGATATATTGGTAGAGTGTATTCCCAATTTATATGTCTTTTATCTGTCTGCATTGTTTATGTCTATTCTAAAAATAATTTCTCCAAAGTCCAGAAACGAAATTTTCTGTCTTTCGTTTATTACTTCGAAAATTTAAAGCGTTGTACGGATTTCGAGATGATTATACGTATAATAATGTTATCAAAAAATTAAGTTATTGATACATATAAAGAAGCGTCGTAGCGCAAAGATATTTTCGTTAAATTTTAATTATGTGTTTTATAAATAAAAATACTACTTATTACGAAGCGAGCGTCATGCAGCTCTGCAGTTCGCTGGAGCAAAATTTGATGAATTATAAAATTTCCGACCACACCGCAACAAATTATGATTAAAGTTTATCAGTGCCTCATATTTTCAGCCTGTTTGTTTAATAGCTTATGGCAAAGCACTACTTGTAAGGAAAGCTGTCTTAGTGAAGGATTTTACAAGGGACAAGGGCTCTCCTTCTAAAATGATTTTTAAAATGATGAAAATTTTAATAAACTTATAAGGTATTTCTTCCACCTTCTTCGCATGCATGCCTTCGTGGTGTAATAGTCAGCATGCTCAACGCGTAACCGAGAGGTCCGTTGTTCCCGGCGAAGGCGTTGCTCGCTTTTCATGTCTCCTGCTGCGAAATAACCTGATGCCTCTACACTGGCGCCTGAACTAAAAAAATGGTGGATGATGATTCTCCACACCGGGATTTGGAGACTGGGTCCCATGAACCCCAGTCGCCCTTTAAAAGGGGGAGTATATAAGTTATTTCTTCCACCTTCTTCGTATGCCTTCGTGGTGTAATGGTCAGCACGCTCGACGCGTAATCGAGAGGTCCGGAGTTCGATTTCCGGCGAAGGCGTTGTTCATTTTTCATTCTTCTGTTTAAAAAAAATCATAATGTCTCTAAAAACTGAAATGCAGTTTTCGAAACATTGCTCTTGAAAAAGGTGTAGAAAGATATATCAGTCTTATCCCATCGAAACATATTTTTGTCTGTTTTGCTATTCAGTATTTCGAGTGGTTTTTTCATTGTATTGTAATGTTTTGCGTAATTACTCAAACGACGTTTTTTGGTACATTAACATTTTGCATAGTCTGTCTTTTTCTCGTGAGAAATGACTTAGAATCAGTCTTCCAGATTATCTCCCATATTGTAAGTTTAGTGTGAGATATATTTTTTTCAACTGTTTTCAATGTTTTTAAAGCTTTAACTCTTCATTAATGCTGACTGCAGTTTCCGTATCTAACTCTGAAATATCAAATAAGAGATTAAACTAAAAACTCAGAATGCAGCCATTTTCCGTAAATGTTACGCTTGTTGCTTCACTTCATTTTTAAATTAAAATTAGAACTCATAACCCATATCAGTAAAATAATTTTTATGATATCTACTACGAAATTTAATTTAATTAAATGATCATAAATTAAGATGAAAATTCCGTCTTCCAACCTGCTTCGTTTACTCTTTTGATTCAACTCAAAGTACCCTATTTGTCCTTTCAACTAATCATCCACCAGTGTAAAAGACACCTCTCTAGGGAAACTGTGGCAGGAAGAGACAGATAACAGACCCTCGGACTGCAAGCTCTGTATGTTCTCTCGTGGCATTCTATACTACAGCAGAATTACAGTTAGCTAGGTACAGCAATATTTCAATCATCCGTGATATTACAGAGGTGCTGGCCTAAGTTTTAACTGTATCTGTACCTGCTGCCAAGAACTTAAAATACAGATCTAGTCTAGTGAGGATGATGACTTTATAGAGTAAGATTTAGTCAAAACTGATATGATTGATTTTGATGACATGACTTAATTTTGTAATTTAACCATATGCGATTACCTTTCAATCATTGGAGCGCTGTCATACAGTTTTTCTTCCATATTCAACACAATCACATCATACCTTGAATAAAGTCCCGAAATATTGAATGGTTTATACTTGCAGAACAGCATTTCAGAAACTTTCAAGAGCAAAAAATTTTTACAGTGGATTTATTTTATGAATACTTGTATTAACCGTCTTAATTACGTAAATGTAATATAAAACGCTTTACGGATACAGTGAACCTTCTTTTATGATTCTTTTTGGTAGATGACCATCCCTGAAAACGACGAATATTTATGAGAACATAAATAAACGTTAGTATTGCCAATTATAATAATGTTTCCTAAAATGACCACATTCGAACCCTACCAAGAAGATCGAAGATAACCTAATCATAAAATTTTTAGGACGGCAACAACCAAAATGTCTGATTTTGCTGTCAATGTAAATTACTTTACATACTACAGGCATGAAAGAATTACTTTTTCAATTCTTGTGCTAGCAGCAAAATAATCTTTTTTATGCAGGAATATAGTTAATTATTACTTAAATGTATCTGGTTTAACTGAATACAATAAAGCGAGGCCTGTCTACTCAGCACCGTACAATTTATTACATAAGCTTGCTTCGGATTATGAAACAGCTTTCTTTAAATTAAGTTGGTATATTTTTATGTTATTTACTCTAGCTTTTCTATTTCTTGAATAGCTGGTATTGTATCATAAATCAATGTTGCAGTGGTACCAGCTATAAGTATATTAATCTTTAATGTTATTGAAAATGGCCTCGATGATTCGAAATTGATAGTTCAATAGATATATGCATGTCCGTGTTTTCCTAGTGAGTGTCAGCTTAAATCATATAATAAGGTATTTCTCCCGCCTTCTTCGAATGCCTTCGTGGTGTAGTGGTCAGCACACTCGACGCGTAACCGAGAGGTCTGTGGTTCGATTCCCGGAGAAGGCGTTGCTAATTTTTCAATATTCCTGCTTCAAAATAACCTAATGTCTCTGCAGTCGCGCCCGAACTAAAAAAGGTGGTGGATAATGAATCTTCAACACCAAGATTTGGCGATTGGGTCCCCTAATTCCCAGTCGCCCTTTAAAGGGGAGTGAGTATATAAGGTATTTCTCCCATCTCCTTCGCATGCTTTGTGGTGTAGTGGGCAGCACATTGGACGCGCAATCGTGACGTCCGTGGTTCAATTCCCGGAGAAGGCGTTGCTCATTTTTTCAATATTCCTCCTTCAAAAATAAGTCGCCTTTTAAAAGGGGGGTATATAAGGTATTTCTCCCGCCTTATTGAGATGCCTTCGAGGTGTAGTGGTCAATGTAGTGGTCAACACGCTCGACGCGTAACCGAGAGGTCCGTGGTTCGATTCCTGGCGAAGGCGTTGCTCATTTTTCAACACCGCTTCTTCCGAAATAACTCAATGTCTCTGCAATTTTAAGTGACTTTACTTAGATTAAAATGTTTGTAAATTAAAAGCTAAAATTTAAATTTAGAAATGCGACTAAAGTTTACAAAAGATACTGCTAACAGTCTAGTCTGTTTCAACGGGCATAGAACGATTTAAATGAATTAATACAATAATATTTTAATAAATAATGAATGTTTTTAAATTTATTAATAAATAAAATTTACCGTGTTTTAGAGACATAAGGTTTTTTGAAGCAAGAAATGTGAAAAATCACTTTTGCCTTGGTTGGGATTCGAAACTTGAATCTTCCAATTATTAGCTGTTAGTTTCCAGTTACCAAGGTTTTTACTTCAATATTTCTTTTTGCTACACTTCAAAAGCCTTGAATAGTGTAAATCCACTACGCAAATAGATAATTACGGTCACTAATAACGGGCTTCTAGTATAATACGACTGTCTTCACAGATGATCAAAATTGTCCAGTATCGTGGGTGATCAGCTTAGACAGAGTTTATTCTAAAATATTTTTAATATGTGTTCTTCAGTAAAGAATTGGCTTGGGTTAATGTCAAAGCTGATCACATGAGCTCTTTATAGCTTAAGAACTCATGCACTCAAAGAGATTACCACGTGAAACTGCAAACACCTCACAAAAATGCTCCAGCCTTTAATAAAGTAATAATAAACGGGGAAGAAACAAAAAATTATTAATTACTTAACGACACCTTTTGTTTTGATTTCTACTCTCGTTAATTACAGCAATTTCTTTTATGGCCTTCTCATAACTGCGAACGTTTTAAGCAACACGAACGCGTTAGACGAGGGG
>KK114430.1:639565-678963 GCA_000611955.2 Stegodyphus mimosarum
ACAGAAGGTTTTGAGGGAGGAAGGTGCGGGTAATCCGAGTGTAATCTCGTCTGATATGTGACATCCAATCCCGGATTACTTCGAGTTCTCGATCCATTAAACAAGAAAAGGATCACTAACGTTGAGTTAGGCAAAGCTTTCTCAAAGAATGGAAGGATTTAGCGAGTATTTATGTAGTAATAGACCCAAAGGAGCAGTGAATGATGGTTTACCGGTGTACAATAATTGGCTTCTTTGGATAATTGCCAGTACTTGTTGAAAATAACCTAACATAAAATTTTTGGGAAGATGGTATAAATATAATTGCAAACAAAAGTTTATTTCAAAAATTTAAGAACTAAATAATTGAAAAAATGATAAATATTTTACATTTGCAGAATTTTTTTAAAGCAAACTTCAAATTCTCTAAAGATAATTCACTTTATTAATAAAAGCATGCCTTAATTTAATTTGTAAAAATGTAGTCAGCTCTCTTCAAGATGGTTCCACCAGAGCCAATTACTAAAACAGTTCAATCTAGGAAGTTCGAACGGGCTGACTGTAGCTTTTTAGCCCAAAGGGCATTAGCTCAGAAGGGCTATTAATTTCGTTTTGGTATTTTCTGTTGAAAACTTTAAAAGGCTGTATGATTTTCTAAACTGTTGCTACAAAATGTTATTATCTGTATTATACATATTTAAAGGAACTAAATGATGCAGAATCTGCGTAAATGTATGTACATTTCTCACACTGTACCGAGTACTGGACATTGTTCTGGTACAACAATGTCCAGGGACAATTGTCTAGTACAAAAATGTCTCTGGTGTCCTAGGGAAACAATACAACCTAGGGATGAAACAACCGTACATAGAGACATCAAATTTTGAACAACGTACGTCCGCAACCGAATATGGGCATCGGGAAGCTCAAATTTAGAATCTGAAATTGATTTTATCATCGATTTCATATTTTGTAAAACTTTAACGAATTTTTGATTAAGAAACTCAACGATTTCAAAGCAAGCGATGGCAACACTGTACGGGGAAAAAACTTTTATCTCCAGCGCACGAGATTGTATATCGGAAATTCTAAAGACATGTTCTTTTTTAACTATTTTGTGATATTGCTGTTGAATGGAATTTTATGGTTTAAGTGAGAAGAACATGTTATTTGATAAACAAAGATAACCCACGAAACGGTAAAAAAGCCCCTTTGAGAGTAATATAAAATCTGATTTTTTTTATGATTTTATCTAATTTATGATATTACAAGCTTTGCTCCTTAATTTATGATATTACAACATTCGCTCAAAAGTTGCTTCTTCCCTGATCCCTTTGTATTTTCCTTTCCTCCACTTCATATCAACGTTGGAAAGTGACGTCAACGTTGGGAATAGTCGAACTTTTTTGCTTTTTTAATACTTAGTTAATTTCCATAAGACACACCTCCACAAATGTATGTCTTCTCTTAGCAAGATAACCCTCTTGTCTTTGATGTATTCAAATAACCTAACCCAACCACATCTAAGCTGTTTGCCACAGTTCCATATGATTTCATTCTCTTCAGGAGGTGGTTGTCTGTAAGAGATGATGTTCAGCACCGATTTTACTTATGTTCGTAGAAATACTAATCATTGTCTGAGATGATTATCTGAAGGGATGATCTCCATGAAAGTGTTCACTGTATTTCGATCGAAGCTTGCTTTTAAACAAATTATACGCAAACAGAGTTTCTGTTCGTTTTACTGTGACGACACTTTCCCTAAAAGGCGAACTAATCTTCCTAAGAATACTGCCATTAAACACCTTAAAAACATTTCAGAATCACAAACTCAGTTTCCAAACACTTGTAAGTTTAAGTGAAAGCTGAGATTTAATATTTGCAGAAAACAATAATTGCAAAATATCTTTTACTTGATGGGTACACGCTAAGCTATTAATTTATTTACATTTTATTTCATTTATTTGAGCAGTGAAGTATGATATAATCAGAACGGAGCATAACGGGGTAGACTATTCTTCTCCGAGTTTCTAAAATGAATACAGTATTTCGCAAAAATTAATATCAATGCAGTTTAAATTTTATTTGATTTTATTTTTCATACTGGTGTACTTCTTTTGCATCTAAAATCTGTTAATATCATCACAGGAATAACCATTCCTTATCTGATGGTATCTGTTTAATCTACTTCGAAATAAGATAGGCATTCTTCTATTCATCTTCTATTCTTCTATTCTTCTATTCATCATGTTGATGAATAGAAGAGAACGCTAAACAACGCTTCTTTCTGAAATAACATTGAAAACAATTTATAGCTTACAGGACGATTTCAAATGTTCAGAAAAATCAGTGCATCTCTAGCTAGCAAATTTCAAAATACTTGTCAGTATTTTGAGTTATTCTTTTTAAGAGAGTTATGCATTTTAAGTGAATTAACTGGAATTTCAACTGTAACTAGAGTTATGTGAAATAAATTTTGATTCATAAGAAAGGCATTTTTTATTTGTTTTAGTTCAAAAAATAATATGTAATAAAATAAAAAGCAATGTAGTAATAAAATAAACAAACAGTAATAAAACTATAAACTCTTTCTTCTCATGAAACAGAAACGCCATTTTACTCATTTTTAAAATTTGAATTCATATCTCGAATTTGAGTTCATTGTTCTCTTACATCGTTGAAGAGGATTAAATACGTACAAAATCGAAAATTGAAAGAAACAACATTTCCGTTTCTTAGCTTTCAGTACGCAAACCTTGCAAATTTATACAACGATTGGCACTTTCATATATGTGTTAGATTTCTATGTAAAACTCGTGTTTTCAACTGGATACAGCTTTCTAAATCTCTTCAGTGTTGCTAAAATAATGATCTTTAAGGTAAGAGTTTACTTTTTGGAAGATAGCATAGTCTCCAGGTGCCAAACCTATTGAATAACAAGGGTGGTTAAGAGTTGTGATACATTTCTTTGATAGAACTGCTTGATTAAAGCAGAATAATTTGATGGTGACTTGCCTAGAGCAGAAAACCGGTTACTCGATGGAGCATTTTCAGACCTAGCTCGCAGAATTCTCATTAGAAATCTATCCACTACGTGTTTGCAAAATATATATTTCTCGCTTTATCTCTCAGAAACAAATTCCTTCCTCAGGGTTCAATCAAAAATTATTAGCAACGTCGTTTTCAGTCGAGATTTCTGAAATTGTAGTTTCTGTGGTCAGCCTTCTCCAACTCCAGCAGAAAACTGCCCTTTTGTTTCAGGATCATAAGCAAGACATCAAGTTTCCTCTCAACTCACTTAATTAAATAAAGCTGTTGTGGATACTATATGACTTCCTTGTACCGCCTACTAAATTATACACAGTTTTTGCTATACTTCATTTAAGCTTATTACCTCGAATTTTATTAAAGATATGTTTTTTATTCAGTCAGTTCTGTTATCACACACCGGCAAGGCAAAAATACATAAAAATCTAAAACACCTAAACAGTTAAAAACCAATTTTTGCAATTAAATTTAGAGTTTTTGTGTTTTAAAAAAAATTCGACCAAAAGGCTGAAAGACAAATTTTTGGCGGACGAAATTTTAATTTAACTTTTGGCCCTACTGAGCGCAAAGAGGCTGCAGCTGGTGCACCAACTGACTTAATTTACTCTGCTACTAAGAGTTTCAAATGTTAACAAATAGCCGCCACGTTAGATTTAGCTGTCCTTACACTGTTAAATTGCTGATATTTCTACAACTATTGCATGCAGATTAACTAAAGGCATAAAAACATTAACCGGAACATCAGAACGACATCATTCAATCACCTTTAAATCAAAAAATGCACACTTTACCAACATATAAGACACAAAGCTCACCCAGCCGGGTAAGAAGGTGGGTATAGCTCTCGGCAGCTTTTTAAATGAATTTAGTTTTTTTCTCGGCCGCTTTTTGTTTTGAATATTCATAGTGTTTTAAAAAAATGGTTTCAAATAAAATCTTGGTTAGTTCTTAACAGCTTGTAAGGTTTTAGTTAAACTAACAAAGTTTTATTTTAATTTAAATCTTTCTATCTCTTCTCATTTTCAACTTCCCGTTAGAAGAAGCGCGCGTTTTTAGCTTATGCTAATTTGAAGTGAAGCCAAATTTTGTATTTAAACCAGAGGTAGAAACCTCTCAGTGTGAGAGAGCTTTTAGTCTCATGTCACGGTCACTCTATTCGACGTTCGCCTGACCAGCTAGCATTTAAATTCTAAGCCATAGTGCTTGTTACGTGATTGCTTATTGAAATAAATCCAAGTGCGTCAGTATTAGTAAATTTTGTTACGCACCATTTAGTTAGAGGCCAACCTCGCGTTCATAGCTCTGCGAGCAACGACTGTTTAAGTTCTATTTAGCTTTAGTTTAAATATTATTTAATTGTTCATTTTAGACCCAAGTGTGGTCTTTACTTTCTGTATCCCTCCCGAGTTGGGAAGTGGTTTGTAAATAAAAGTAATTTAATAAAAGAGGATTTTAAATCCCTTTCAAGTGCAGTTATTCGACCACTGAATCACAGTATCCTACCACCGAACATAGCTGCATTCAGCTCCCTGTTCAAGATCAGGACTTAAGGAGTTCACGAAGATGTTTTCAAAGAATATGCACCGAGCACTCAGTCCTGACAAGCTTTATATGGTTTTTTTCAAAGCTTTTTAATCAAAACTTCTTTAGCTCTCTGTAGCTTTTTATTATGAGTAATTTCTATATATTTTTGGGCTATCATTTTTATTCGGAAAAATAGCTAATTTAATTACGCTTCCGAGCCGCCCTTATTTTAGGCTTTAAATACTGTCAAAATGAAATACTTTTCTTTTTGAAAAATGTTTCTTTTATTGCTCAGAGTTCCCCCTTGATGAATGTGATTGTAATTAGTTCGTTTGGCCTTTTTAGGTTTCTTTAAGCATTTTGTAGTTCAAGGTTTTAACCCTACATTTTTTTTTTGCTTTTCATGTTTTTAATTTTCATTTCTTTGTATGTTATTATGTAGTACTGGGGTTGCGAATACATTTAAGGAAAAGGTCTGAACATTTGAGAGCCACTAAAATGCTGTTTTACAGTGAAGATTTGATTCGAATACAGCGGGTCTTAGTCTCAAAGATTCAGAGGAACGAAGCATGTATTCGGAATTCATTAATCAACTTGGTTTAAGGCTTCAAAACACTTTTACCTTGACGAGTTCTGTTTGAAGCGTTAAACAAAGGAGATTAATACGTATGTTTGGTCTTTTGTTTTATTTTCAGCTTTTTATACGTATTTTTAATTTTGAATTTTAAATGTACTCCTTTTGGGTTGCGACTTTTATTGAGGAAGAATTGGTTAGGTCCATTCATAGAGAAGAAATTATAATCTATCATATAGCCCTGACTTTTCCTTTTAATTTTGCTAATTTTATGTACTATAATGTTAATGTTACGTAAATTGGAACCAAAGCAAAGTAATTCCTCAACACTATTAATAATTGCAACCGTGTAGTATAAGAGGTTTAACATAATATCTAAACAAATGAAAATTAAGATAAGAATTCACAGTAGAACAATCTCGAAAAAAAAGTATATTTGTTTTGCTCTTTATTTATAATTGCTCTTGAATTTCGGATTTGCATATAATGGTTTTACACGGACAAGTTATTTTGACTGTCAGCTTGTATAATGTAAAGTTTTATGGTTTTTCTGAGTATCCAATTTGGCACAATGTTATGTTTTATTCTTTTTTCCAAGTGTTTCGAAAGCGTGTAGGGATTGGCACTTGGCACTATGTAATGTTTTATTCTTTTTTCATGTGTTTCGAAAATACGTAGGGAAAATTCTGGTACATTTGAGATTCGAATTTTCGGTTTATATGAATTTTAATGCCTTAAATGAAAATTTAACTGCTTACTGTCTCTGTCTTTTTTCCAAATTTCATCACTTTCTGACCACTCCTTCTTGGTAATGCATTTTCAATGTCGAGCAGTGTATTTATACACATATACGTCTGGTCCTGCTGATTGCAACTAAAAAGGAATCGAACAACTAGATGCTGTAGCAGTCCCATATGCAAAATTTCAACATTCTACGACTAATCGCTTTGAAATCATGCGAGATGCATACTTACGTATGTACGTACGTACAGACGTCACGAAAAAATTCCTTTTGAACGAATTTTAAATGCAATTTACGATACGTGTTGAGAAAAAACATCCTTTATTCTGTCTGTTCTTACAGCCATCATCCAAAAAAATTGTCCCACTAGATTCTGCAGCGATCAAAATGGATATTTCCACTGAAGTATGATACCCGAAAATTTTCGATTACAATACTTCTTTTACTTGGTTCAAGGGAGTAAAAAATGCTTTCCCCCCTACTTTCCGCTTTACAGCAATTTTTTATTGCTGTTATTTGCTTAGCTTCAGGATCCATGACATCAGATGTTCATTGGATGAAAACAAAAGATAAACTGCACACAAAATTCTTCCCCAAAAGCAGATGCTAATTTAAAAAATTAGTTGAGAAATCACAGTAGTAGATGTTGTCAGTAATCGTCTGCCAGGTTGGCTGAAGTTTATTCTAAAAAATATCCACTCTGTAGCTTTGTAGACTCAGTGTGTATAAATGTGCAAATAATACTTAAAGCTCTAGATTTTTTTAATAACAATCTTGCCATGAGCACTCTTGTACTGAAAATTGTTAATAATTATTTTTTAATTTAATGTAAGGACCCTGTGATAGTTATGAAACAAAAGAAAGTTAAGAATATTCATTTAAAATTGAAAACCTGAAACTAAGGACAATGATGTAAAACAGAGCTACTTAAAAGAAAATCTTCTGCGTTGTTAAGCAAATCAAAAATAAGGTTTCTGAAGCAATGCATTAGATACGTTAAAACTTACACTCATTTAATACGAGCACTGCAGTTTGTACTTAAAATAGACAGCCGTAATACAGCGCAGTTCTTAATAGCCTTCAAAATTGAGAAAGAAACTAAAAATATAAATGAAAAATATTGATCTGAAAGTAGACAGAAAATAAATATTTATCAGGAAGCAACTCTTTCCGACTACAGCGATAGAATTAAGTACTGAGAGAAAATGAATTCGGAGTAAAGTTGATAAATAACTACTTGTTGGTATACTGACAAGCGTAAGAATCAATGTTTCGTTTTGAATAATTTTCCCTTAAAAATGATACTCTTCTGGGTGAATACCTTTGCTTAGGGTAATGCGTATATTATTATAGTATTCAGTCTGACGTTATCAGAGTACGAATTGGAATATTTCAGTCATTCTAATATTTGATTTGCGTTTGTGAATATGAGAAATATTTCTCACTATACTAAAGTATTTTAAGATAAACTCCTTTTCCAGTTTATGTGTACTTTAACAGGATAGTTTTCTGGGGAAATTTCTAAAGGAAACACAAGAACTATTATCTAAGAATAATTTCAAAAAAAAAAGCTGATATATTATGATTATGGAATACTAAATCATGCGCCCTTTTTTCCTGCATTTCATTTAAACTTATTGAATTGAATGAAATCTACTTCGTCGATAGCGCATAAACCACAACAGAATAAATGCATTCCTTAAAATTCACTATATTTGTTTACCATAGCGACACTCTGGCGCTAGGTTCACTTAACAGCGTTACATCGCATTCCTCTTATAACTCAGAACGCACAAAATTTACATCATCTGAAGGATTATCGAATCGTTTCCACATGTTCTATTCAAGTACTATAACAAATCTAAGACGATGTATGAAATACATTAAACAAATAAAAAAGAAACAGTTTTTCACAGACGATTCAGCGCCGCTTACTTAATGCGCATGCGCTACTAAACATTCTCCTCTGTCCGAGACAGCCTGGTGACAATATTTGACGCTAATACGAAACATTTATTTCTTCGAATTTCATTAGAGATATATTTCTCATTCAATTAATTCAGTTACTTCGCGGCAAGGCAAAAAGTCGTAAAAGTTCAAAACATTTTCATTAAAAATTGAAAGATATATTAAAACTTAAAACACCAAGTACAGTTAAAACAATTAAAAGAAATTACAATTAAAATTACACTTTCTACGCAAAAACAACTAATTCGGGGAGCGGTAAAGAAGGCAGATTTTTCGGTGCACAACACTAAAAGTTTCCTTTCGGTCCCACTCGACGAAAAGGTACTGAAGGTGAAAAAAGAATTAATTCACTATTCTGCTAAGTTTTAAATGTAAAAAAATACGACTGCTGTGGTAAACAAAATTAGGCTTAGCAGCACGTGAACAGCTTTTAAATTGTTGATAATTCTACACCTATAACATGCAGATTTACTAAAGGCATAAAACCCTTAACCAGAAGATAAGAAGAACACAATGCAATCCATTTTAAAGCAAAGATTGAGAAATTTACCAACATATAAGAATAAAAAGTCTAAGCAACAGAGTGGATATATATATACTTTTGGTGCGGCCGATTGCAACCGAAAAAGGAGTGCAACAACTACAAGTTATAGCAGTTCTCTATACAAAACTTCAAGGTTCTGAGACTACTCATTTTTCATTTATGCGAGATACATTCTTACTTACAGACGCCACGAAAAAAATCTCTTCTGAACCCTTTTTAAATCAGTTTTATAATTCGTTTTGGGGAAAAAGAGTCCTTTATTCTGTCCTTACGTACGGATGTCAAGCAAAAACCTCGTTAAATTGCATTCGATAGCAGTCAAAATGGATCTTTTCGTTGAAATATGGTACCCTGAATTTTTCGTGATTACAATACTGCCTACAAGGAAAGTACAACTACCTGAGCGTTAATTTTCAAGAAAAAATTCTATTAATTTTTATCTCTGTGTGCCAACCAGCAGCAGAGGAGTAAAATCTTGGAACATTGGTAGGTCGAACCGGATTCAAGTTCCAGAGAACAGCATAGCTTCATTTGAGGTTTCGTAGTTTTTCCTCTTATGCAACGTGAATATGTCCCAGTTACCCTTAAAAAAATCCTCCATGAAGTGTCCCTCACCTTAATCAGGTAGCTTTGTAATGCTTTGCCATATTTCGAATGAAAACAATAATAACTATATAAAGTACACAGATATTCAAAATGGTTTCACGGAAAAATCATCTTATATGCGTGAACTAGGAATATTTCAATTTCGCTGTTAGCAGGCGTTAATGTATTCCTATAGAATAAATGTATGACGTTACATCATGAGAAATAGCGTAGTTCGTGTTGCATAGCGGATGGAGGTAAAATATCTTTCAGCCATTCGGTAAGGCCACGGAAAAGTAAGACAAGGAGGCTTGAGCTCCATCTTCTGACTGTCCATTCTCTGTCACTAATACAGTTGTACAAGTTCAACGCTTACAGGCAACTGAATTTGTCTAAAAGCATAAGAATGAAAGATTACTAGGTATGGCATATACATAGGCATCGTCTGGAAAGGCTTTTAGATATATCAAGGAAGCTGGAACAAACTGTATGTGCTCAAAAAAAGGATGTTACATTAAAAGCGACCAAATATTTTTTTAACACATTTCAAATAAAACTGTTTTACAAACATTTTCCGCAAACCTTTACAGCATAGAGGCATTATACACTCAAACCTGTTTTTGTGCGGTCTTTTTTGCGCGATTTGATTTTTTATCTGTGCGTTTTTTTTTGTGCGGTACATGAAAATTTCAACCAAACTGGAACATAACTGATGAAGTTATTAATTAAAAAAATAAAATAAATACTTAATAAAAAAGGACCTAAGGAGCTTCAATCTTGTCTATCTGGCTAATCAGACAGGTACAAGCGTCTAGTGAAACAACAGTAGTCGCAAAAAATTGATCACAACTACATGGTAACTGAAAAAAGTCAGCTCTAAACGACTCTTTTTTAATAGTTACTCGTGAAGCTTCGTGCGATTTGTTTTATGCTGTCTCTATCCACCGCACAAAAGCAGGTTTGAATGTATATCCTGCAGTATTCTTCTAACATATGCTAGTGCAAGTTTAATATCACATCCCTGTATATCCGCTGCCCATCCTCGAGCAATTGTAAAAACCTAAATCGGTAGAACTAACAATAAATATCCTCAGAATCCTTGACAATGGAAGTCCTTTGAAAAGGTTCAAGAATGACCACAAGATCATTGACCTTAGCTCGACTCTGCTTCATATTTTGCGGAGTGATTTGGCTAGTTGAGAGTTTTCGTGATTTCCGACGTGTGTGTCATGAATACGAGAGCCAGCTTCCCTTAAAATGTCCGCCAAGAAAGCACCTTCTCCCTAGTGAGATAGCCCTGATGCGATTTACCTTAATCAATTAATCTATCAGCCAGTCCTCCGGAGGATACCACTCGAATAACCTCCAAATAGTCAATGGCAAAGTTCTTTACACATATGAGAATCAACAGCCTCTGGACACTTTTGCATATCCTAGGACACAAGAATTTAAACAAGACATTCTCAGGGGGCTAAATCAAGAATCATGAAAATATCTTCAGCTTGTCCTGAGATGTTCCAACTTAAAAGCACATCTTGAGGATACTCAGTGTTATAGGAGAACGTCGTTGGAGGTTCAAGCTGTCAAGAGTGACATGCAAATGACATGCAAGGCTGCGTGTCATTGGGTAATTTGAAAAAGATTAGTTGATTGATATTTTTATTATCACTTTTAATGCTTCAGCTTAATGGTGAGCCACGCTGTTTGGAAGGAGATAAGAACTTATTCTTTAATCAAGACGCCAAACTCACATCGCATACTGCAAACGAAGTTTGATTAAGTATCTTCGAAAGGCATTAAAATATCGTTAATTTTGTAGCTTATATTTATAGCTGCGTTGCTTGCTTTTGATAGTTTCGCTCATAACGTTTTACGATTCTTTTCATGTTGTACGTGGCCTAGTTTTACTACTCTGTTAATTCAACTTCGCAACCACTGAGACGCCGATAAAACCACAAAACTGCTTGCCAAAAACCCTAGAGTTGCGTTTGCACTAAAGATGAAAACCCACTTTTTGTATGTCAAGTCTTCAAATGAATAGCAAATAGAACCAAATAATTTTTAAATTACAGCAGCAAAGTTATATTAAATTATAATGATTATATTTGAGAGGATGAACCACAGATTTCTTTATATTGACGACAGATCATTAACATTTCTGTAAGAAATTGGAAGCTTTATAAGTATGTATACTTAGCTAAAATCAGGACCTGAAGACATTTAGAGGCTCTCAAATCCTGAAAAATGTTGGTGTCTCCACATAAATTTACGCTAACTGTTTTCCTGTTTCTTCTCTCTTTGTTTTAATTTAACTGCGCCATAGATTCCATCGTAAAACTGACAGTGGAAAATTTTGTGGTGTCCCCTATTATGGTTTCTTAAGCACATTTTTATGGTGAACCCTTTTCTTGACATCCTATGTACGTGCGTGTTTTACTCAATGGTTAATGCAGCGCTGATTAAAACTGCTGTCAAAAGACAATAGTATATATTTTCATTAATGTTAAGTTCAATGTCTGTGTTGGATAGGGCAGTATAATGCAATAATATCATTGCGCTTGTAATAATGGATACGGTAACTAATACCTCTAATAATGGATGGTCTAATGATTCAACATTGCATATTTTCTTAAAGGTGACTCAATATAATGATATCTAAAAATGGTTAATGTAATGGCCCTTTTGGCATATAAATAATGGATAATGTAGTAAAATAGTATCTTATAATTCATGTTATAATTTAATGCAATCATATTAATAGGTGATATAATGCAAATCTGTTACATCTAATAATAATTAATGTTAGTATAACAGTATTTTATAATGCATGTTGTCGGAAATCAAGATAATGGTATGTAATAATGAGGTGATGCAACGGCGTTTAATAATGGAATAGCAGTGTTATGTAATAAAGATTTAATGTTGGATGATGAAATGTAATGGACCCTAATAATAGAGCTATAATGTAATGGACGCATTATGATGTAATGGTGTCTAATAATGGATGATGAAACCAAACTCATATTGGGCAATACAGTGGCATCTAATAATGGATGTATAAATGTAATTTAATATCATCTGTTAATTAATTACATAACGAAAATGTCTAATAGTACATAGCGTAATGCAGTGGCACCAAATAGTAAATGATGGAATATAATGCCATTACAGTGCATAGTAATTAATGTAGATGAATTAGTAAATAATGTAACTCAGTTTAGTATAATTACGTCTAATTGTGAACGATGTAACACGATGAAAGATGTGAATAATTGAGATGGAGCCTTATAATCAAATGGTGTAATGTAATGGCGCCGATGCTGAAACTTAATAGAATTTTTAATAATGAAATAATATAATATAAACATCGAGCAATAGAAGGACTAACATAATGATACTAATAATGCAATGTTTATGGTATGTACTCTGGATAGAAAATCTAGGACTATAAGAAGAAAAAAATTGCAGTTAAATTCCTACCCGCGAAAAGAATTCTTAATTAGCTCTGTGTAGCGGTGCAATCCTTAGTCATAACTTTCATCGCAAGTCCTTTTCGGAAAAATAACGCAGAAATGTTGTGAAAAAAGGTAAAGTTTACCCCAAGCGGCAATATATATTCCGAGACCTTTTCTCAGCCTTCTCTACATACGAACTTTCGAAACTGCAATGATACAGAAATTTCTCATTTAGATTCCTGCAAACATCTCGCAGTAAGTACACAATCCAGATGCCAAAACAAAAAATATAAAGTTAAAAAAAAAGAGAACTTTCATATCGAAAGTGAAAGAAATCGGAAGTACACGGAAGGGAAAAAAAAAGGGAGAAGAAAAAGGGCGATGGAACTATAGGCAGCTAAAAGTTTCAAAAGTGGGGGAGGTTATAGCAAAGAATTTCTTATCTAAAAAGAAACGAGGAAGAAGGAGAGAAGAAAAAAATTCCGAAATAGTGGGTCTAAGAAAACCGGAAATGAATGCTTGACACGTGCCTGAAATTCGCGTGAAGTGGGTAGGGGGGACAGTCTTTTGGAGATGACGAATGCCGTCACGTGACCGGCTTAAGAACTAAACAGAATGCTGTAATAGGTTTCCTCCAGAGAGTGGTACATAAATACAAAGCATAAGAAGAAGAGGAGTGGGTAGATAATGGCAAATAGAGGTCATATTTCTATAGTATCAATTTTTTTTCTGTTGTAGTTAATGCTCAGATATAGATGATAATGATGTTACGGAAATTCAACGACATTACTCCAAGAAAAGATGACTCGCCTGGAATTCGTAAAGTGTATACGTAATACACCCCATTCTACAGGCTACAATTTTTCTTTTTGCACTGGATTATTCAGTCAAGATTCTAGAGCAGTGATTCCAAACTGCTTCGATTACCAATGCATATAAATGAAGACCTGTGACCTTGAGACTGCGTGACTTTTAATTATTAGCGCTATGATTAGTTTTAGAAGTATTAGTATTTTGCATATTAAATATAACTGATTTTTGATAAGTAAAACAAAAGAGAAATTTATTTTTCCCTTGTAACTGACGTTTCTTATAATCGATATTGGATTCAAACGGGTACAATGTTAGAGTTATTTTAACAGGTAGCAAGTGCTGCTTAAGTGTGAACCGCAGGGCTTCTGGTACACTTACGCAGGTTATCTAGTGCGCTTAAAGGCATAAAGATTCACAAAAGTACTTCGGAATAAAGATGGCAACAGTTTCACGTAGCTCAGTGTTTATAAAGGTGCAGCACTTTTACGCGACACTTTTTCCCCCAATTACAAAATGATTTCACAAAGATGCTAGCGCACTTATGCGGAAGCCATACTGAGAAAGATTCTGAGTTCGCAAAAACACTGCCTTGTTTAAATGTAGCTAGCGGAAGTACCCGGTGCCAGTTAAGTTAGATTGAGAGTAATATATCTAAAAACAGAGAGAACGATACCGTTGTCGATGCAAAAAATATGATTCACACTCATACATTTTCCAGTCTGATACCATATGGAACTAACATAAAGCATTTCCATAGAAAAATAAGCTAATTCTCTCCCATTACATCAGCAACAATACCACGCAGTTTTCAATGATTTTCGTCTTTCTAATCAAATGCTTCTTAAAGCTCAAGGTCCCTCCAATATTTCACCTGTACTCAATTTTAGTCGCTTAAATGTGGCAAAACATTTATGATAATTGACTAGAAACCAATCACAGGAACAAAAAAAAAAAAAAAACAAATTTTTTAAAATTTACAAATGTTTCACTAACAATCTCTACGATTTGAAATCGAGCAGCAGCAACACTTTTCGAAATAAAGCATTTTTATCTCCAACGCGCGAGACTCTTGCCACTCGGAAAATTGAGTGCGAAAATTAGAGCTTTCAGAATCTTTAACTAATATTTCGGCCGATTAAGCACGTAAGAAGATGGAAATAGCCGAAACGGCTTCTCACGAATTTTTGGAATCGGGAATAATGTATTTAATGTTTGGCAATGTTATTTTTATTTCATCGTAAAACTTAAGAAATTTTTTATTAACAAACTCTAGGATTTGAAAGCGAGCACTGGCAACAACTTTCGAAATAAAGCAGATTTTCATTTCCAGCTTGCCAGACTTGTCACTCGGAAATATTAGGGCGAAAATTATCGGTTTAGCTATTTTTTTCTGGAAAACAGTGGACATCGACCTTTTTTAGAACCCAGAAATGTGTTGTAGAAAGTTTGGTGACGATAGCTGCAGTAGTGACTGAGTTATTTAGAAGACAAACACACAGACTTTCTTCTTTATATATATAGAAAACAGACACCTTTTAAAAAAGAAGATGATTAGGTAAATTTATAAAAAATACTTGAGTTGTAATGAAATATATCTTAAAAAATCTTCTGCTGATATCTGCTCTTTGCAATAATGTTCAATTATATCCTATTTCTGTAATATAATTAGAAGTTTTTAATTTGTGGCCATAAAGCATATTACTGATTATTAATTTCAATAACTGTCCATGATATCCATGAGTTATGTTGTAGAGACATTGGTATTTGTGAAATAGGAGTGATGAAAAATGAGCAAGACCTTCGCCGAGAATCGAACCACGGACCTCTCGGTTACGCGTCGAACGTGTTGACCAGTACACCACCAAGGTATGCGAAGAAGACGGGAGAAATACCTGATATACTACCCCTTTTTAAAGTGCGACTGGGGATTAGGGGCCCCAATCGCCAAATCGTGATGTGGAGAATCATCATTCACCACCTTTTTAGTTCGGGCGCCACTGTAGAGACATTAGGTATTTATGAAGCTGGAGTGATGAAAAATGGGCAACGCCTTCGCCGGGAATCGAACCGCGGACCTGTGGGTTACGTGTCTAGCGTGCTGACCACCACACCATGGAGGCATGCGAAGAAGGCTGGAGAAATACCTTATAATGCATATATTTGTAAAGAGTTTCTCGTAATTGTAATAAATATGTTTTGAGTCCAATAATGCAGTAAGTATGACCCAATCTCACAAACGTACTAATCCGAATAAGCAGTCAGATGCGCTACCTGCCGCCAGTTGACACAGTGGTAACCACCAGTCATCCCCCATATCTGAACAGAAAGTTATCATTCTTGCAGCTCTTATCTGGTAACACATTTCGAGACATCAGATGACGTTTTGGGCAAAAGCTAGCAATTAAAAAGTGGCGTTTACTGCAAAGACACCCAGTTTAGTAGAAAATTCTGAGGTTTAAAAAATTGCCCTCCGAAAATCAACGTGCTTCATCTTTTTTGTTCTTGCTCTATTCCTTTCTGTCAACTAGTCTTTGAATATAGGAAATAACCAAATTCCTTTCTTACACAGATACCATTCAAAATGCTGAAGCATTTTGAACCTAGCAAATATTGCGTATTTTCGTTTAACTGTACCATCCACATTACAGAGAAAAAATTTGTTGTGCCTGAGTACTACTTTTGTTTTGGTGAAATAAAATAGGGAAGTTTCTCTTTCATATTGCAAACAGAAATTCTTTTTTTGTTGTATTCTTCGATGTAAGACAAAAACCACTCATCGCTTTTCAAATAGATCATCATTTGTCGGAAGCGCAAAAGATAGAAAATACAAATACAGATTGAGTTCATTCACTAAGGAACAAGTAACAGAGAAAATTCGAATAAATTTTGATTTTCTTTGCTTGTATCCGAAAAATGATTTTTATTACTTTATTTTAAATTTTAAATCGCTTTGGTTTATAACACTGAGGCACATAAAGTGTTGTTTCTTATACCGATATGCATTTTTTATCCACTAAATATTATAACAGTCCATTTATAGTGGAAATCGGCTATAATAATGTTTACGTTTATTGAAAATTGAGAAAGTATTGCGTTTGATGCATTCCAGACAGTTTGGTAAGATGTGGTTTTATATTTGACATATTATCAAGTAAACCATTTTCAGGATGCGCTACTTTTCTTCTGCTTGGATTCCAATGGTAATCATTTTTTATTCGTAGAAAACATTTCTTTGTACAAATATAAAACTGAAAATCGAAGGAAAGGTTTTACCGTCATGTTTTTCGCTATATTTGTGATAGCCATATATCAGATTTTAACGAAAGCTTCCCGCTACCGCAACTACAGAGGCTGTTCGCACATTTTTTAGACGATGCGTATTGTATTCACAAAACTAAATTACATAAAATTCTTGTGCTTTAAATGTTCTATTTGACATCCCTTATTCTGAACTATCTTTCGACACCGCAGTTTCCAGGATAATAATGCCTTTTGAAGTGTCAGAAGAGGTGTTTTATCCCATTCCTCCCGAACAGCTTTCCAGAGTCCTGTTAGGGTTTTGGGACAACGTTTGGATAATGCAGTTTTTAAAAGTCCGAAAGCACAAAAATCCATAGGTGACACATCCGGAGATTTAGTAGGAATATCAGTGAAGGGTAGGGCCTTGATACCAGTTTTTTGTTCCATTTCTTTTAGGAAATTTACAGTAGATTTTGATGTGTGACTGCTAGCTTTGTCCTGACGGAGTCTCACAGATGGATGGCACTGTGGGTAAAGCGATAGTATTTCATTCAGAAAAATGGGCGATAAAATATGTTTCTGATAGTATATGGAGTTAATCTTGACATGTTTTGTACTCTCTTTATTTTTAACTTGCCATTATAAGAAAAACCAGCAACAATCATGAATCCCTTAGAAAAACTTTCTTTCGATTCTTTGAACCATGTACTTAAATTTTTTTCTCCCATTTTATGATAATAAATGGCTCTTTTTTGTTACAATCATTTAAATACACCCATGCTTCATTTATTGCGACAATTGTTTTCCATTTTTCTTTGGATAAGTGTTTCTCATATATTGTTTATAGTGGACACCGAGCATTTTAATGATTTTGCAACTGTTCTTTGACTAGGGGGATTTTCTTTTAACATTAAACAACGTACCTTTGCAATAGTCGAAGATGTCCGTTTTTTCCTTGGATACTTGTTTGGAATGTTTGTCCCACTTGAGGTTCCAATTTGACGTCTTTTACCTTTCTTGTTGATAATATTACCTATCGACGCTTTAAATATCACAAAATCATGACTCTCACATCGTTTTTGGATAACAGAATATGCATATTTCTCTTCGGAAAGAGCGTAAATGTAGCCTTGGAACCACTGCTTTATTATTTGAATTAGCCATTTTTAATAATAACAAAACTTTCAAGCCACAGAGGATAATTTTGACTTTTAAAAACATAGTACAATTGCAATTACTTCTTTTGCAGCAAATGATGTTTTATTACCGCTTACCAAAATCGTCTGAAAAATGTGCGAACAGCCTCCGTATCGTCTGCGCAAGCACTTCGCTTTGGCAATTTAAACATATTTTGTCAAATTTTGTCATATGTTTGGCATTGGAAAGAAAAGACTTGCTTTAGAACACTATGTTGTGAAATTTGTAAAAGGCAATCGTTATCAATAAATACAAGGTGTCTGAAATGGAACTATCACGCTATCAGGTTCGAATCATCATTTACTTCTAGTTCTGTTGCAAAAAGCCAGCTACAGAATGTCACCAAATTATGTGCACAACTTTAGGTACTAATGTTGTATCATATGGCACTGTACCGAAGGTTTGGTAGCGAAAGTTCAAAAACAAGGACAGTGACAGTCAAGAAGCAGAGAGCTCTGACCGGCCTACTGATGTTGATGAGGTCCGCCTGCGAGAACTTGTGAAAGAAGATCAGTGCGCAACCAATCGAGAGATTGTTAAGGAGTTACACATTAGTGTCATGTCCATTAGTTGGGCTGTGCATTGCATTAACTTTACGTACAAGTTCAATCGCTGGATGCCACTTGAGTTGACTCAAGCAGATAAGGATAGAATTGTTCGGGCCTGCACTAATCTGTTCGAATATCAACGAAAGGACAAAATTCTTGACTGGGTTGTCATTTGTGATGAAAAATGGATTTATTTCACCATCGCAGGCAGTAGAAGAAGTTGGTCTGCGCCCGGTGAACCCATCGGAAGCGTCGCAAAGCGCAATTTGACTAACAAAAAGATCCTGCTTTGTATCTGATGGAATTGTTGCGGAATATCTGAGAAAAGCCACAAAGAGTATCTGGGGAAAGGTAAAACCCTCAATAGTAGGATGCACAGCGAGATGCTAGCCATTCTTGACGCTACTATCAAGGAAAAAAGTCCAAGGTTCGAAAAGGTAATGTTCCGTCAAGGTAATGCAAGACCACATGTGCCTGCCTTCACCAGCTGGATTCTATACGGTCTCGGGTGGGATCTTCTGCCACACCCACCATATAACCCCTTTTTCACACCTGCAGGTACATCTTTCTGGTGTTATCTCCCATTCTGCACAGGACGTCCGAAATTAGGTTGATCTGTTTTTTGGACTCGTGGCAGAAAATCCTATATTTGGATTGTGATTACTACCCGCACTAAAGGTACTACTTTCATGTTTTATTTACTAACTTTATGAAGAAGTTATTTTTGGCGGCAAATGTTCGTCACACCTAGATACTTTCATCATACAGAAGAAAATAAATAAATAAATATAACGATTGTTATCTGATCTGTCAGGATGGTTAGTGGTAAGTCGTGATTACCTATCATTCTTCAGGATGAGTCTAGCTTTTTGATAAATTCTTTTATTGCTACACTAAATATTTGCATATATTTACATCATAGTTCAGGAATATTCGTCACCTCGTTCACATTCTCTCGACTCCCGATTCTCGATTACCATCGTGCGCCCTCTATAGGCGGCTTTTCTACAATGCCATTTATCGGCTGATTACACGATGCTATACAAATAATTACTATTACATTAACTCTACTATAGTATCTCTTTCTTTCTTTCTCTCTCTCTCTCTATATATGTACATATACACTGGTTATCATAAATTAAGGAAAATTACAAAACTCACTATTACTGAAAAAGTTAAATATAGAATTTTATGAAACTTACCCACAATATATAACACATGGTAAGGTATCAAATAACATAAAAAGAAATTATCACACAATTATCGTAGTATAGAAATTAGCACATGTGTAAAATAAGCAAATCGAAGGTGCCAGTTTGCTATAGGAACGATATCTTCAATATGGAATATGATCACCTCTAGAAGCAATACAGCACATAGAGTGATGTGTGATGCTTTCAATTATGCGGTCTATCAGTTCCATAGGAAACGAGAACCATTGCTCTTGCAAAGCAGTTGCAAGCGCGGCAAGGGTCTGAGGGGGCAGATTGAGAGCAGCTAGACGTCTCTCTAAAGCATCCCAAACGTGCTCGATAGGATTCAAGTTCAGGGATCGAGCTGGCCACTCCATGTACATAATTGTTTCCTGTTGAACATAATCATCTACGATGCGCGCCCTGTGTGGTTTTGTGTTGTCGTCCTGCAGCAGGAAAGCATCACCTATTGCCCCGGCATATGGGCACACATAAGCATCAAGGATGTCATCTCTATAAACCTGAGCATTCACGGTTCCCCTTGGAAAGACATGGAGGCCTGTGCGCCCACCCAAAGTGATGCCACCTCGAATGCAGACACTGCCTCTTCCGTATGGGTTCCAGGTTCTCTCCATATCAAATAACGCCTACTATCGCTTTCTAGACTAAACCTGGACTCATCCGTAAAGAGAACATTGACGGGCCTCCAGTGGACATGTTGTCGTGCCCACTGCAAACGGTCCCTCCTATCGCGTGACGTGAGCTATCGTGAGCAAATGGCTGGTCGCCTCGCATACAGACAACTTTCGTGAAGCCTTCTACGCGCAGTTGATGTTGACACCAACCTTCCGGTGGCTGCAACAAGGGAGGATCTAAGAAGAGTCGGAGTAGGGTTCTAATCCTGCGTGCACATAATGTACAATATCGGTCATCGGCGCTCCTCGTAACAGTTGACCGTCCTTGTTTGAACCTCCTAGATGCCGAATCTGTGGTTTGAAATTGCCTCCAAAGTTTATGAACCATAGAAGGACTCACATTTAGCGATCTGTCCTCTTGTGTTTGACTTTGTCCTGCCTCTAGTCTCCCAATGGCTCTCCATCGTAGTTCTGCAGGCAAATGATGTCTCATTGTTACGAATTGGCTATCTCAGATTTTTGATGTCACTATCACAGTGAAATATATGAGCTTGCTCTCAAACATGGACTTTTATGCTCCTTGCAGATGACGTATTCCCAATGCAGTACCACTAATTTGCATATTGCACTTTTACTCAGCCACTCTTACTTGGCATCATATTCAAAGTTATCGCTATTTTTGTGATTTGTCTTTAATTTATGATAACCAATGTATATTAAAATAAATATGGTATTATGTAAATAATGCTATATACAATACAGCTGAAATTTTTGTTTTCATGACAGAAGCTGTTGAAAAGTCTGGCAATTAATTTTATCAGATTGAGTTGTAGAGACATTAGGTTTATTTCGAAGCAGGAGAGATGAAAAATGAGTAATGACCTCGCCAGGACTCGAACCACGGACCTCTCGAATACGCGCCGAGCGTTTTGACCATTACACAACGAAGGCATGCGACGAAGGCGGGATAAATACCTTATATACTCCCCCTTTTAAATGGCGACTGGGGTTAGAGGACCCAGCCACAGAATACTGGTGATGAAGAATCCTCATCCACCACCGTTTTTAGTTCGGGGGCACTGCTAGTTCGGCGGGCACTGTTTTTAGTTCGGGGGCAGTGTTTTTAGTTCGGGGGGCACATTAGATATTTTTTTAATGCAAGAGAGTAAAAAATGAGAAATGCCCTCGCGGAGACTCGAATCACCGACCCCTCGAATACGCGCCAAGCATGCTGACCACTACACCGCGAATGTGACGGGAGAAACACTTTATAGAGTTACTTAAACCTTACATGAGTATAAATATCAGTAAAGCCTTTCAGAAAAGGATTTTATACGTTTGTTGAAAACAATACACCTGTAGCGAATTTTAATGAAAGGAAGCCAAGCGATTCCATATTTAATACATGTCGATAGAAATACTTTTGTTAATTGAAATAATGCTGAAAATGTTAGTAAAACTTATGTGTTGAATATGCTCTAAATTATATCAATTAAAAAATAAAAGTATGATCTGTATTAATCTAGAATACATTTAGTGCATTTAAATCTCTCTGTTTATTAAACTAGTTTTGATGGATTTAATTTCGAAGATAAATGGAAGATCTTATATTTCTTGAATAGAACACTGGGAATTGTTTATTTCCGAAGCTCTACGGCTAATTAAATAATTGACAAATTCAAGATCTTATGTTTAGTGTAATAGCAACATTTTATGTGTCCTGTGGATGATAAGTGCAGTGAGGAACAGCATAACGCAACTATGCAAAAATTCTAGAAATCTTCTGCTGTAGATGCTTTTAACTTCACGAAAGACAAGTAAAACAAAAAATTCATCGAATTAAAGCTACCAAATATATACATGATTTAAAACGTTTACCGCATGCAATAACTAAAATATTTTAGAACAAGTTCTGTTATTCATATAACAAGCAAAATGTCCGTTCATTTGCTATCTAATTGCGATAAGTGAGCACTGAATTGTGCAATCTAAAAGAACTAAAGAAAAGTTGTGACCAGAACTGAAAGAATGCGTTGGAAATGTTTATTTTTATCTTAGTAATTGAGAGAAAATACAAAGATATTTTTATCTACTAACTTGTCCCGTCTGCTTTACTTGAAAAAAGCATTAATAGCGCGTTTGGTTTGATTTCAGGAAAATTAGATGGCATCCTAACCACGATTTGACTTTCACTTTCGTAATCCTAGTACGTTATACTGACGAACATTGAATAGTCAGTTAACTCGGTAAAGTAATCATTATTTGGCACTGAGCCAATGTTTTTATTGAGGCTTTTATGTAAATTCTATTAAAATTAGCCAGTCGCAATTAATCACAGTGTACAACAGAACTAAACAAATAATTTAAGTTATTCTTCTGTGTCCTTAAATCGATATCAAGTTAAAGGGTTTAAGCTAAATTAGAAAGAACACAAACGTTTCATTTACAAAATTATTCTTTTCTAGGTAAATAAGCTCGGAAAGCTTCAGATGATTTTCGAAAAGTTAAACATGTAGTAAGCAAAGTTAAAACACCCTTTTATCTCTTTTAAAGCAACTTACAAAACTTTTTTAAATTTTAAAAGAACGTACCTACTATCTTTTAAACTAACTTCTGATATCTTTTGCGGTTGTTGAAATTTTTAGCATATGTAGATTAACTTTCAAATACTCATTATACCAATTTTGTTGCTCTATTGTATACAGAGTGATTAACATATATCAGAAAAAGTCTGATGTGTACACCACATGACTTCTACAGAATATTAAGTCATGTACATTTTGCATTTCATTTAAACTTATTGCATTAAATTAAATATACTTCGTCGATAGCGCATAAACAACAATAGAATAAATACACTCTTTAAAATTCACTATATTTGTTCACCGTAGAGACACTTTGGCGATAGGTTCACTTAACGGCGTTAGATCTCATTCATTTTATAGCTCAGAACGCACAAAGTTATGTATATCATCTGAAGTACTATCTAA
Organism: Stegodyphus mimosarum; assembly: GCA_000611955.2. Lineage (NCBI taxonomy): Eukaryota > Metazoa > Arthropoda > Arachnida > Araneae > Eresidae > Stegodyphus > Stegodyphus mimosarum. The sequence goes on from KK114430.1 coordinate 662,601, forward strand.
TCGTTTCCACATGTTCTATTCAAATACTATGAAAAATCTAAAACGATGTATAAAAGAAATTAAACAAACAAATAATAACAACAAAAAAAGAAACAGTTTTTCACAGACGATTCAGTATTTCTCATTCAATTAATTCAGATCTCACTTCGCAACAAGGAAAAATACATAAAAGTTCAAAATATCTGCATTAAAAATTACGAAGTAAAGGGTAAACACTTCTTCTCTCGAATAAATTCCAGAATGGATTAAGCATGATTTAATTCACAAAATAAAAGAATGCGCTATCTTTGTTGTTGCAAAGCTTAGTTTTCCTAGATTGGCAACAAATCCGCTATTCTGCTAAGTTTGAAATGTAAGCAAATATGGCAGCCATGGGAAAAATGGTTAGACTTAGCCGCACTTAAACAGCTTTTAAATTGTTGACTATTCTACAAATATTGCATGCAAATTTACTAAAGGCATGAAAACCTTACCTGGAAGATAAGAACAACATAATTCAATCATTTTTAAAGCAAAAAATGCGCTATTTACCAACATATAAGAAAAAAAACTGAGCTTACTGAGCTGACCAACAGAGTGGATATTTATATATATACATTTAGTTATATATTTTTGGCTCGGCCGATTGCATCCAAAATAGGAGATTCATGTCTACATGTTATAGCAGTCTTATATACAACATTTCAACGTTCTGAGGCTACTCGTTTTTGAGTTATCCGAGATACATGCATGCATACATACATACATAGTACGTACAACACTTCTTTTTTACTTCGTACAAGGAAGTAAAATTGAAAAGGCAGACAGAAGGGACCAAAATAAGCAGATTTTATTTTGTAATTTGTGTGCGGAAATGACGCATTGAAATGGTATAAGATGCTAATGAGCAGCAGATAAAAGCATTGTGGTAGCGACTTATATTCCCATTGTCCACGCAGATTTAGAGTTGTATGCGACGTTCTATGAAAGTAGAGTCTGCCAACATCATTTTACCTAGGAGTTTGCCGTTTATACGGAGCAGCCATTTAAAAAATGTACTCAAGAATCATTTATAATCTTCCTTGAGCAGCTGCTTCGGTTTAACTGCAGCGCACAAGTAAATGCATGTCCATGAGCTCTGCGTTTGCGTAGCAATGAGTACAACTCAAAACCGCACGAGAAATGACCATTTACGCTAGCACTACACTTTTACCTACTGTAGTTTCAGATATTGCTTATAATTAAACACAAGTTCCTCAAGGAAATCTCTTTGCCGTCTCTGACGTCTTTGAACTATGACCTCTTATTTTAAATTACTCCATTCATTTCTTAGGGTAAGAATGACGGGATTTAGGATAAAAAAAAGCGAAAAGCTAAAACGACTACACATTTTAATTGGTAGTGCAAATTCAAAATAAAACTTTACATGAATTCCAAATATTTTATAAAATATTTCGGTACAAATATATCGGTGGCTAAAAGATTTGTACATTTTAAAGCAGAGTTTCATATCTTAGGAAAAAAATTACAATAATTCATCTCAAAATCCTCTTAGTTTTCACATAATCCGCGCCCGATTTAAAAATCTGGAGCTCTTAGACAAAACCCCTTAAAAGTTTCTCCTGCTGTAATTCTCTTCAGTGTGGTAGATGTCTCTGGTATGAATTATATAAATTATTTCGTGAAATAACCCAATAATTCCTTATTTTTTTATTTGAAGTTACTCTGACAAACAATTTATTTCACCTTTTTTATGTGCTTTATTTCTGCGGTTACCGTTTATCATGCGCTACGCAAAATATAAACTTGTGCATTTTAAACCAGGGTCTCATACTTTTTGCTGTAAAACTGGACTTCATAAGTTTCAAATGTGGTGGTCACACAGTAGCAGTGACTGGCTTTGTAAAGCGTTAGTTTCCAAGTTGAAATTTCTCTTAACAATATCAGGAATCACTAAGAGCGAGAGACAACAGCCCAGTGCTTATCAGAAGCCAGTCAGAGTCAAGCCAAAGTATTTTCTAGTACCTATTGAGGAAAGACAGAAAAACTAAAATATGATGTACAGATTTACATTTTTTTAAATAACCAGTTGAATTTAATTTTAAGTTTCTTTCCTATTAGCCTTCATTCCCCTAAATTGTCAGTGCCAGAATATTTAAATTTGGTAACGCGCGCGAGGAAAACGAATTCTACCAGTGGAAAAAAAAGTTTAAATATCGAGTTCTAGAAGGGAAAGTTAGAGAGTCTGGGAAAACTCTGAGCATGTCGTAGCGCAAGCTTCGGCTTAGCAGTTATTGCTGGTTAAACGGGGCGTAAGGGCTATTATTTTGCTGCCACTAAACTCATCTACGCGCTGTAGGGTACAGGACTGTCTTAGCCCTATAGTTTAATTCTACTGCTTATTAATATTTTCAATTTTTAAGTTTAGTTTGTAAGGTTTTAGTTAAACTAACAAAGTTTTATTTTAATTTAAATCTTTCTATCCCTTCTCATTTTCAACTTCCCGTTAGAAGGAGGGCGCGTTGTCAGCTTTATGCTAATTTGAAGTGGAGCCAAGTTATATTTAAACCAGAGGTAGAAACCTCTCAGTGTGAGAGAGCTTTTAGTCTCAGATCACGGTCACGCTATTCGACGTTCTCCTTGACTAGCTAGCATTTAAATTCTAAGCCATAGTGCTTTTAGGTGATTGCTTATTGAAATAATTCCAAGTGCGTCAGTATTAGTAAATCTTGCTACGCACCATTTAGTTAGAGCAGTGCTCCGCAACCGGTGCGCCGCGGCACACTGGTGTGCCATGAGTAGGATATAAGTGTGCCGCAATCAAATACGTGTATTTGACATTTTGCAATTTTTTATCATGTATTTAATACACAATGACAATTTTTTTCCTTAATAATGCCTATTTTAAATGTTTTTATATATTTCACTGCTGTGTGGTTGTGTGTGTGATTGTAAGTGTGTCAGCATTTGAATTTTTTCGGCACTTCCTTGATAACTCGGAACTCAAAAATATATAACTTTTTTTTAAACATAAATTTAAACGAAATATATTGGTTTCAGACCATTTTAATTAAAAATAATAGCTCTAAAACTGTTTTTTTTTAATTTGAAATAAACCAATCAAATTGAAGAATTTTTGTTTTTTAATTTTTAAAAAAAATTTCGATTATTATGATAATTATTATGATTGCATATAAATAAATATGTTATGGTTTTATAATTGTACATTTTCAAATTAAAAACAAAAATTTATTGTAAATTTTGTGTATAAATCAATACATATATACATTAGCTTTTGATGTGTCACGAAATTCCAGAAAGATTTTTTGTGCGTCGCAGGTGAGAAAAGGTTGCGGAGCACTGAGTTAGAGGCTAACCTCGCGTTATAGCTCTGCGATCAACAACTACTTAATTTCTATTTAGCTTTAGTTTAAATTTATCTGATTGTTCATTTTAGACCCAAGTGTGGTCTTTTACTTTCTGTGTCCCTCCCGAGTTGGGAAGTGGCTGTAAATAATAGTGAGTTAATAAAAGAGGATTTTAAATCCCTTTCAAGTGCAGTTCTTCTACCACTTAATCACAGTATCTACCACAGAACGTAACTGCATTCAACTCCCTGTTCCAGATCAGGACTTAAGGAGTTCAGGAAGATGTTTGCCAAGAATATGCACCGAACACTCAGTCCTGAAAAGTTGTACTGTTTCAGTTTCCGTCTAAGCAGAGGCGTAATATGTTAGCGTCGAGTTGACGCATTGTAAAAAATTTAAAGAGTGTAATAAAGGGTAGTTTTAACCCTTCTTCTGTGCAGTCACTGTTCTCCAGATTTCGCACAAAAGATAGACGGTAGATCTCTACAATAAAATTTAAAATTTTCTTTCTGCTTCTCAGTTTGTATTTTCTTAACCTAGTTAGTTATTTAAAATATTGCGAATATCAAATATTACATAAAAATTGATGCCTCCTGAAAGTGAAAGCCTGAGCATGTGCCTCTGTGTGAATCAAGGTTACACAATCCTGAAACAATCCTATTACAACCGTGAAATTGTGGCAGAGAGAGTTCAATTAATTCGTACACTATACAGTATAAGCTCAGCATTACAACTGCAAATAACGGTCTACGAATCCTGAGATGTAACCCATATTTGTTTTGGTATTTCCAGCTCGATGAACGCCAAAACAAAATAGCAGCATCTTTGGACACGGTAAACAAACCATTATCCCTTCAGCGCAAACAACTTCATTCAATCGACACTCGCTGCTGATGCAGATAACGATTTTCACACAAGGTTTCTTCGCATTAACTGCCGAGCAACGTCATTTCAGAACAACCGAGTGATTAAAGCGAAAGTTTTACGGATTTGCTAACAGATTAATTGCCTCGTTAATCTTTTGAAACAATTAATAAAATAAAAATTTATGACCGGATGTTTCGTAGCATTTATAGTACACTTTTATTTCAGTTCGAATATGGCTCGTAAACGACCTTTCTCGGCTTATAAGATAGCAATTCTTTGATGAACTATGCAGTGCCGGGATGTTTATCATAGAACTACAATAAAGTAGAATTCCGTTTATCCGGAACTCCAAACAACCGTATCACTTGCTATGCTTTCAAACCCATTTCAAGTTAAGATTTGCTAAATGTAAGATTTACTGTAGGTAACACGTTATTTTTATGCTACCGTTTATTCCTTCTATTATTCCAATCCGTTATGAAAGACTTTCTGTTTATTCATTTGGTGCAACTAAGGCAATAAATCATTCCTATCCGGTAGTTGAAATAGAAATTCGGAATTGGAAACAAAATAATAAAATAAAAATTGAATGTTTGATCTCGGATGTTATTTCCTCGGCGCCTATCAATGTACCTAGTAAGCAAATTGCAGACTTCATGGAGCGTTTGGGTTTGCAGATCGCCGATTGCTCTGGAAGAAATAACACAGATGTTGAAATATTAATTGGAGGGGATGAATTCTGGAATGTTGTTTATTGCGAAAGAATTAAAATATCTGACGGACTGTACGCAGTCAGTTCTATGTTTGGTTGGGTGGCTGCAGGAATCGAGAAAAATAAAACCAATAAAAATTGTTCTGAAAATTTAGCGGTAATGACAAACACTGTTGTGTTAAAAGATTTAAGAGGTTTTTGGGAATTAGAACACATGGGAATTAATGATTCTAATGAATATTCCGATATTGACTGCGAAATAATAGACCAGTTTGAAAGAAATTTGCAGTTTAAAAATGGTAGATATGAGGCAAATTTAATCTGGAAATGCACTCCGAATAATCTAGGAAATAATTTTGAAGTAGCAAAGAAACGATTCGTGAACCTTCAAAATAAATTAAGTAAAACTCCGGAGACCTTTAAGGAATATAAAAAAATAATTGAAACCCAGATATTAGAAGGAATTGTTGAGGAATGTCCTAATAATGATACAAATTTGGGATATTTTATGCCGCACCAAGCAGTGATACGATCTAGTGAAACCACTAATGTAAGAATTGTATATGACGCTAGCTCAAGAGCTGTGAACACGAATTCGTTAAATGATTGCCTTGAATCGGGACCTAATCTAAATCCCAATATACTAGACGTCATGTTAAAATTTCGTAAATTTAAGATAGCGTTTTGTGGAGACGTTGAAAAAGCCTTTTTGATGATAGGAATTGCAGAAGGTGATAGACAATTTCTAAAATTTCTTTGGTTTGCTGAAAATAATGACTCTTTTAAGATTATGCAAATGTGTCGCGTAGCTTTCGGCTTGACTATATCACCTTTCATTTTGGCTGCTACTATAAAATATCATATTCGGAAATATAAAGATAAAATGCCGGACAGTTTCGAAATGTTAAACTCTTCTATCTATGTTGATGATCTGTATTTCGGAGCAGGAACGGTTGAAGATGCATATCGGTTATCTGCAGATGCGGTTAACATATTTAAGGATGCTGGGATGAATTTCAGAAAATTAAGAACTAATTCTAAAGCATTAAATGATTTATGGGTCTTAAGTGGAATAAAGGAATTAGATAACAAATTAACTAGTGAATCAAATTTTTGGGCATGATTTGGAATTCCATTGAGGACAGTATAAAGTTAAATTTAAAAAAATTAATTGACTTTTCTACAGAGAATGATTTTACTACGAAAAGGAAACTTATACAAAGTATCGCCCAAATATACGATCCATTTGGATTTATTCCACCCTTTGTTATTCGGTCGAAAATCATTATTCAAAATATCTGGCGTTCTGGTGCTGACTGGGATGAGGTCCTTCCTGCAGAAATTAAGGACAAATTTAACATTTGGAGGAATGAACTTTGTGATTTAACTGAAATATCGATTCAGCGAAATTTCTTTGATGATGATCCAAAGAATGTAAGCCTTCATCTATTTTCGGACGCTAGTCTTAAAGCATATGGGGCTATCGCATACTTCAGATATTGTACGAGTGATTCAGAAATCAAAACTTCTTTTATCATGTCAAAATGCATGGTTGCACCTTTAAGATCAATCACTCTCCCTCGTTTAGAGTTGATGGGAGCACTCGTGGCTGCTCGGATGTATAAATATTTAAAGAAAATGTTTGGTGATTTAATTGAGAATGTTTACTTTTGGAGTGACTCTGAAATCGCCATTACTTGGATTAAAGGTTCGCCAAATAACTGGAAACCATTTATTGCCAATCGTGTTACGGAAATACAAGGTATATGCCGCACAAAATGGTGGAACCACTGCGAAGGGAAACAAAATCCTTCAGATCTACTGACTCGAGGAATTAGTGCTCAGGCACTAGTTAAGAATGATTTGTGGTGGCATGGGCCACACTGGTTACGTTTTCCTATTGAAAACTTTCCGAAACAAAAGAAACTACAACCAAATTCAGAATCGTTAGAGTCAAGAAAAGCTGTTACTTTGATTGCACCCGTAATTGGAAACAAATCCCCAATTTTGGATATAGGAAAATTCAGTTCTTTACGAAAATTACTCCGAATTACTGCCTACATGTTAAGATTTATTGGGAGGCTTCTGAAAAAGTCTACAGAAAATGGACCTTTAAATGCGTCTGAGATTGAAGCGGCAGAATTTTATTGGGTAAAAATCACTCAACGAAAATTGTATCAAGTGGAAATAACTAAGCTAGCAAATGGAAAAACAATTCTCGATTCTTCTATATACTCCCTTAATCCAAAGCTTGATGAGGAGGGGGTTCTACGATTGAAAGGTCGCATTCAATTTGCAGACTGTCACGAGAATTTAAAACACCCTATTCTGTTGCCTTCTAAATGCAAGTTCACCGAGTTGATCATCATGGACTCGCATGAAAGGGTATTCCATGCTAGAGTTAATTCGACGCTAACTCAGATCAGAACCAAATACTGGATCATATAAGGGAGGCAACGCGTTAGGACTGTCATCACCAAATATCTGATCTGCAGACGTTATAATGCTCGTCCTGGGGTACAGGATATCGCTCCACTTCCTCCGGACAGAATCCAAGAGTCGCCTCCATTTGCTGTGACCGGGTTAGACTTCACAGGCCCATTTTATACGAAAGATAGCCAATGTAAAGTTTACATGCTATTGCTAACGTGTGCAGTTACTCGTGCCTTACACATAGAGATTGTAACTGATCTGGGCACTGAAAGTTTTTTACTAGCTTTCCGTAGATTTCTAGCTCGAAGAGGACTGTGTACCACCGTGTATTCCGATAATGCCAAGACTTTTAAAAAGGCTGATAAGGAACTTAAACGTATTTTTAAAATTTTGAGTGACTCATCTGTGAAAGAACTGTTTTCTGCTAGAGGCATTAATTGGAAATTTATTATTGAGAGGAGTCCATGGTGGGGAGGGTTTTGGGAGCGTATGGTACGAACCATAAAATCCAGTTTACGCAAGGTTATTGGTCGATCATCCCTTACTGTTAAAGAACTTGAAACAGTGCTCATTGAAATCGAGGCAATGATTAATTGTAGACCAATTACCTACGTATTTAGCGATCCCAGTGAACCTTCTCCACTAACGCCTTCTCATTTTCTGGTTGGTAGACGATTGCTATCTCTACCTGGTAATAAAATAACACCAGATAACGTGACTGAATCAAGAAGTTCAATTATCAAACGATATAAATACCATCAAGATATTTTAAGTCATTTTTGGAAGCGTTGGAGAAAGGAGTATCTTTTGAATTTGAGATCTGCCAATATTTGTCCTCCAAACTCGAATGCATCACAGTTTAAAATCAATGATATTGTCTTGATTCATGACGATAAACTTCCTAGAAATCTCTGGACGATAGGTAAAATTTTGGAATTAATGCCTGGCAGAGATGGTAAAGTAAGATCCTGTATAATCAAAACACCTACTGGTACTTTAAAAAGGCCTGTACAATTGTTGTATAATATGGAACTTAACTAATATTTGTATTTTTTATTTTTAGGTTTGATTTCCTGATATCTCTGATAGGTAACATTTAATGTTTAGTAAAATTTATATGCTTATATTTATGCATGCTTGTTTGTCATATTTAACCAATTTTCTATGATTAACTGTCGAAATATTAGTTGAATGTTTCAGAATATATTACTGAAAAATGAACTCTCCACCGAGTTCAGGTGGGGAGTGTTGAATAATTTGAAGGTAGAAAAACGCTAGAGGGCGCTGTCGCCCATGTTAATGTAGAGAAAGAAAGTTTTGCTTGCTGTTGAAGGCGGCGGCCTAAGAATACGTTCTGTATATAGTTCATTAAAAATTATGTAAAATGTATAAAGCTTTATGAATCACTGAACCACCAAGAATAGATTTGAGAAAACGCATTACTACACCGTGTACTCGGAGGCTGTTGAACAACAGATCTTCCGGTTGGTAGATATTTTGCTAACTACTTAAACCACGAGAGCCCGCATAAGAGAATTCGTTAATTCCTTACGAGCCATTAACAACTATGCAAATATTTGACGTTAAAGCGTCTATTATAATACAAGAGAGGATTGCACATTAATTTTAGATAACACATATGCCCGCAAATTTCGTTTACATGTCAGTTTCAGCATATGAAGTACTTGATCGATAGACTACTTTCATTAACTTGTCATCAATTTTTCTTTTTTATACGCAAAGTTAAGAATAATGAATGAAGGAAATAATTCATTGTGACGTGTTGATATAGCAATACTTTTGGAAGAAGGAGAAACAGAACATAAATTATCAAATTTTCCCTTCCTTCTTTCGGTTTATTTTAATCACTTTCTTCCTCGGCATTGCAGTACTTTTTTAAAATATTAAGTTACGTGTGATGGTTCAAAGAATGAAAGCAAAATAGCTAATTATGGTTAATGGTGCACAATATAACAAGCACCGCACCAAAAAGGAACAGAGTTAAAATTAAAGCTAAAAATTAATTTTAATTTTCAAGTTAACTACTTAAAACGTTAATTAGGATTAATTAATAAAATATTTGCAGTTAAAAATTTCGACTATTCAATAGGCATCTGCAATCCATAAAGCGGATAATTTCTAGTAACTTCTGAATCGAAACGCCATCAGCTACCTAGATATAGTAAGAAATAAGGAAGTTTATAATTTTAGGTTAAGATAAAACGCCGAACAAATATTAATTCAGAAGTCAAACAACAAAAAACAGCGTTATATTTGCAAATTTTCACAGAACTAGTTTCGATGGTTTTACCGAAACATCACCCTCACCTACCAAAGTGAAAATGAACGAGATAAGATATAGTGATAAGATAGATAAGAATGGCTGGACAGGAGTAAAGCTACTGGCGCCATCTATTGATGAAACAAAAATCTAAAACATAATTTTCTAAAAGGTATTCCTGAAGGCAAAGATGGATTGGAATTAGGGTCGTTAATTAGAACAGAAAGTTTTTTTTAATGTGAAACGCCTCTAGAAAATCTTGTTCGCCAATGGAAGATTTTTTTTAATAATTTTGGCAGCAGAAAATTTGAAAGTGTGATTTTCGGACCAACAATGTTGGGCAATAGAGGACTTCTGAACTTCTTCTTTTTTCCTAACATATGCTTCATGTTCTTTAATATGAAATTTTAAGGCTGTCTTAGTTTGACCAATGTAAACTAAACCGCACTGGCAAGGAATCCTGTAAATACCCTAGGAATTAATATCCGGAAGGAGGTACTTAAGTATGGTTTTATTGACAGGAGAAAAGACGACCCGCAAGTTAAATTTCTTCAAAATTAGTGCAAGTTTATAGCTAACTGATGGAAAGAGAAGAATCACAACAGAATTCTTATAATCTCATAAAGCAAGAGTGTGCCTTTTGATGTGTTCAGATGAGAATTTTTTAACTGCTTGGTTAAAATTGTTGGGTGAAAAGATCGTGTCAATAGCTACTGCTCTTAAAGAATTTAGTTCCTGGTCAAGAGGCAGTTTGGAGGAGAAAACTTGAAGTGCACAGAAAACAAAGGAATAAAATGAAGCAAACTGTTGTTTAGTCAGATGATTGGAAGGCAAGCCGATGAAGTTTTACAGTAAACAGTAACACTGAAGCTGGATGTGTTACGTGTGACCAAAATGTCGAGGAACGGAAGAGAATTGCATGTCTCAAGTTCAAAAGGGAATTGAATAGCAGGATCAATGGAATTCATTATTGAAAGAACTTTATTTAAATTAAAGCAAGTTATTTAACGACTAATCAAACGTGTTAGAATTATTTAAAAGCAATGACAGTTTAAGAGTTGAATAATTAGCTATCAATATATTTGAATTAAAACGTGTATTCAACTATATTGAACAAAAAGCTGTTACATGTATCAACCTTTAGATTTCTGATAGAAAATAAACATAAATTTTAATTCTTTTCTTTGCAATATTATTATCATTATTCAAGTTATGGTTAATATTTAGGAATCGAAATTTAAAATTTATTTAAAACATTTTTTTTTATTTTGTTAATAAAATTTTTCATTTAATTAAAAAAAACTAGCCTGTCAGCTGTTTTTAGACTGTGTATTTCATTCGCATGCAGTCTAATCTGAGACCACTGATTTACAGTATGTTAAAACAAAAAGGTGCATATTTTTAAGGCGCATATGAAAGAATTGTTAAGAAATTCTCGTTATATTTTTCTCATGATCTAACGTGTAATATGTTTTTTTTTTTTTTTCGAAAAAGCAATTTTGCTGATACGTGTTTCTGCTGTGATAACAAGAAAATGATAGTAGGGACAAATAATTGTCCAAAGAAATCTGATAATCTAAAGATCTAAAAATTGCCTGAAATAACTGTATTTTTCTTTATCTGAAACATTTAAATATTTTAGTTTAAAAATTGCTAACAAAATTTCTCTGTGTACTTAAAAGTGTACGAATAGCACAGACCCTCCAACAGATTTAGGCATTTAAAAAGTATATGCGCATGGCACCACATACCAATAATTCAAACAGAAATCTCAATATGTTTACAAATTTGGGTTTATAAAAGCGAATTTGGATGGTATTACACGGCAGTTGTTCTAAAACAAAGACAGGTATCTCATTTTCTAATTTGCTGCCGCTCCTCTTGTTTCAGAACTAATTCTGTTAGAAAAGTTTAGGCGGAATAGAATCATTTGCTGGAGTTTCTCAGAAAATTGAGATTGAAGTAATGCAATTTCAGTAGACTTAATTATAGACGAATTAAATTCTTATTTGCGTTAAATTAATTATTCAGCAATGTTCCTGATACATACTATGTATCTTCCGTAGTTCTTGCATGCGAAATTTGGGACTTATTTCCCTTGTGTACAAGGTAATACTAACAGTTCCCTACAGAAAGGACACTGTGAAGGCATAACTATCTCGAAAGTAAATAACTTTAGTGCGCTTTGTTTTAATTAAATCAAAGATGGTCAATGTGGCCGTCAAGACAGTATAGTGGTTAGGGGAGCCTAGTGCGGTATCGAAGGGCCCGGGTTCGAGTCTCGGAGAAGGCATGGATGTTCGTAACTGTATAGTGTCTTTGTAGCAAGGGGGCGCTCTAAAAATATGGCGAGCCGAAAGTCCTCTCGTATGGCTTGGTGGTAGAGGAGAGAGATCCTTGGACCTTCCCCCCCCCTGTAGTGCCCTCCTTCAAAACTGGGGTGGAAGTAGAAGTCTAACCTCCTTGAGGGTCTATCAACTATTCTTCCATGAAATACATGGACAAGACAATAACAACATGGGCAATGTCTTCACATACGAAAGACAACAACATATCACAAGAAATAAACCTGTACGAAATTATCTGCGCTCAAAATAATACAGTAGCAATATTATTGCGTTATCAGTTGAATATCTTGCTGAACATCCTGACATAGTACGAATGTTAAATATAGTTAACTATGCATGGTGGATTCCTTCAAGCCTGAAAATTGCTTTATATTTTACTTAAAGAAAACGTTTGAGTAACTATTTTATTTTCGCAACATCCTGTCTTAGAATTAAGCACAATAAATTGAATGTAACGATAAAAATCATATTACATAATGTCCATAAAAATCCTTAAGCGGCCTTATTTTTTTCAACCATAGGACGTAGACATACTTTCAATCACAGAATTAGGTACGCAGTTTATTGAATTACAAGGATCTACTGCAATGTTGTATTATACTTATTAGTCTACGAATTTTGCTTAAATAAATATGAGCTGAAAATTTCTTATTATCTGTTATTAAAACGAAAGCTCATCAACTGCAGAATCATCCTTATTATCAATGGCACACTTTAAACTTTTATTACATGTATTATTTTTATTACATGTATTTGTACTAGTTTTATTACACGTATTTTGTACATGTATTATTTTATTACATGTAATATAAGAAATATTTATAAAATTCTTATTTTAATTTTTAATAGACGTTTAAGACTCCTTTCTAATTTGGTTACTCATTCTTTCTATCTTCAAGCTAAGAAATATGACAGAAAAAATTCTAACTTCGATTTGAAATAACATTTCACTACTTCTTTCTAATTTGCTTATTTCTCTTTTCTAATTACACACTACTTAACTCAATAAACTTATAATAAATCATTTCTTCTTAAGTGCGTCATTTTAAAATTAATCTCAGTTACATTATTCATATTTAACGCTTATGATGCACGCATTCGTATAATGGTAAAACTGAATACAAAATTTTTAATACAATTAAAACTACACTCATTTCCATAAATTAAGAATAATTCGGAGTCACGCGGAAATCGAACTCTAAAATAAATATATCACCCGTAAAATCACTACACACATCTTCAAGAATCATATGCAAATTTCAGGAAGTAACCAGATGACAACGATGGTACGTCACAATGACGAGAGTGTAAGAGAGTGATATATAAGGAATACAGGCAAAGGACTAAAATTGTTCGCAGGCGCTTTATAAGCATTTCAGTGCAATAACCGAATAGTTATGACACAAAGGACGCATTTGGATGATGTTTTACGTGGTAGAATTATCAGCCGTCTGGAATGTGGGCGTCCCCGACTGGAAGTATCAGACGAATTTGGAATTGCCCAGAGTGTCATCTCCAGGCTTTGGCAACGATTCCAAGATGATGGTAATGTGAGTAGAGGTTACAGCACAGGTCGCCCCAGAGTTACTATGCTGAATGAGAACCGGTATTTGGCAGTTACTGCCAAAAGAAACAGGCGGAGCTCAGCCTCAGACCTGTCTCGTCAGCTCTCTTCAGCCACTGGTATGACAACGTCAAGGCAGACCGTGTACACACGCTTAGGGCAAATTGGTCTATATGCTCGTAGACCTGTCAGATGCGTTCCACTTATTGCAACTCACTGTCGCTTGCGGTTAGCCTGGAGTAGAGAGCATGCATTGTGGACACACCAACAGTGGGCTCGTGTGATGTTTTCCGACGAGTCCAGATTTAGCTTGCAGTCTGATTCTCGACGGACTTTCATATAGAGAGCTCTAGATACCCGTTACAACCAAGAAAACATCATTGAACGACACCGTTACGTTGGTGCAGGAGTGCTCGTTTGGGGTGGAATTATTCTGGGTTGCAGAAACCTGCATGTTCAAATTGGAACCATGACAAACCAAATCTATCGGGACGTTATTCTGGAAGAACATGTACGTTTGTTTCGGGGCACCATGGGCGCACAATTTGTGTTTATGGATGAAAACGTCCGTCCTCACCCTGCAAACATCGTAAGGGAATGCATTCAATCGGAGGATATCATCCGTATGGACTGGCCAGCATTCTCACCGGACTGGAATCCAGTAGAGCACGTGTGGGACATGCTTGGCCGACAAGTTGCAGCCCGTCAACCTCCTCCTACATATCTACCGAAACTTCGGAGAGCATTGCTTTTTGAGTGGTGTTATATCCCCCAAGATCAGATCGATAATTTGATACTCAGCATGCCTAGGTGTTGTACGGACTGTATTGCATCGTCTGGGAGACATACAATGTATTAACAATCATACCAACCATGTAATATTGGTTTTTTGTAATTTGCTCCAGGGAGAAAAATCGCAAATTTTTTTAATAATATCAAACATATCGCATCTTTTCTTGCTCTTTACCTTTTGTTTAATAAATAAGCTTTACAAATAAGTCAAATTTGTTTTGCTTCTAACTCTTCCTTTGCTTGATTTTGCATTATCCTTAATTTATGGACATGAGTGTAAATCGAAACTTTAACTAAGCCAATAGCAATAAAGTGATATTTTATCCACTGAGAAATTCACAAGCTTCATTATCAATCTAATATGAATGTCGCAATCTTTGCTCTTCTTAGGCTTGATTCTGTACAATTAAAATGTCTTGTCCTCTAATTCTGTTAATCATCTGCTGTAATGGCTAAGAATGTGTGAACATACGCTTATAATTATGGAGCGAGTACTAGCCGCGCGTCTTGCGCCATTATTGTTATGTGTCATCAACTCCCGATTAATTTGGGTAATGCTGGGAAATATGTCCATTATTAATTCAAAAACACGGTTAATTCGAGGGCAGTTCAAAATACAGGAAGGCGTAATAAACCCATAGCAGGGTTTATCAACATTTGTTTCCCATGACTTGGTTGTTTTAATATTTTTCCTTCGTGACCGACTAAAAATGTTTATGGCTAATTTGTAAATTAAACAAATTTTAATCTTCAAATATTTTTCCTTTATTATAAAAATTACGAAATCAAAATATCAAAATAAAAAAAAATCTGAAAGCTTTCAGATTTTATATTACGCCCAAAGTGGTTTTTTAACGCTTTGTGTGTTACCTTCGTTTATTAAATTTCATGTTCTTCGTACTTAAATCATAAAAATTTAGTTCAACAGCAATATAGCAAATCTCGCGCTGGAGATAAAAATGTTTTTTTCCTCGTACAGTGTTGCTATTGCTCGCTTTGAAATCGTTGAGTTTGTTATTCAAAAATTCGTTACAGTTTTACAAAATATGAAATAAATAATAAAAAAGTTCCAAATTCCAAATTTGGGGTCCTAGATACCCATATTCGGGTAGAAACGTACGTTATTCAAAATTGGATGGCTCTAGGTACCGTTTTTTCTTATCACAATGCGAGAAACATACATACATTTATGCAGATTCTTCATTATTTAATTTCTTTAAATAAAATACAGGGCTCTAATACTTAATGGCAACAATTTGAAAAGTGAACCGCCATTTAAAGTGAACCAACGCAAAATGTCAAAACGAAATTAAGAGCCAGCCCTTCAGGGCAAATTGCCACTTTGGACTAACAATAAAAAAGTTTTAAATGGAAATGGGATGATGTTTCTAATTAACATAAATGTCTACAGAAAACGATGACAATTTTATTCTTAAATATGGTTCGATGTCTAGTATTGTTTTAGGAAACTTAGTATGCATAAATTCTAGTGTCAAGACGGCTGTTCGGATTTGCAACAAAAGTCATTAGAAACGTAATTGCCTTTTGTGCCAAAAATAGACGCTCTTGACAACAGAATAGTAAAAAAATCTATCAATTCTGTATTGTCTTTGGGCGTTACATCGCAATACAGATCAATTATGAATTCAGTATTTGAATCCAATAATTCCGTCTCTGGTTCTATATTAATTATGAAAGAGATTCTTATCCATGGCTTGTAGCTGTTAATTGGGAGGAAAATATGCCTTCAGATTTGCCTGAAATCCTATCAGATGTTCCCTGATAGAGACCGAAATTTCATCAAGCAGGGAACTAATATTATATACGATTTGCACTTCAGTTAGCTTTATAAAAGCATTAAAATATCAATTTTACACACGAAGGAAACCTAAACTGAGCATTTTCATTGCAGCTTCTCTACTTCCTTATGCATATATATATATATATATATATGTATAAGAAATAGAAAAAAAAGTTTGCTTATATATATATATATATATATATATATATATATATAAA
>KK114430.1:679058-735231 GCA_000611955.2 Stegodyphus mimosarum
ATATATATATATAAAGTTACTTTGTTTACTTTTAACGGAAGATTTAATTTATTTAAAAATCAAAACGAATAATCAAAAATACACTCATGTCCTTAAATTAAGGATAATGCGAAATCAGGTAAAGGAAGAGTTGGAAACAAAACAAATTTGACTTATTTGTAAAGCTTATTTATTAAACAAAAGGTAAAGAGCAAAAAAAGATGCTATATGTTTGATATTATTAAACAAATTAGCGATTTTGTCTCCCTGGAGCAAATTACAAAAAAACTTATTTACAAAAAACAAATATTACATGGTTGGTATGATTGTTAATACATTGTATGTCTCCCAGACGACGCAATACAGTCCGTACAACGCCTAGGCATGCTGAGTATCAAATTATCGATCTGATCTTGGAGGATATTACACCACTCAAAAAGCAATGCTCTCCGAAGTTCCGGTAGACATGTAGGAGGAGGTTGACGAACTGCAACTCGTCGGCCAAGCATTTCCAGACGTGATCTACTGGATTCAAATCCGGTGAGAATGCGGGCCAGTCCATACGGGCGATATCCTCCGATTGCAGGCATTCGCTTATGATGTTTGCACGGTGAGGACGGGCGTTGTCATCCATAACCACAAATTGTGCGCCCATGGCGCCCCGAAACAAACGTACATGTTCTTCCAGAATGACGTCCCGATAGATTTGGGTTGTCATGGTTCCAATTTGAACATGCAGGTCAGTTCTGGAACTCAGAATAGTTCCACCCCAAACGAGCACTCCTGCACCACAGTAACGGTGTCGTTCAATGATGTTTTCTTGGTGATAACGGGTATCTGGAGCTCTCCATATGAAAGTCCGGCGAGAATCAGACTGACTAAACCTGGACTCGTCGGAAAACATCACACAAGCCCACTGTTGCGGTGTCTACAATGCATTCTCTCTACTCCAGGCTAACCGCAGGCAACAGTGAGTTGCTGTAAGTGGAACGCATCTGAGAGGTCTACGAGCATACACACCAATCTGCCCTAAGCTTCTGTACACGGTCTGCCTTGAAATTGTCGTACCAGTGGCTGGCAGTAACTGTCAAATACTGGTCCTGATTCGGCGTTGTAACTCTGGGGCGACCTGTGTTGTAACGTCTACTCACATTGCCATCATCTTGGAATCGTTGCCAAAGCCTGGATATGACACTCTGGGCAATTCCAAGTTCGTCTGATACTTCCAGTTGGGTACGCCCACATTCCAGACGGCCGATAATTCTACCATGTAAAAAATCATCCAAATGCGTCCTTTGTGTCATAACTATTCGGGTATTGCACTGAAATGCTTATAAAGCGCCTGCGAACAATTTTACTTCTTTGCCTGTATTCCTTATATATCACTCTCTTACTCTCTCGTCATTGTGACGTACCATCGTTGTCATCTGGTTACTTCCTGAAATTTGCATATGATTCTTGAAGATGTGTGGAGTGATTTTGCAGGTGATATATTTATTTTAGAGTTCGATTTCCGCGTGACTCCGAATTATCCTTAATTTATGGACATGAGTGTAGTTGACCACTGATGATTAGATGCGGTATAGTAGTATAATAAATAAATACAGAAAATGTATGCAATATCTGCACTAATAACTAATAAATAATCACTGAGAGTGCAAATAAAGCTGTGTAGCTACTAACCCCTTAACTGGAATACGTCAGTACACCTCTAGCAATGTTTTCCCGTTCTAGTCTAGACTCGGTGTCGTCACTCTCATACAAAAAAATTAGTTGGGCTTGCTGCCATACTTAGTCAAACCCAATCAAGTTTTAGTAGCGCCGCAGATAATATTAAAATAGAAGCTAAACTTAGAAGTTCATTAATAAGCGATAAGTTTCAGTATATTATGTCATCTAGTATGAAGATATTAAATTACTAAATTTCCATGTCACTTAGTGACAAACTATGTTCATATTACTGTAGTATGTCAGGTTACTAATTTCGTTAAATTTATCTGGGACCTGGCATTTTGCTTTCGTAATCTAGTGAGGGGTCACGATCCGGCATTTGGGAAATGCTGCCCCGTATTGTTATTAAACGAAAATATCTATTAACAATTTGCCTGTATTCGTAAACAGTTTAATGCGGAAAATAATGTCATTTAGTTAAAAAAATTAAATCAGTATTCATCACACTGTAAAATAGCGGAAGAATAAATATTACTAGAAATGAAAAAAATTAAGTTATTAATGATATTAAAGAACAATATTTACAACAGAACATGAGCAATGTCGTTGGAACTCAAACTCACGTAAAAAGTGAGCTAGAATATTTTGCTTTTTTGGCAGAGCTCCTTCGGTTGCAATCCTTTACTTTCTGTAGACAGCTTTGCTTTACTCTGGTGGTTTCAAATAGTAATTTTACCATTAATCTATAATAAACGAAGTTAGAATTTTTAAAACAGGGTCCGTTTGAAACACGTCCCCGGTTAATCAGAAGTTAACTGCGTGTTTTTAGGAATGCTTAGCCAATAAGAAACAAGAATTTAAATCAACGATGACTGCCTATTCCTGGCATTTATCGCGATCATCATTATCTACGATAGTCTCAAAATTATATATAACTCTGTAAGATCTCGTGGCCCCAACTTGTCAGAAACTGGGGTAGTGACTGCTACTATGTGTGAATTTACACAGAAACGTAAGAAGGGGTTAAATCCCTTTTTATTTTATCTTTAAAATGACAAATGCGTCCACTTGAAGCTCACAAACTGCGCCGACCCGGCGGTTTAACTGAAACAGAACGTAAAACTGAAAGTAATGACTAGATGAACAAATATCAAAACACTACCGACGAGGCTCCGAGATCCTAAACTAACAGCGTGTCTAATTACCGCTGAGATTCAGCAAGATTACTGATTAAACAGTTGAAAGATAGCACTTCTACAAAGCTAGGCACACAGGCCGACACACGCCTATCTAAATTCTGCCGAGCAATATCTCCAGCGTAGCTTCAAAGCAAGACTCTCACAATCTGATTTCCTTTACTAGTATATAATTCAAGTAGCTTCCGCTAAATTTGAATAAACTGCGCGTGCTACTACAATTTACATTCTCTGGCACGGGCATTTCTAGGGGAAAAACGAAGGCTAAAAAGGAAAGATAACTTAAAATAAATGTTAGTTAAAGTAAATATAAACCCTACAACGTATACAGAGGTTGTTTGCGCATTTTGTAGACGACTTTCATTGAATTTACAGAAATTTTTTACCTAAAATGTTTCTGTTTTAAATGTTCCATTTATTCCCTCTATTCTTATTCTTCACTATCTTTCTACACCGCATTTTTCAAAGACAATAAAGGTTTTCTTAATAGAGGGACAGGTATTTTATCTATTCCTTTTGATCCGCTTTCCAGAGTCCAAGGAGAGTTTTACGTTGACGTCTACACAATCCACTTTTTTAAAGTCCAAAAGCGCAGTAATCTGTGGATTATATATCAGGAGATTTATTAGGGTTATAAATGAATAGTATGAACTCCATACACATGCCTGTTCCAGTTTTTGCAGGAAATTAACAGTGGATTTTGAGGTACGGCTGTTTGTTTTGCCTTGATGCAGTTCTATATTCCTGATAATACGTGGAGTTGATCCTAACAGTTTTCTGCACTCTCTTTATTTTTATTTGCCGTTATATCAAAAACGAACAACCATTATAAATCCATTTAAAAATTTTTCTTTAGATCCTCTGAACCATGTTCTAAGATTTTGTTTTTCTCTTTGATGATAATAAATGGATCTATTATTTTTCCGGTCATTTAAATACACTCAATATTCATCTACTGTGACAACATTTTTCCATTTCTGTCCGAATAATTGCTTCTCAGAGAGAATTCTGCTGCACGTTCTGCTTTCGGCGTTATGTCTTAGAGAAAGACGAAAGACGACGCACATTAATTTTTTTCCCTTTTTATGATTCAAATCAGCATTAAACTTTTTTTACAGTTTATGCTTTGCATTTTAACCCTCTGACCGGCCAGGATTTTCGCTAAGAAAGCACAAATTTCCCAAAACTACTACCAGAAAAATGTATTTTCTTGATTTAATGTAAAAAATTTCCTGGCATTTTATACCTGGATTTATGTACTTTTAATATACTGCCTTAATTTCTTTGAAATATTTTAATATGCACGTACATATACGTTCGTACAGATATCACAAAAATATTCTAGACCGTGTATATACGGCCTTGCCGGTTAGAGGGTTAATGATTATGCAACTGTGTTTTGGCATTCGAAGATTTTTTTTAACATTAGTGTTCTTGCCTTTCCAACATTTGACACATTTCGTTTTTTTTTCTTTGGATATGTATTTTGAATAATTTTTCTGCTTGAAGCCAAACTCCGACTTTTTTTCCTCATCATTATTGCAATATTATCCATCGTTGCTTTAGACAGCGAAACATAGTGGTTTTTTACGTCACTATTTTTTAAAAACTAAATTCGAATGATTTTCTTTGGAAAGAGCAGAAACATAGCCTTCTGTCCATCCATTCCTTTTTTAAAAGCGCCCATTTTGCATGAAAACAAAATTGTCAAATAGGAGACGATAATTTACGTGTTTAAAAATATCGTTGCAGTTAAAGCACTTTTTTCCACTCAGGTGATATTTTTATAGCAAAACAAAGTCGTCTAGAAAAGGTGCCGACAGCCTTCGTACATATTTTTTGTATTTGAAGTCATGCCGAAGGAAAAATAATCATAACGTAACAACTTTCCTCCAATCGGAACATTCTACCGGACCTTATAAATAAACGCCTTCGGTCTATCCTCCTCTATCGAAAACGGCGTTGTTAATATATAGAATAAACCCGAATCCCTTGGCCGAGCGACACAAACAAACCCACTCTCTATCGACCACTCGGCTCTCCACTAACAAGACTCGAGGTAAAGAAAAAGAAAGCAAGATAAAGAGTGAGAGTGCAATTGATCGGCCTTCGATCGATTGATTAGGGTCACAGGTGGTCCCTTCGGCCGAGGCCCGGTAATGGAGTCGATCCGCTTGACCGGAACGGACGGACGGTCATTTCTCCGGAGGAAAAGGGAGCTACGCTCTAAAGATCGCGTCGGATGTGTCTGCTGGAATACAAGGAACTTGATGGCCGCAAGAAATGTTTACTGGTTTCGCTTCCATCTAATGAACGTCTAAGAATCTTCAGAGAATGAGTCGGTGGGTCTTAGCTATTAGCCATATCCTGGAAGCAGAAATGTGCTTAGCAATTTACTGCGGAGCCCGAATCTAGCTATGTTAATGCTGTTGCCCCTTTTTACTTCCTTGTACGAAGTAAAAGAAGTATTGAAATCACGAAAAATTCCGGGTACCATATTTCAACGAAAATATCCATTTTGACTGCTATCGAATGCAATTTAATGTTTTTCCGTGATATCTGCACCTAAGGACAGAATAAAGGACTCTTTTTCCCCAAACGAAATATAAAGCTGATTTAAAATGGATTCAGAAGAGATTTTTTCATGGCGTCTGTATGTATGTATGTATGTATATCGCATAACTCAAAAACGAATACCCTTAGAACGTTGAAATTTTATATATCGCAATGCTATAGCATATTATTGTGCACCTTCCTTTTTGGTGGCAATCGGACCCGCCAAATGGATATATATTCATATATACCCACTCTGTTATTTGGCTCCTTCTCCTCATTTTTTATTCTTATATGTTGGTAAATTGTGCTGTTTTTGCTTTAAACTGATTGAATTAAGTTGTTCTTATCTTCCGGTTAAACTTTTATGCCTTTAGCTAACCTGAATACAATAGTTGTACAATTATCAACAATTTAAAAGTAGTTTTACTGCAGCTAAGCCTATTTTTTTTTACCGTAGCAGCCATATTTGTTTACATTTGCAATTCAGGAGAATAGTGAATTTGTTGCCAAACTAGAGAAACTAAGCTTCACAACGACGAAGACAGCGTCTTCTTTTATTATTGCGAATTAGATCATGCTTAATTCATTCTGGATATTGACTCGGCATAGCGTTCACAATAACTTAAGTGAGTTTCTACGAATTTAGTGTATTTTTGTCTAGTGAGACCAAAAGTAAACTTTGAGTTTTGTGCACCGAAAAATCTGCCTTCTTTCCCACTGGCCGAATTGCTAGTTTTTTCGGTAGAAACTCTAATTTTAATTGTAAAAATTGTTCTTTAAATTGTTTTAAATGTATCTGTGTTTCAGATGTTTTATATTTTTCAATTTTTAATAAAGATATTTTGAGGTTTTATGTATTTTCCCCCTGTCGCGAAGTGAGAACTAAATTAATTGAATGAGAAATATATCTCTAATGAAATTCGAGGAAATAAGTTTAAATGAAATGCGGCAAAAAATGCGTATAATTTAATATCCCGTACAAGTAAGTCATGTGGTGTATACATCAGATTTTTTTCTGTCGCTGGTAATCAACTGCTATTATTCATACCAAATTTTTAAGTTCTAAAGTGGTTGATAAAATAGCTATTCACACTTGATTAAGTTTGCATATAAGTATAATCAGATTTACTTTCAATGAAATAAATAGCAGATCTTTTCTTTTCGAGTGGTTTGACTGTGGGAGGTCCTTGGACCATTCCTCGGGGTGTTCTCTGTACAATTTGGAGTGAAGCAGTACAGTTATTGCGAGGAAACTATACCTGTAGAGACTGAAATTCTGGTGTCCGTTCCACTTTTACCTGTACCTATGGTAGAAGCTTGCAAGCGTAAGAAATATACCTCTCATGTTAGTTATTTCATACACCTTCTTTGTTGTATGAAATCAAGAAATCAAGGAAAATTTTACAATTTTCATGCACAATTTTTGCTTTCAAAGCAAGAATACGCTGTTACAAGAGATAAAAATAATTTAAATGTAGCCAACAGGCGCATATCCTTAATTTCCGTAGAACTTTTTTTTTGTATTTCCAATGGCTAGGCAAAAAGTTACAAAGAAATAAAATCTTACAAACAAAGGATTACAAAAAATAGAACAAAGAACAAAAAGACAGAAGTAATTGCCTAAGGAGCACTCTTGCTTCTCAGTATCTCAACTCTTCTGTAAGACCATGAAAGTCGAAGCAGGTGGTTCCTGTCCATTTCTTCTCCAGAATGACAAAGGTGGTAAATAGGATCGCTGGAAATGCCTATGCGGTGCAGGTGGGCGGCAAGGCAATTATGTTCTGTAGATAGACGGAAAGCCGACACTGTATTGGGTCTTAAACTATCGGGATAAGAGAAGGACTTATCATTCTCCAACTTTTTAACGCTGTAATTTCTGTGTTTGTTTCATGCGTATTATCATATACTATAAGGTACTTTTCCCGCCTTCTTCGCATGCTTTCGTAGTGTAGTGGTCAGCACGCTCGACAGGTATTCGAAAGGTCCGTGGTTCGAGCCGAAATCTCTACAATAGTAGCGGAAGTACCCGATGCCCCTTAAGTTAGATTGAGTAATGCATCTGGCAACAGAAAGAACGATACCGCTGTAATCCTTCTCTAATAACGATGCAAAAATTACGATTCATAGTCATACACTTTTCAGTCTGATGCGATAGGGAACCCTCATAAAAATTTCGATAGAACAATAAGCTTATTCTCTCGCATTACATTAGCAACAATGACACAAAGTTTTTAATGATTTTTGTTTTTCTAATCAAATAGTCATAAAGCTAAAGTCTCATCCAGTGTCTCACCTACATTCAATTTTAGTCAATTAAATATTGCAAAAAATTCATCATAAATGATCAGAAATCAAAAACACGAACAAACAAACAAAGACACAAACAGACATTTTTATTTATATGTATATATGTGGTAAAACTTACAAACTTTTGATTAACAAACTCTGCGATTTGAAAGCGAGCAGTAGCAACACTTCTCCAAATAAAGCATTTTTATCTCCAACGCGCGACACTGTTGCCAGTCGGAAAAATATGTGCGAAAATTAATGTTTTCGGAGTTTTTAGTTTATATCTCAGCTGATTAAATTCGTACGCAGTCGAAATGGTTTCCCGCGAATGTTTGGAATCGGGAATAATGTCTTTAACGTTTGGCAATGTTATTTTTATTTCATCGTGAAACTTGGAAATTTTTTATTAACAAACTCTACGATTTGAAAGCGAGCAGTGGCAACAACTTTCGAAATAAAGCAGATTTTCATTTCCAGGTTGCAAGACTGTTGCCACTCGGAAAAATTAGCTCGAAATTCTCGTTTTTCCGAGTTTTTAATTAATATCTCTGATTTTAGTTACTTTGTTTTAGGAAAAAGTGGACGTCGATCTTTTCCAGGACCCAGAAAAGAATCGTAGAAAGTTTGGTGACGATAGCTATAGTAGTGACTGCGTTATTAGAGAATAACCAAACACACAGACTTCCTTCTTTATATATATAGATAGAACTTATTTGATAACTAATTTATCTGAAATTTAATAATTTTATTTGTATAATGTCAGTGATTTCAGACTTTAGAATTATTAAATTCTTTGTTTTGGTGTGGGTGATTTTGTATGTGAGTCAGTGAGTCAATGATTGTTTGTATAGAGTCAGTCAGCTTATATTGATTCAATGATTTTGTATATGCTGGTCTTGCGAAACTAGACCTTCCGATGCCAGCAGTATATGCTGATCACTCTATTATTAGGATATATATGAATAATGTTTTTATTGCTATTTTTATTATTAGGAATAGATGGGCAATTAATTTCATTAAACAGCTTGCATTTTAGGTAAATGTTTGTTTTTCCTTTTGTTTCAATAGTAACTTTGTAATAATAAAAACTATAGGCAAACATTTTAAGCTTGTCTATTTTAGTGGTCTAGTGAGTAAGAAGACGCTAACCTGAAAATAAGACTGTTAGTTTATCGCCTGATGCCAAGCTTCTCTCAATGTGCCGCTGCAGTGTGAATCTCAAATTTTGCAAGCATTTGAAAGTTTGTGTTTCATTTATTGAACTCTGTGAGGAATACCAGTTTCTATAGATTTGCTTGTTAATTCAGTAAATTATAGACTAATTCAATTTTACGGCTTTTGGTTTGCAGAGATACCTATACCTTTTCGGAACCAGGAAATGTGAGAAAGTTTCTGCGCTTTCGTCCTGAGATTTGAATCACACGTCTTTCATCCGCTAATCTGCCGAATCAATCACTTCCACTCACGAGAACATGCACCGAAAAATGCAAAGATTACTTATATTCTACCTCATTTAAAGGGCGTCTGAAGAAAGGCACGATACCCAGTCAACCAGATTCAAGTGTTAACGAGTTATCATCAACCACGCATTTTAATTGAGATGTCATTATGTAGAGACATTAGGATTATTTTGGAAGCAGGAGAGATGAAAAATATACATTGCTTTCGCCGGGTATCGAACCACGGACCTCTGAAATACCGGCTCAGTGTGCTGACCATTACACCACGAAGGCACGCTAAGAATGTGGGAGATATACCTTATAATTATACAGACTGTTAGCCTCCCAGATCATATGGTGGTTAGCGACTCTCATTGCGGTACCGATGGGTTCGTATTCGAATTCCGAAGAAGAGCTGGATGTTTGTAAATGTATAGCGTCTACGCGGCAAGGAGGCACTCAAAATACAGGGTGAGCCGAAAGTCCTTTTGATGGCTGGTAGTAGGGGATGAGGGATGGGAGACCCTCAGATATCTCCCTCCTCGGGTTGTTCTCTTCATATTTTCGGCGAAGCATAACAGCTAGATAAGCCCGGCAATACTTAATATATACTTACGGGTATGCAGAAGGGCCGCTGTACCTCAACCTGTACCTATACAGACATTATATACCAAAAACTATGAAAAAGCAATTTATGTCGTCTCCTGAAATTGAACTATCTTCCAGCTGGTAACTGGATGTGCTAACCAATTACAACGCGACAACACGCATGAAGAAATGCTATAACTACTAACATGTTAAGTGTGAAGTATACCCTTGTTCAAATTTATTTGTATTTCGCTAGATTAATGATTTTAGACGCAATCTGAACAAGGTTACGTAAATAATTTTTATTTATTTGTTTATCTATTTTTAGTTTTACTTTAAGAAACTAGTTATTAGCCTTAGATTTGAAGCAACCTCTGAAGTACTATTTATGTATACAGTTAAGAAATTGCGTCGATAGAGAGGATTTGTGTAATTTTCATTAGGAAACACACATGAAGAAGAATAATTACTGTAACAATAATGGGAAAAAAAAGAAAGAAAGAAAAACTTGTACATAAATTGAAAGCTAAAATGAGTCGTATCGTGGTCTTTACGTAAAGTACTTTAATAGTTTTCATTTTTTGCACCCATAGTAAACTTATGAATGGCAAAATTTTATCTAAACACAAATTAAAAATATAAATTTATAATTTAAGAACTGACGTCGGCGTTAGTGCTTGTTTTTTGCATGCCCATAAATTCACAAAATCAGCGAAATGTCAGATTCTCCGCAATCTATTTGAGCAATTCGTTTAATCGCATTCTCATTCTCTTCTTAATATTTTTTTTTAAAGAAAAAGGAATATTTTTACCTATCCACAGCACTCGCATAATTTCTTCCGCTTCTTATCCGTATTTGATCCTCCTCCATATTACGAAGAAAAGAACTGCAGGAAGGGCTTCAGGCGTAAAGAGGTGATAAAAGTGAAAAAACGTGAGATAATTGGAAATGGAAGAGAAAGATCAGACTTCATTATATCGACGAATTTAATTAAAGCTTCGGATGCTCATCAGTGCCGACAGAGGGCGCTCGCTGCCATCGAAACTGTTACTTATTCCTTTGCTTTGCCGTTGTAATTGCAACGGAAAAAGAATAAATACAACTAGAGTAACAAAATTTCTGATGATAAGACTCGAGTAATTGATGGCTAAGGTGTGACACTCTGGATCATTTTGTTTTCGAAATGTAAAAATAATTCTTTCTGTCCATTTGATTATACAGGTCAAGTGAAGATTTAGTATCTTTGCCTTAAATTAAACTCAACACTATTAATCTGAAATCTCTAAATCTTAATGAACAAAATCGAGTTGCTTCAGAGTTTTGTTTCTGAAACGTTGAAGTGCAAATCTCATAAATTCATGCAATTAAACTCCGGAAGAATACTGAAAACTTTGAGGTTTATAATGCTGAATAAAAGGCTTGCGCGGAATTTAATAATTTAACTAAAATATTTTTTTTAAATAAGAAGTTTAGTAAACAAAGACATTTTCCGGAAAAATAGCTAATGCTTTGGTAATAAACGTTAACTTTAAAATCCAGTGTACGGATAATTTTAGGTATACTTTTAGAAATTCAGATAAACCCTTTTTAAATTATACCTCTTTCATTTGATCAGAAAAAAAATATTCCTACTTTAGCTTCTCAAACAACAGGCATAGGTTTAGAACAGCAGCACTATTAATAATAATTATGAATAATAGTATGTTATTTATTGATATTACAGGTTATTTCACTTAACAAATATATATATATATATATATATATATGTGTGTGTGATTCTTTCACAATATCGAATTTCTTAACGGGAGGTTTTTTTCAAAACACAATGGTAGGGAATTTAAACAAAAGCAAACATCCGTATAAAATATCAGATATTTCATTTGGGAGGCTCTAATAGCCAAGAATGAGAAGTTTTTACGAGCTTTCGGTTGGCTTGTTTCGATATCTCGGATCCATAATATATTTCGGATGCTCTGGCTGCGTGCCAAGTGGAGAGACCTTTCATTCCCCATTCAGGTTCAGACCTGCTGCCACAAAAAATATTTATTTCCTAAATAAAGAAGGAAATCAGATGAAGAAATATTTGTATAGTTCCTAACGTATTTAGTAGGGAATTCTATATACTAGATAAGACAGTTACAAGTTTTTGTTTTGTTTCTTGTGGCATCATATAAAAGAAGGATACTTTTTTTTTGAAAAGAATTAATCTTTAAACTAGAAAGTAGAACAATTCGAAAACACGCGGATAAAATAATGAAATTATAACATTTTTTGGAGGATAAAGAACGATTTTATTTCTAATCGCTAATGGATAAATTATTTAATGTTAAAGTTTTTGTGATGTAATTGTTTACTGTAGTTTACTATGTTATCTACAGAAAGGCCAATTTAAAATATTAGAAATATATTTACAAACGAATTTGTGGAAATCTAGATTATGCTTTGTAACACATTACTAATTGATTCCAAATCAAAAGTAAAAATCATGTGGTAATAAAATCAAATTCCATAAGTTCCAATAACTTTTTATTCTCTTGTTCATTTTGTCTGGAAACTTGTCAGCGAATAGCTAGATAGACATTTCCTTGCTGTTAATGGTTTTCCAAAAATATATTCTTTCAAGAATTGTTGCTTTAACGTTCTAGGAAGAATTATGAATCTTTTTATAAGCAAAAAAAAAAAAAAAAACAAAAAAAAAAAAAAAATTTAGTCTGACGGAGATTTTGAATTAGACATGTCCTTTTTCTTCATAAACAAAAGGAGTTTTTGCAAACATGGGAAAACCGACAGCCATTTTACATCGAAAGCAATTGGCGGAGCAAACTTGAAAGCGAACCTAGCGCTAACTTCTTTCAGAATATCTAAGTTTTTTACGTTTCATTGCTATTTTACTCGACAGGTGGCGTTACGCTCGTTTTCACTTTGTTTCATTACTTTCAATAGAAAATGATTTTCGTTCTTACCATACAGCTCCTTACGGAATTCTGCTCGCTAAATTTTTTCACGCTCATCTAATCTCATAAATATTATTTCAATAAGCTGTATACATTGCGTGAACGGCATGATATTCTCAGCATAAATGGTCACGTTCCATTCCACCTGTTAAAGGTATTCTCGCTTCCGAAGAAGATGTACTTGATTCCTCTCGAAATCCATAGTTGTATCCAAATTTAAACTAATAGCTGCTTTTTGCCTAATTTTAAATAGGAACAATTCTTATAAAAATTAATTAAGTATGCTTATAAAGAGAGTTTATATGCATCTTGAAGATCGTTATATTGCATGTACGTAACATTGTGAAAAATATTAACAATAATTATATTGGAAATTGCGCTGAAATTCTTACTGCAAGTGTATTGCATTTTGTGAGCTAATATACAATACTTTCATTTGTAAGGTTAAACCAAATTTGTGACAGTTCGCATATTGCTCTACCACTTCGAACTTAATCACGAGCTCGTTCTCTCCAGAGAATCATGCAGATTCTGAGAAGAGCGTATTCGAGAGTTCCAGGGCTCGAATCCCGCCAACAGCATTGCGCATTTTTAACGTCTTTTGCTTCAAACAACCCAATGATTCTAGAAGTGGCGTCCGAACTTAAAGGTGGGGACAATAATTCGTCCCCACTATGATTTAGTGAATAAGTCCGCCCATTCCCAGTGACACTTTAAAAAGAGGGAGTATATAAGGCATTTTATCCCTCCTTCCCGCATGCCTTCGTAGTTAATTGGAAGCGCATTACTAGTAGTTGGAGTTCCAACGAGGGCACTACACATTTTTCACGTCTCCTGTTTCACAAACAATCTGCTGATTCTACAAATGAAATGTTAAACTACTCCTGTTTAACCTTCTTGTAATTCGAGAAATTTCGTCTCCGCATTTAACTAGAAATCTAAAATTTAAAAAATACAGACAAGTTGTAAAACTTAGCTAAACGTTTTATGAAAGTATCTTCTTTGTAGATACAATTAACATTTAATACAAGTTATCCACCTCTATTTGCAAGTCCTTACCATATTTTTACCAGATAACAAAAATATTCAACACTGCAAATAAATTCAATGCCTAATGAATCCCCCTTCAGCTACTATGCTGATCTACCAGCTACCATGCTACCCTTCTAACCCTATGCACCAGGTAGATCGACATACATGAAGTCGCTTCAGGAAATAAACTGCATTCTAGCCCGTTGCCATAGGTGTTGACTAAACTGCAGATTCACTGGTTATTTAATATAAACCTAATCTGTATTTTGATAAAGAGTGACAGAAGAAATAGCAATTACGTAGAGTTTACGTAAAAAAAGTAGCTAAAACGAAAACCTGAAGGATTTCAGATTTTTAATTACGTCCAAAGGGGCGTTTTTTTAACATTTTGTGTGTTACCTTTATTTATTAAATATCACGTTCTACGCACTTTGTAAGGTTTTAGTTTAAACTAACAAAGTTTTATTTTAATTTACTTTTCCTATCTGTTCTTATTTCAACTTCCCGTTAGAATAAGCGTGCGTTTCAGCTAGCTTTATGCTAATTTGAATGGAGCCAAGTTTCTATTTAAGCGATAGGTAGGAACCTCTCAGTGTGAGAGAGCTTTTAGTCTCAGATCACGGCTGCTCTGTTCGACGTTCGCCTGACAACTAGTATTTAAATTCTAAGCCTTAGCGCTGTTACTCTAATACTTATTGAAGTAAATCTAAGTGCGTTAGTATTAGTTAAACCTTGCTACGTACCATTTAGCATAGAGGCCAACCTCGCATTTATAGCTCTGTGAGCAACGACTACTTAAATTTCTAATTAACTTTAGTTTAAATTATTTGATTGTTCAGTTTAGACCCAAGTGCGGTCATTATTTTCTGTATCCCTCCCGAGTTGGGAAGTGGCTGTATATAATTGTGGTTTAATAAAAGAGGATTTTAAATCCCTTTAAAGTGCAGTTCTTCTACGACTTAATCGCAGTTTTCTACCACAGAACATAGCTGCATTCAGCTTCCTGTTCAAGATCAGGACTTAGGTTAATTTACAAGTATGTTCGCCAAGAGTATGCACCGAACACACAGTCCTGACAACTTAAACCATAAAATTCAGTTCAAGAGCAATATCGGAAAAACAATTTTAAATTGGGCATATCTTTAGAATTTACGATACAGTCTCACGCGCTGGAGATAAAAATGCTTTTTTTATATAACGTTGCCATTTCTCGCTTTGAAATCCTTGAGTTTGTTAATCAAAAATTCATTAAAGTTTTTCAAACTGTGAAATCGATAATAAAACAAATTACAAATTTCAAATTTGGGCTTTCAGATGCCTATAATCGCAGTAGGATTACGTCATTCAAAATTGGATGGCTCTAGGTACCGTCGTTTTATCACAATGCGAGGAACATACATACATTTATGCAGATTCTTCATTATTTAATTTCTTTAAATATAATAAAGGGAGATAATATTTGGTGGCAACAATTTGAAAAGTGAAACGAACATTCAGAGTGATTCAACTCAAAATCGCAAAACGAAAACAATAGTCCTTCAGGGACGAAGCCCCTTTGGACTAATAACATGTTAGCTAAAATAAATCTTACACATTTACTAATAATAAGAACATACGGTATTTTGAAGTTCCTTTAAGATGAAGCGTCAGTTTTACTAATAATGCACAATATACTAAATTTCAATAGTAAGTTCATTAACTACTTCGGGGATATCATAATACATGTTAAATTTATTGTCCGTGTAATCTATCATGAAAAAATAACTTTATTCTGAAGTTTACCCTATTAACATTTCTTACAAACGGTTAAGATACAGTATTTGGTTTAGTGTATGGTACGCTATTTTTATCCACTGCTAGGCTAGGAGAATAAATAAGTTATTTTTGCTAAATAAACGTACCCACTCATGGTATTATATAAGTATTTCTATGCCTATTTTACTGTGGAAAGTACTGTTGTGTTGCACTCAGAAAACGTAATGTAATTTTATACATAATGAGTTTTTATCAAGAAAGCATCAGAGCAAAAATTATTAGATACAGTGCGAAAAAAAAGGTAAATTTCTATATCTCCCGTTCTACTATGCCGATTGTCGAAATTCAAATTGCGTTTTACATGTTTCGAAAGCGCGACTTAGACTATATATTATATATATTATATATATTATATATATATATATATATATATATATGTAATAATAAAATTCCGTAGTCAAAAATACACTTAAAACCCTAACTTAAATTTCGTCTTTTCTTGTTGTTTTTTCCCAAGTCACAATTCTAAATGCATGTTCTTTTCATTTTAATGGCGACGATCTCTTATTTGAAAGTACGTGGAATTAAATCCACAGCCCCGTAGTCAAACTAATTTTCCTGCCTTTTCTACACCTACAGTTATTGAATGTTCTGGAAATATTTAAAGCGAACTAGATTGGCTGACGAGGCTGACGTCATTTCTTGGAAGCTCCATCTTTCCAGAGGTTTATAAAAGGACTCGCAAAGGACTATCGAGGGGTATATTTTACATCTTGTCTCTGTGACGTCTTCTATGACTCTTCTATTTCCAGGTTCCCATATTGGAAGATAACTGGCAAATAGCCTGCAATCCATGTAGGCTATGCCCAGTATAATAGCGGTAAATGGAATGGAATGGAAATATCGAGGGGTCTTTTCATTAATGTAACGATGGAGTAAACTTCAATACAAAAAGTTATTAGTTGCTCTTTTTTATTTATTACGGAGATCTGATTTTTGTAACTGCTGTTTTTCATGGAAATTAATAAATGAATCCTGTTTTTTATTCAAACTTATAGTCTGATACTTTAAGCTACAACTACATTTGGTACATCATATATATATCAATTTTCTAACATGGGTATTTTGACACAAAATCGCACTTTTTCTGAAATGACATGCCAATTTATTTCCATGTTTCGA
Organism: Stegodyphus mimosarum; assembly: GCA_000611955.2. Taxonomy (NCBI): domain Eukaryota; kingdom Metazoa; phylum Arthropoda; class Arachnida; order Araneae; family Eresidae; genus Stegodyphus; species Stegodyphus mimosarum. The sequence goes on from KK114430.1 coordinate 695,701, forward strand.
TTCTACGACTCAAATTATGTCTAAATATTAAATTTTATAAAATTTCGTAGGAAATTTACGGAGAAATTTAAAAATTTACCTTAGCGCAATTTTTTCAGATTGCGCCAAGAATAAATTACTTGGCGAACTTATTAACTTATAGCAACCTATTTTCCTTTTACCGTTTTACTATTCACGAGCGGAAAAAAGGTCACGTTCATTACTTTTAAATAATTTTAACAAAGTAAACCACATTTGGGTTATTATCGCTTGTAGCGAATATGCCAAATTTCAAAACACGCTAATAATTAAATTCACGTACATGTTAGGAAATTTTGAATAAAAAATTCTAATTTTAAACTCTGTGCCTAGAAATACATCTATTTAAGATGATGTTAAAAATTTTATTGCTTGTAATACAAAAATGTTTTCGAAAATTTATAAAAAATATTTAAAAATAAATATTTAAAAAAAATCATAAAGAGTGTGTGAATTATATTTGCATTAAGCCTAAATTTTGAATTCTGGAACATAGAATCAAGTAAGTTTAATAAAAAAAAGAGTTATTAATAAATATGTATCAAATTCAATTAACATCGAGGAGCTAAACTTTTGACAGCTAATTTTTCAAAAACTACTCGAGCGATTTTTACAAAACTTAAAAGTTTGGCATAATTTGTGTCGCAGAATCGAAATATCTAAAAAATTGGCATGTCAGTTCAGAAAAAGTCTGATTTTGTGTCAAAATACCTATATTAGAACAATTTTATATATAAATCTAATACATATTCTAAGTCGCGCTTTCAAGATATGAAAAACTCAAGTTGAATTTCGTCAATCGGCCCAGTAGAACGAGAGATATAGAACACAAGCCCCCCTTTTTTTTCACAGTGTACATATGCTAAGAAATAGACGAAATTTCACTCATTAATGACTTCCATATATATTGCAAAAATAGCTAATTTAAGCACTGTTAATTTTTGAAAATCTAGATTTCTGAGTTTCAGTTTATCACAGACAATAAGGATGGGAACCATATATTTAAGTAACTGTTTCAACAATTCCAAATATGTCTTACTAATTCTTTCCTTAAATTACCCTTTCTCGTGTTTCAATCTTAAAACGAAATATTCACAAAATTCTTAAGTCAAATAAATCCTAATGTAACGAAGATACTAACTACAGGACGCTGAAATTAAATTTTCGACCGGAATATATTCCATTGTGTGCAAAATATCGCACAGGGTCCGAAACAAATTATTCCAGCATACACTACGGTTCCGAATTCTGTGCAAACAGAATCGGTGGCGCCTCATGAATATTCATCATAAGCCGGAGAGTAAACCGTATCGGGAGTCAACTGAATCTCTTGATCTGGATAATCTTCAGCGATGATGAAATGGATTTTATTACAAATAGGTTCATGATCTTGTTTCACTTCAGTCATTGGTCACAATTTCATTGTTAAAAGACCCGATGGATTATGCAGATATTCACATTTCTTACATCTCGTAGATTAGAAACTGTGCAAAATGTTCCTTTGTAAGTTAAAATGAAATATAAAAATTTTCGATTACTTTTAAAGTTACTGAACTGTTAATAATAAATTCAGGACCTAGCATTACATAGGTATCCTTTAAATATGTAAGTGTGTAAGGTCATTAGGTTCCTTTTTGGTGAAGGAATCATGAAAAATCAGCAAAGATACCCTGCGATTCGAACTTTGGTCTTCCCTTAATCGGACGTGCTTCCAGTTGCATGACTAAAGCGTGCATTAAGGAGAGAAAAATTCCTTACATTCTCCTCCACTTAAAGGGCGACTGGGAAGTAAGAGACTCATTCGCCAAAGCTTGATGGTGACGAATTTTTGCCCGTTATATAATTCGAAAGTAAGTTAAGTCTTCTAAAATTTTTATGAGCAAAAGGAGTGATAAATCAGAGTTGCTGTCTCCAGAATTTGAACTATGAATCTTTCGACTGGTAGCCGGACGGGTTTCCAATTACATTCCGAAGGCACGCGATAAGAAGGGAGAAAATTCATGTAAATGTTATCCAAAGTAATGAAAACAGCTAAGAATATGAAAAACTGTGTATTGTTACGAATTTTGTACTTATATAGGTAATTTTAGTAAAATTACAAGTAAAATTGTTCTTTTTTTTTTTTTTTTTTTTTTTGTAACGTGAAGAGAAACTATGCCGGAAAAGTAAGAATACAGCAGCAAGTGCATTTGACAATAAGTAAATGGGTATCTCAGTAATTTGCGAGATATCGCCTACCTGACAGTTTTGGCTACTTATTTTATCGCCAAATTTGGCGAGAAATCACCCAAAATAGCTAATTTTGGCGAGCATTTGGCGACATTTTGGTTCAATCCCTGTATCACCGTAACATGTATTGAAATTGAATAAGTGTAATTAACCACTGTGTTAGCTGTAACCGTCATTCCACCCTCATATTGCTTTGCAATAATTTCGAGAAGTAGACATTATTAGAAATATCTCAGCGGCCGGTTGAAAACTATTTAAGGCCGAAGAGACAGCATCTGTTCTTAGTTGCTTAGTTATTGTTGTTGCGAGTTGTTAGTTCCACGTGAACTGAGATATCCGAGTTGTCTTTCTATTTAGATGCGCTTTGCATTACGCTCTGTTTAACGTTCCTAGTAGTTTGATGAGTAACTACTGATTGTATTCTGTGATACTTTGAGCTTCTGTACGAGTATTTTGCTAAAAATTTCAGAATTTTGAAGTGTTTATCCTGACAAAATAAATTTTTATTAACCTATCATCGAACCGGTGTGCATTTAATCTATTACCAACCCGTCCGCACGCAACAGTATTTAATATAATATGAGAGTCCGCCTGATACAGAAAGGTGATTAAAATCTTTCCTGATTGGTACCATAAGATCATATCTTATGATATTTACGGCTGGTGATGCCACCCAAACGGGATAGTATTCAGTGACACTGTCTACCGCACCAAAGGTTCCGGAAAGCATGGTTGTTTGTAAATGTATAGTCTCTTTGTGGCATGGGAACACTCTAAATATATGGTGAACGGAAAGTCCTCTCGTGATTTGGTGGTCGGAGAAGAGGGGTGGGAGACCTTCGGCCCCACCCCCGAGGTGCTGTCCTTCAGAATTGGAAAAGAACTTGGAAAAATCTTATTGTCACCTGTATGGTGCCCAAGGTTCTTGCCAACAACAGGTGTAGTCTTGTACGATTTGCCATGATGAATTTCATGGGCTGGTTCTGATGAGGTCAGATAAGTGATATTAGTCACAACAACAATGGCTGGTGATTGTGCATCCCAGGGAAGATGTGCAACTTCATTTCTTCAAACTACGGCTAAACAAGCTGACATCAGTGATCAGAGATATTACCATTTTGAAAGATGCAGCTACTCGTTGGAAATTGTATTTCCCCATCCGATGAGCATAGCCTGCCCATTAAATGAATAAAAATTAATTATGTAATCGAAATTCGTTTTTCTTTTTTTATCAGATTATACGGAAACCTATAGGTTACAAAGCTAGAACACTAAGACAACTTTTTACCTCATCTAAGATTTCTAGCGCCGTAACTACAAATTCAGAAAAAGTCTAAAATAAACCTTTTGATTATAATGTCAAATTAAAAAAGACTCAGCTCTTACATCACAAACAGAGTCCTCCCTACTTGCGGGATCTAACAGAATATAAACATCAAACTAATATGAAATTAGTAAAGTACGCAATTCAAGTCACAAAAATCCTTCAATAAGCTTATAAGGCATTTCCCCCGCTTTCTTCACATGCCTTCGTGGTGTAATGGTCAGCACACTCTGAGCGTATTCAAGAGGTCCGAGGTTCGAGTCCCGGAGAGGACATTTCTCACTTTTTCACGTCTCGTGCATGAAAATACATAATGTCTGTACACTGGCACCTGAACTAAAAAAGGTGGTGGATGATAATTCTCCACCACCATTTGGCGATTGAGTCTCCTACTTTCCAGTCACCCTTTAAAAGGGGTAGTATAGAAGGTATTTCTCCAGCCTTTTTAGCATGTCTTCGTGGTGTTAGTGGTCAGCACGCTCGGCGCGTATTCTAGAAGTCCTAGGTTCATGCCCCGGCGAGGGCATTGCACATTTCTCATGTCTCCTGCTTCGAAAAAACCTAATGCCTCTACAAGCTTTAGCCTTAGGTCTCCTAAATACGTAAGTAAAAAAGCTAGCAAAAAGCTAAAGTCGATTTACGTAAGTCTAACAGCTAGGCAAGAAATAATACAAAGTTTGGCGGTCGCTATCCAAACAAGCTTTCTCAACTTCAGGAACTCTGTTCTTATATATTCGTTAACTAAACTGCATCCTGGTTGGAGCACGATATAACTGTCCAAAGCAATACAGAAGTACCTTTATGTTTCACTGCAAGAAGATCGCAGTTTGGATTTTAAGCCTCTTCTGGTTCTGCGTACATAAACTCGTTCTGAAGTAAGTAGGAATTTGAAGACTGAAGCATCCGAAAACATTACTTTTTCATATTGATCAATAATATAGTAAGTCTACGTATGTTCCTAATACCAGGTTAGTCTCTGTTTTGCATTTATTTGTGAAACAGTAGTTATGTTGTACCTATCCTGTTTGTGCGATGTTCCCATGTATGTGTTTTCTAGACGCATAGTTAGATGAGCAATCTCCATTTCCGCTATAATTTTCTTTTTGGCATAGCAATCATCTTTAATGTCCTTCTGGCTCTGTCAGTAAGTTTAATTTTTCGCCCATAATTTTGTCTCATAGATGCTGTTCTGAAAAGAATATTTTATCTTGTCATGACTTAGCTTCTTGATATTCCTTACCTCTTCATACCTCAATAATACCCTACATTTTGATATTCTCAATAATTTCACTACTGATATTACAAATGCACCAATGACCCAGGCATTAGCAATCTGCCCTCTTCGGAACTCCATCATGACACGCATTTTCCTTCACTGAGAACTAAGTTTCACGAATCACAATTGAAAATTTACAATTTTACTTAGGAGTGGATGGGAAATAATCAGCTAAATAACGTGCTGCTACTTTACGGATTAGTGCGTAATAGATAGAAACAAATTTAACTCATTTAAGGGTAATTTTTCAGCGCACTGTTTGACAAAGTGAACAAAGACGTACTGGTGTTCGATGAAGAAATTTTATAACAAAGAAATTATTATAAGCTTTTAGAATGATTAAAAGCTCCTTATTTTACTCCCAAATAGATTGAAGAACTCACCTCCGAACATTTCGCACGAAACTATGAGTTCCACAACTTTAACAACCTTCCTTTATTCCTGAATACCATTTACGAGATCTGTCACTAATGTCGCCTTGACTTTCAATCATTGCTTCACTTGAATCAAATGGTTTTGACGAAATTGAGATATAGAAACTACTAGAGTTAGTACTACGGTTACCTTAGTATCACTTTAGGTCAAACAATTTTTTCAAGGATCATTTTCATGAGAATGGAAGCATGTTCACGCTTATGGATGAAAGAAAATTTGCCGAAGAGTTACTAAAAAAGTGATTTCTCAGAAATATCTAGAATGTTAATATAATCCTCAAAAACAAAATGCTTAGTGATATAAACAAAGTTTACAGATGAAACCATGAAACACAATCCTGTATCAGGATTTTTTTATATCACGCTTCTTATTTGGTATAGCACATTCCCACAGACAGTTCCCTTTTTTTAACGTATTTAAGTAGATAGTTTTCCCAGAATATAGACTTCGTCTTTGCAAAAGGGGGGATCGAAAAATGTTCACTAAGTGAAATTTGGTGAACCCTTATGATACCACACAACTGCATTGTTTTTAGCCAAAACGTATTCGATAATAAAGATACGAAAGCGAGGGAGTTATCTTGACAACTGATAATAAAAAGGCAATTAATTGCATGACATAATGATCTTCAAACGCTTATGTAAAATTTCTTTATAATAAGTAATTAATTAAAGAAATATAAGCATATTGATTTTTAGAAAATATTTGTTTATGAATATGTTTATTACTTTGAAGGTAAAGTCCAAGCCAGTTCTTCATTTTGTATCGGTTGTTTGTTAAAAATTTGAAAATATCAAGCATATATGCATTAAAAATATTTTAATGCTTCCCTCTATTACCGTATGGTATGCCACCGTTTAGACGGTGGTATATGCGGAGAGTAATTATTTGTTCTGCATGTAGTGCAATCTACAAAAGAGAATCCCCACTAAATGGATATTTCCCTAAATGCCATGTTATATTTATTCCTAGTTATATGCTCATATTTTTAGAGTGCACGTCTCCTACTTTACTTTTGATGCCCTCCTTTTTGATGTCCTATACTTTTAATATTATTGGGCAAAATCATATCGTATTCTCAATTTAAAAAAATGTGTTCACGCTGCAGTAGCGTTACAGTGTCAAAAATCTAACGTTGAATGTCACTTTCAGATAATTTGTGCTACTTTTAGTACGATTTATTCACTTAAATCTGAAATAAGAAAGAAAATAAATCAGCTAAAATAAAACCCGTTTGTCAAACAGTCAGTTTTTTCAAAGTCTGAGGTAAAATGTAAAAAGGCTGCTATTGCTTTGCAGGGTTCCTCATTTTTATTCTGCCAAAATTAAGTGACGAGGAACTTCGTGAAATGTCAAGCGAATAGTAGCTTAAGTCCAAGAACAAGGTTAACTCAAGAAGGGTTAATTACCCATTATTTGCTCAAAATAAGATTTGTAGTCGGCCTCTTTCTTTGGGCGTACAAGAAAGCCTCCATCCATAAGAACTAACTAAAGAGATTTAGCCGAAGCTAACACAATTCTAAACTAGTTGACCTGTTTTATTAAATAAGCCAGGCAGGTAATACGGCCGAGCGTAATAACAGTTTAGAGAGACGTAGCTCAAAGGCAAACGTGCGCTACTCAGGAATCTTCCCTCTCTCTGTCGAAGTCAGTTGAACTTGACTTATACTATTCTCTTTCTCATTTGCGTTTAACGCGATTCTAAAAACTCATTCTGGTAGAGAGTTGTAAGTAGAAGCAGATGAATTAACTTAAAAATAACTGATATAAAAAATTAAAATATACCTTACAGCTTCTCAAAATTTCTCACATGCTCACAAAGAAGAAAAAGCCTTTTCAGAATGATGAATTGTTAAAAGAAGCATTCTTAACTGGTGCCGATTATTCGTTTGAGGGCATATCTAATAAATGAAAGATTATGCCAACAATACAAGATTTGCAATTGTCATACACAGTCCAGTCACATTAATGTGACCACCACGTACTTTCTATGTCAGAGTTAAATAACCAATCACAGAAGGCAGGTGGCAGCATAGTGCAGTTGAGCGTATATAAAGGGTGTGTGAGGACTTCGGAAAACATTTCAATCGTTGGCGTAATGCAGAAACGAAGCGATTTATCCGACTTCCAAAAGGGCATGATCATTGGCTTTCGGGCCAAGGGTTGAAGCATTTCCGAAACGGCTGAGTTTGTGAACTGTTCGCGTGCCGCCGTGGTAAAAGTGTACCGTGCATGGCAAAATGGGACTGCCCAAAATCAGCGACGTGGCAAATGTGGTGCACCACGGGCCATAGATGACAGAGGCGAACGACGGTTGCGGAGATGCGTTCGGGCAGATAGACGGGCTACCGTTGAGCAACTGACCACCAAAATGAACCAAGGGGCTACCAAAAGTGTCTCCCAAAGTACTATTCAGCGAACATTGCTGCGTCTGGGCCTCCGAAGCAGACGCCTGGTTCGTGCACCTATGCTGACTGCTGTTCATCGACGGCGAAGGCTAGAATTTGCACGCCAGTACAGCAGCTGGACGTCCACTGAGTGGCGACAGGTTGCGTTTTCGGATGAATCGCGTTTTATGCTCCATCGGACAGATGGACGTTGGCGTATAAGGCGTGAAACCTCTGAAAGGAACCACCCTGCAACCATTGCCGGAACGGTCCAAGCTGGAGGCGGGAGCATTATGGTCTGGGGAATGTTTTCCTGGCATTCTCTAGGTTCACTGATCATTGTGGAAGGCACAATGGATCAATACAAGTACGCATCTGTCCTTGCGGACCATGTTCACCCCTACATGCGCATTGTTTTTCCTCAGGATGATGGCATCTTCCAGCAGGACAATGCGAGGTGCCATACAGCTGCCAGTGTACGTGCGTGGTTCGAAGAGCACCAGGATGAGTTTACCGTCCTCCCCTGGCCAGCAAACTCACCTGACTTAAACCCAATCGAGCATCTGTGGGACCATCTCGATCGAGTTGTTCGCGCCATGGATCCTCAACCGCGTAATCTAGCGCAGCTGGCCACGGCATTAGAGTCGGCATGGCTCAACATCCCAGAGAACACCTTCAGGGACCTATGTGACTCTCTTCCTGCACGTCTCGCAGCAGTCCGCTCTGCAAAAGGTGGTTATTCTGGCTTTTGACAGATGGTCACATTAATGTGACTGGACTGTGTATAACACCGTCGCAAGGAGAATATATGCCATTTCAAAAAGCTCAGTTATTTTAGTCCTTTCTTGGGTATACTCAGTCCTTTCTTGGGTAATATTTTCAGCTCTTATTTTATAGGGAAGTTATTAAATGCCATCCTCAGCATATCTTCTTCTGTGCAGTGTTCTAATATATGCATAGACTTGACAAATTGCAGTGAAATCTGACTTGGAATTATGTGATTTCACTGCAGTTTGTCAAGTCTATGCATATATTAGAACACTGCACAGAAGAAGATATGCTGAGGATGGCATTTAATAACTTCCCTATAAAATAAGAGCTGAAAATATTACCCAAGAAAGACACGCAAGAAGTAAAGAATCTACAGCATAGCCACAGCATATGCAAAATATCGATAGATGCCTCTGTACGAGTTATCAGCAATAACCATTGATGGAGTATCAGCAGTGGTTAATAATATTAATGGATTTATTGGTTCTGCAGGAAAGGTATATAATTTTGGAACTGTTATACTGTATCACTATATCATCCAAAAGGAAGTTTTGTGTGGTAGAATTTTAGCCTTTGTAAATATCTTCAACATTGTCACCATAACCTAAAATTCAGATAATAGCAGCATAGAAGCTGCATATCGTCTGCCTTCTCAAAAGAATTAAAATTAAAGCCGAATCACACTACTGGCTCTCTGAAACGCAAGAGTTTATATAGCTTTTCCTTAGGTTCCACAGGTTTCGAGAAATATCTCGACAGGAAGTTATTCTAGAAGCTTCCCGATTGGACCATGGGATATCGCCAATTTGGTCACCAAATGGGCGATAAAGTCGCCAATCTGGCAACCCTACCATATACTATTTTATGGCAACCCTAGTGCTATGCCGGAAAGCTTACATACAGGCGCAACCGCCGAATTTTTCGCAACAGTATGTATTATGCGCTCTTAACAGAATATGTATCTAATTTTTCTTTCAAATTCCAGATCATAATGCGTTGAAAGAAAAGGGATTAAATTTGGCTGAATCATATTCAGGCGATTGTCAGACCAAAATTGTAATAGGATGCTATTCGTTTTGGGACATTGTTTATAATGAGAGAGTGAAGTTAAATGGAAACATTACAGCAATTAATTCTTGTTTTGGTTGGTGGCAGGAGTGGAAGAAAGTAGTAAATTGAACGATAATTTTGAATATGTACTTTAGTCATGGATTTTTCTTCCATTTTGTGCCATTTAAAAGCGTTTTGGGAGATAGAAGAATCTCATTCAGAAACACGAAACGTTTCTGAAAGGGATAATAAACTGATTGAAAAATCTGAATATTTTCTGGAATTTAATGGAGAATGATATGTTTGAAGATTGATGTGGAAAGAAAACATGGGATCCGCCGGTTGGGTTAAACTCTAATTATGATGCTGCGAAAAGACTTTTTGATTCTCTAAGCGTTAAGGTAAAATAAAAAATCAGGAAATGTATAACTAGTATATAACAAATTATATCGGATCAAATAAAATGTCAGATTGTGGGGAAATGAAGATAATAATTCAGGCCATTATATGCCCCAATGAGTGGTAATTGGAGATGACAAGGAAACAACATTAGAATTGTTTATGACTGCAGTAGCAAATGAAAATAATAAGTTGTTACACGAGTCTGTGGAATTGAGAGTTAATCTTTATGCAAATTTATTGGACATAAGTCTTAATTTTCAAGAAAATCAAGTTGAATTTTGCGGAGATTTAGAAAAAGCTTTTCTCCTGGATAGAGATCGCGGATTAAGGCACAGAATATCCTAAATTTTTGTAGCTTCCGGTAGGGATAGAGGATTTAATCCAAACTCTTCATTTAAATCGTCTTCCATTTAACGACTGCACCATTTTCTTTGGCTCATTAAGAAAATTTAAGAATATCACACAAAATGTTATGCCATGTTAAATTCTTTACTTTAAGTTGACGAACTGTGTTATGGACTCAATACCGCTCAGGATGCTTATCACGAGATAGGCAATAGGTATATTTAAAACAACGAGATTTCATTTGAGGGAATCAAAAACTAATTGTCCAGAACTGTAAAAACCTTGATGTGAAAACGGATATAAAGAAAATACTAATTTCGGCAAAGGACAGATTTCTTGAGATTGAAGTGGAATTCGATTGAGGATAAAATTAAATTAGATTTGAGAGATGTTACGCATTCCATCATTAAGCGGCACATTTTGCGAGTTATTTCAAAGGGTTTTTATTCATATCGAATGATTAGTACATGAAAATTCTTTTACACGAGATGTGTGAAAGCGGTCTAAAATGTGATGAGGATTTGCCGAGTGACTTTGAGTATGAAAGGAGAACTTGGTATTCTGATTTTTGAGAACTTGAATCATTACCTTATAGGGTACCAGAAGTGGGCGCAGCTCGACCTACCTAACTGAACAAGTTATGTCAAACGAGTCTTATGGTCATAACAGGCCACGCCATACATTATATTTTCCTCCTCTTATCTACATGCCTTCGTGGTGTAACATTTAGCACACACTCGACGCGTATTCAAGAGGTTCAGGTTCTAGTCCTGGCGAGGGCATTGCTCATTTGTCCCGTCCCCAGCATCAAAATATCCTAATGACTCTGCAACCTATTGAAATAAAACGTTTTGAAAAGACAAAAATAAATGAAGTTGCTCTTCATGTGATTTATAATGCCAGTCCCAATGGGCTGTTAGGTTCCAAACGTAAGTGAATTGTAATGGGCAAACCAAAGTGAGAGCTCTATAATGTTAAAAAGTAAAGTTGCTTTGTAAAAAACCTTTGATTCTTACAGGATCACAGTTGATGGTAGCACTTCTCGCTGCACATTTAGGAATTTATTCACAAGGTTTCTCTTGATTTCGAGAAACAAATTTTAAGGAGTGACTCTAAAATCGTCCATCACTAGTTGAAAGGATCATCGGAAATAGCTGGAATCATCGGGATTAGCTGGAATGATCCTGACAAGTTCTCTGTGATGGTCAGAGCCTGCCTGGTTGTCGCGGCCATTTCACTCGTGGCCTAATCAGGGATCGCTGAATATTCTTGATGGCATTATGACGAAGCCGAACGCATGAACATATAATGTAAGAGTGAACGAACACCGTTTAATTCCATGGTGGGCAGTTCAGGCGGTAGGAGATTTCCTCGAACGTTACTGGAAGTTATTGACTTCAGAGAACTAGGTAGACCTGCGCGTTACAGAGTGTAATAAAAGGTTTATGCACATCCTTGGCTTCTTCCATGTAATAATAAATTTGTTGAGCTACTCCTCTATAATTCTCATATTAAAATATGCCATTTAGATTTTGCTCTACTTTACGCATATACGAGAACATTTCCGGATTGTCAAAGATAGTTCGTTTATGAAAAAAGGGTTAAATAACTTTTGATTTGAAGAGGATTCAAAGGGAATCCTGGAACACGTGTGGTTGCCCCATTACCGTCTGACAGAATTCAAGAAGATTCACTATTTGATGTATGTAGACTTTGCCATATCCGTTTGTGCCCGTGATTTTGATTCAATGTCCCATTTATTTACATTCCACGTTTAGTGACAAGAGGTATCGTATGAAATTTTATAATTGAAAAACGTCCATAGTAGAGAGGTTTCGGGAAAGATAGCTATGACTGTTTAAAATTTGCATTAAAAAATTTTGCTGAACGATCAGCTCTGAAAGAATTGAAAACTTTTTTCTTAGAGATTGAAACTATGGTATCGGTACAACGCACCCTCAGGACCCTCTCCACTCATCCCATCTCATTTTCTCGTTGCTAAAAGGTTGGTGTAACAAAGCATAACCTGTAGAAAAACATCAAACTGAAAATATGAATGTTAATATAATTTTTTGTAAAGAAACATAAACATCAGCAAACGTTTTTGAATCACTTCCGGAACAGGTGGGAAAAGAAGCATTTACCTAATTTGAGATCAGGCGCTATTTCTCCAGAACCAGGTATAATACGCTCATGTCAATAAATTAAGGATAATGTCAGCTCCGGCAAATAAAAGTTCAGAAGCAAAACACGTGATTTATTCATAAAGCCCATTTATTAAACAAAATATAAAGAACAAAAAATGGTGTACGTATAACAACATTCGTAAAAATTACGATTTTTGCTCCCGGGAGCAATTAAAAAAATATCTCCCTTACAAAAACTTCAATTTACTTGGTTGGCATGATTGTTAATACATTGTATATCTCCCAGACGATGAAATACAGCCCCTGCAACACCTAGGCATGCTGAGTATCAAATTATCGAGTTGATCTTGGGGAAGATTACTCCACTCAGCAAGCAATGCTCTCCGAAGTTCCGGTACACATATAGCAAATTATGTGTTGCTATATGCTGCAACACATGGACATGCTTGGCCGACAAGCTGCAATTCGTCGGCCAAGCATGTCTCACACATGCCCTATCGGATTGAAGTGAGGAGAGACTACCGGCCATTCCATACAATTGCTATCCTCAAATTGAAGGCATTACTTTACAATTGCTTGCAAGGTGAGGACGGGCGTTGCCATCCATAAACACAACTTCTGCGCCCACAGCACCCCTAAACAGACTTACATGTTCTTCCAGAATGATGTCCAGATAAATTTGGCCTGTCATGGCTCCGATCTCAACGTGCCTATCTGAATCCTGCACCACCGTAACGGTGTCATCCAGTGATGTTCTCTTGGTGGTAGCGGGTACCTGGAGTTCTCCATATTGAAAGTCTGATGTGAATTAGACTGCATGCTAAACCTGGACTCGTCGGAAAACATTACAGAAGCCCACTGTGATGATGTCCACATTGCATGTTCTGTACTCCAGGCTAACCGCTGGGGATAGTGAGTTGCGTGACTGGAAGACATCTGACAGGTCTGGAAGCGTATAGATCAATGTCTCAAACGTCTGCACGAAGTTTGCTTTAAAACAGTCGTACCCTTAGCTGAAGATAGCTGACGAAATAGGTGTGATGCTGTGCCGTCTACTTCTTTTGTCAGTTATGCCAAATACCGGTCATCATTCGACGTTGTAACTCGGGGGAACGACCTATACTGTAACGTCTACTGACATTTCTGTCATGTTGGATCGTTACCCAAACCTAAAGATGACACATTGGGCTATTCCAAGTTCCTCGGATACCTCCGTCTGAGTACACCCACATTTCAGACGACCGATAATTCTACTACGTAAAAAATCATCCACATGCATCCTCTGTGTCATAACTATTCGGTTGTGGCACTGAGCAGCTTACAGAAGGCCTTGTGAACAATTTTACTTCTTTGCTACCATTCTTTATATACACTTCTCTTACATTCTCGTCACTGTGACGTACTATCGGCGTCATCTGATGGCTTCCTGTAATTTGTGCGATAATTTTACAGGTAAAATTTTTACTTTTGAGTTCGATTTCCCTGTGGTTCTGAATTATCCTTATTTTATGGACATGAATGTAGTATCATTTGAAGTGAATGATATTGTTTTGATTAATGATGAGATTTATCTCAGAAATATATAGATGACGGGAAAGATTTCCAGGACCAGATAGAAAAAAATTAACTCCTGAAGGAAATATAAAACGCTCATTGCAACTTATTTATAATTTAGAAATGAATTCTTAATTATATAATCTTAAAGCTTGATATTTGACTGACTTCATTTAGAATGTTAAAATTGTAAGTTAAATGATTGTGACCAATTTTGATGTAATTTTAAATGGTTCTTGAATGTAAGCTTAGTTGATGGTAAGTGAACTCATGTGAATTCAGGTGGAGCGTATGTTATATAATTCCCGTGCGATTCAGCTAGAGGGCGCTGCTCTGTGTTCCGATAACAGTGACAGGAAAGATATTAGTGTATAAGATGTGGAAGGTCGAGATAACCTAATCGTATATCTCATTTATTTAATTCTTGTTATATTTTTGTTAATAAATTTTGTTACATTATTTGGAGGAATATTCGTGCACCTTCAGCTACACTGAATCATGAGATGCAATAAAGCTTTTCAGATTCACAAAAGTTTATCTTCTTTGGTTAAAGACAGTAAGTCCAGTCCAGTCCTCCTAAAGGCTTTCAGAGTTTAATATCTTAGTTTTCCTCGTTTCATTGCTACGCTCCTCGACAAATGGAGCTAGATTAGTGTCCGCTTTCTTTCGATGGTTGGCTCTTTTCACATTTTAAATAAAATTTTTTGTCCCTAGAGAAGAAGGAACCGTATCTGATTATCTTGAACATCAAGAGAGTTTTTTTCAAAATCTACGCAAAATAAAATTGATTTTTTGCCTGATTTTTAAATTAACATATCTTTGTTACTTTGGTTTAATGACATTTTATTTACACTTGCTGACTGCATGCCTAATGAAATGCGCTGTATTGTAATGAATAATATAGTGGATTATGTAAATTTTTGTAAAAAATAAAAAAAAGTGTCAGTAATAATAATAACAATCCGTAGATGCAAAAGGACTAGGTAAAAGGAATATCCAGTTTTAAAATTATGGATAATTAGCAAAATACTAAGAAATGGAAAATTAATAAAATATTACGTTAAATTCCAATTCAAGATTCAAGCCTTACAACAAAGCACTGGAAGAAGTACACGTGAACCCATAAAGGAATATCCACGCTAAACTGCTTGTTTGCTAGGAATTGAGCCCAACATGAACGACCAGTATTCGATTAAGCCTTCTAACTATCGTGCAGACATAAATCTATTGCAGAAGATTAGACTTCACTGTAAGATTCTATTCAGTTCTATTCAGTTTTATATTTATTTAACTGATTTTCTTAAACATAAACAATAAGGTATTCAAATAATAGATTATAATTTAGAACATCGATTGGATGCTTTATAACGTTCTAGAATACTCAGAGCCTCCCTCTTTCACCTAATATTTCACCCGCACAGTTGTGAGACTAACCATTACTCTGATATTTTTCTTCCTTGCAGCAGCGGACAACAACTCAGCTCGTCACTCTTATCGGCGGATCGTTCCTTTGGTAGAATAGAAATTCCTTTCGTTTAAGTGGCACAAATATTTACGCTCGAATGGTTTCCGGATTGATCGTCTGGAGACGTGGGGAATTGAAAAATACCCTAGAGGGTGCAGCGCGTCAATTAGATGTCAAGAAGAAACAAAAATTTAGTGACAGTGTGTAGGAACTTCAGAACTCGAGAAGAAAAGTAACAGAATTTTAGAATTTCCTAGCTACAATTAGAAAACAGAATTTTGTAGGTTGCTGTGCAGAGAAACTAAACTAATCTATTTTAACGTATCTTCTGTATGGTATTGTAAATTCGGAAATATGCGATTTTATCAGATTACTGCATTGCAGTAAAAAAATAGAAAAACGATTGGTAAAACAGCATAAATAATATCAAGTAATACAAAAGGGAATAGAATCTTTTCTCTTTTTAATTACATTAATGAAATTAAGGTTAGCAATAATTATTAATATAACCAACAAATATTAAATAACATCAACAATCGTGGTTGCCAAAAATTATTTTTTACAATCACCAGAAAAGAATCGTTACGTACATGAACTAATGTTTCCTTTTTTTTCTTTAATTCAAAATTCATATCAGTTCTTTTCGTCAGATATTTTATAATGTTAATCGACTATGCGTCTGATGTTTCGTGAAACTGAAATGTAGACAAAAAGCATTACATTTGAAGGAAAATGCGAGTGACGAGTTTGTTTTTGAAGGACTCATCTTTCAGACGCATAAGTAAGGAAAGTATTTAATTTCTAAGTAGGTGGCGCTCGGTAGTGAGCTTCCTTATAAAGTCGCTCTCATACGACCTTTGTTTAACTGTTTATTCAAATATAGGGAAAACACAAGGTCTATTCGCTGATTATGGGATTTTCCAAGAGAAACTGGATTGTATTGTTACCAATTCTGTATAATATACCATCAGCGGCCTCAAGAAATACAAAGTTTTGCAGGAAAGAATACGATTATAGGTCCAAGTCTGTTTAGCATTCAGGTAAATAGCTATCTCGTTAAATATCTCGTTGCCAAATTGGCAACAGTCTTGGCGATTAATATTAGTCACCGATTTGGCCAGACCAAATTTAACCAAAATGTGACCAAATTTAACAACCGTTTATCGACATTTGGGGGCCTATCCTTGTATAACTGTAATTGCTATTCTAATTCAACAACAGTAATTGATCACTATATGTAATTGTCACCGTATCCTGTCTTCATGTGTAACTTTACCAGCAATGCCTTCCAGTAATTTCCAGAAATGGATGCTACTGGAAATTCCTCGACGGTCGGGGGAAAAATTATACAGACAGGATAGAACACCAGTCCTGAGTTTTTGAAGTTAATTAATCTTGAAATTAATTTCTGCCAAATATAAACTGTTCAGACGGGAACAGTGACTTATCTTGGACATGTCATCTCTGCGGCAGCTGTGTATACGGATCAAGAAAAAGTGTCGGCAGAAAGACTGAAAACGCCCCGAAACTTTCTAACAGTTGAGAAGTTTCTTGGGGTTTTGTATTTACTACAAGAAATTTGTGAAAGACTTTCCTTCCATCTCAAGACATTTACAAACTGACAGAGAGCTAGCAAATGTTCTTGTGGTCAAAATAATGTGACGATGCCGTTAATAAACTGCGGGAGGCCTTAAAATTCTGCGACAATCCTGATGTATCCTCTGCCCGAGAATACAGTTATTCTTGACACGGATATGAGCAATGAGAGTGTCGGTGTTGTTTTGTTCCAAGAAATAAACGGTCAAGCAAATGTCATGACAAGTGCCTATCTGAACTGGAAAGGAAATACTGCGTCGCCAGAAAAGTGTTTCTCACCATACTTAAATAGAACATTTCCACCATTACCTCTATGGTAAAAAAGTCCTCATTCACAGAGATCATGCATCATTGACCTCACTTTTACATTTCAAGAATTCCGAAGGCGAAATAACCAGATGGATGCAGAGACTCCAGTAACATAACCCAAGTATCCGTTATTGGAAAGGATCATTACACGTAACGCCGGGGTCTTGTTTAGAAGATACTGCCAAGAAGCTGCCGATAATGTTCCAAAGTCCAAGTGAAATACAAGTTGGTTCATTGGGTCGCACGTCAAGACTATGTGTCCGATGTTTCATCGGGTTGGTTTGCTGGTTCATCGGGTCTCAACTCCAACATCGCCTGATCAAGACTCATGGAGTGACGAAGAAGCCAAGAAAGACGAGTTCGATGATGACGACAATAAACCCATAATTCATTCAGTGAAGGCTTCAAATAGAAAAACATACCTGGAGGACATTTTGATCGATAGTCCTACAACAAAACAGTTTTGGGCTCTCTGGAACTCGCTCCATTTTCGAAACGGTGTCTTGTACCGGTAGTTTGAACCAGGTGACGGAAATTCATTCCGATGGTAGCTAATACGTCCAAGATCCCGCATTCCTGACGTCCTTAAATAACTACATAGACTAGAGGTGACTTTGGTATAGTGAAGACTTTGCACAGAGTTAGACTACTGGGGTAATGCAACAGCTGACGTGCAAAAGTAGTAATGATCTTGCGATGCCTCTGCGGGTCATAAAGAACCGAATAAAAAGCAGCTGAAG
Source organism: Stegodyphus mimosarum (assembly GCA_000611955.2). NCBI lineage: Eukaryota > Metazoa > Arthropoda > Arachnida > Araneae > Eresidae > Stegodyphus > Stegodyphus mimosarum. Next base: position 713,749 of record KK114430.1, read on the forward strand.
GAAGCTACAACGGTACAATGTAGGTGCAACTGTTGAATACATCGCCTTGGACATCCTGGGACTCTGTCATAAACTGTTGATGGCAATAAATACATCCTTATTGATTACTTTACAATGTGGCCTGAAGCTTATCCTATTTCTGAAGAGGCTTTCAAGGTATCTGTGGTAATTATAAGGACTGGATTTAAAGGTTTGGAGAGTCTCTTCAGTTACATACCAATGAAGAAAGGAATTTCATCTTGGCTGTAATTAAAGAACGTTGTACACTGCATGGGGCAGACGAAACCCAAATGACATCCATGGCCTTTACATCCATGGCCTGGTAAAGAGCTTTCATCGAACCATCCCAAATAACCTCTCGCTGATGGTTTCCAGAAACCAAAAGGGCTGGGAGCAGACGTTATCTCTATTCTTACTGGACTACTGCTGTCCACAAGACTACCAGCTATTTCCATGTCATCGATTCTGTGTGCATTCAACCATTACGCACCCGTACGGCACACGGCATTATTTATGTCACACATGAGGAAAACCACAAAAACGTCCATGCAGCCAATTAGTTCACCGCTATGTGAAACTTGGTCTCACTACCAGGGTTCAGATTAACCAATAGACCACTTGCGGGCTTCTTATTGAGTTGAAGGATCTCTTACACAAGACTAAAATGGCTGTGCATTAGGGTTCTGAAGCGCTGACAAAGTGACCCAGTACCTGGAGCTAGTACAGATTTGCTCTTTCGACGAATGACACGTTAAAATCGAATTCACTGTTGTAGATAGGTGCTGCAGAATGATTTTTAATCTCGAATGGATAAAGTGAAAATGCTCTTTAGTGTAAGTATTTCTTCACACTTATTCTGCATGAAATTCAACGACACAAATGACTTTACATGCTTACCTTCCTTTGGTTGATGTTACTCCTTGGTTCATGTTGACCTGTTATCAAGATGGTACAAGGAAAATGTTCTATCGATCTCCATGTTCTTTAGACTTTCTTTTGTGGCTTTCATATCTCCTTTAAGCTAAAAAAAACTGTGTGAATATTTCACTTCCATAGGTAGTGCTTTATACATGCAGTTTACTACTCCGTTCTTGATATGAACAGAGCTGGGCTTTTGACATCATTATGACTCCCCAATACTGGCTGAAACTTGTTTTGAACAGCATCAGAACTTAGTAATTTCTCGATGAATCTATGCTACGCGCTCTTAATCTATGCCATTTCAATTTCTAATACCTTTCCAACCGAACTGCATAAAACTAAAGTAAAATCATTGCTAAAAATTACCCTTTAATACAATCTAAATCATTATATGGGGAAAATGTCAACTTTGCCTTTTGACCCATCTTAAAACTAAGATATATTTTTTATCTCTTTTAACGGCGTTCTTGCTTTCAAAGTAAATATTGTCAATGAGAAATTTATGATTGTGTCATTCTAATATTTCGTTTTTTTCAAGAGAGAAGTGAAACTTGTCAAAATTAAACACAAAAATTAGGCAAAGAAACAACCTTGTGTTTGGCGTAGATTTTAGGACTACGGATTTTTAGGAAGCCATATAGGTATAGGTCCCTCTTCGTCAAAAGCAAAAAAGTCTGAAACGAAGGGAAAGTCGCAGTTGCATTTACAGCTAAAAGGAGTAAAGCCAATGAAAAGTTATCTGTTAGCAGAAATAGTAACAAAAATTGAGAAACTAAGTTAATATAATTTTAAAAGTGTTAAGAAGGACTGGATTGGAATTGAATTATTTTAATTACTATTTATGCCAATAGATGGCACTATCTTCTCGGTTGCTTTACTTCTTTGGAGTATAAATACAACCGTGGCTTTCTCTACGCTGCAGAATTTTTTTGCTTCTGATGAAGATTGACCTGTACCTGTTTGCCCTAGAAATCGATAGAGTCTTGATAAAAATCTACCTCAAGCAGAAGGCTGTTGTTTTGTCTAATTTTACTTCGTTCTTATTCATTGAAAGGCTTATGGAATACATTTTCTTACGTTATGAAAACTTTTACTACAGGTCCAAATGAGCAGATGTCGGTTTGTATATGTTTTCTGAGTGAAAGTGCCAATTTGGCACATACATCTTTCTGTAGAAAACTCTTTGGCGCGTGTTGTCATATAACGGAAAGATACAGCACCTTATAAAAAATGTATTTTATCCATAATTTCTCCATTACAAAACATTAAATTCCGTGTTAAAATTTTATAATGATATTTCTTTATCAATTAACATTTTATAAATTTTAATAAAGGTATTCATAGATTATATTTGTTTCTCAAATTACGTAAACTGACATTTATTAAAACTACTTTCTTTCGACATTGCATATTATACAATGTTTCCTACTTTAAAGGTTCGGTTTTCTGTTTCTAAATAAAAATATTGGTCTGCCATTTTGTGCAAAATACAAATAAATGAGTATGAATATATTTTTTATACACTAATGCAAAAGATTAAGATTTAAGAGGAATGATTCTCAAGCAAATGCAGTCCGAATAAAGCCCATCTATGCATGAATACCAGGCTCAGAATAAATAAGAATTTTGTATTTATAATTGATAGAAATCATTGGTCTTTCGTAAGTTTCCGTTATGTGAAATACGAAAAATGTTATATCTAATAAATAATTTCCAACACTAGTTGCTAACAGTTATTATTTATACCAAAACACATGACTTAAACTCATAAAAAAGCATATTTTCATATTTACAGTTATGCAAATCTTAATTAGAAATTTAATTATCTTAGTTACAATTTTAAGATGACTAAAATATAATTATTATCAAAGAATTTTAGTTTAAAGATAATATAAGGTTATTGCAGATGTTAAGGCAAAAAGAATTAGCGAAAATATAGGACTGGTTTCAAAGGGTTAAAAGAAGCATGTATGAAAAACGGCGTTTTATATTAAAAAGAAAGAATGAAAAGTAGAAACAAATGTATTCGCATATTGTTTTAAATATCTTTAAATAATACTTATATGCATTTATTCTTTTATGCTGCTATGTTGTATTCTTATAATTCTTACATACAGAATGTACACTGGTGTGCAAAAATTAAGGACGAGACGGTTTTTTCAATATAACTTTGTACAAAAGCTTTCCAAATCCACACATTTAATACCGTAAGATCCCCAATACGTAAGGACATGAGTAATGTAAGCAACACTTACTAAAATAGAAAACAGAGAGATAAAAAGAAGCTTTATTGAAAAAGTAGCATGGAGCGCAATGCGACTGAAGGCCGAAACATCACTGTGATGGGCGTCAAGCAAGAAACGTTCGGTCTTTAACAGGGGATATGATCTCCCCTGACTGCTAGGCAGGTTTCACGTCATTTGTGCATGCTGGATATGTGGTTGTTAATGAGCTGTTGAGACAGTGCTGCTCGTTCCTCTTGTAGCACCAATCGCAGTTTCGGAATCGTTACTGGCGATAAGTTACGTGCTGCCACGGGTCTCCCTAGTAAGTTCCGTACATGCTTGACGGGATTTAGATCCAGAGACCTTGCCGACCAATCCATGTGTTCAATATCTTCACTCTCCAACAGCTTTTCGACAGTAACTGTGCGATGAGGCGGAGCGTTGTCGTTCATGAAGAGGAACTGAGGACCCATAGCCCTTGTGAAAAGACGCATGTAAGGAAGAAGAACCTCGTTACAATAGCAGTCCCAGGTGACGAACCTCCTTGGGAGATATGAAGGTCGGTCCGTCTACCAAGCATTATGTCTGCTCGAAGAAGAACTCCGCAACCACCAAAACAGTCCCTTTTGATGATGTTGAAGGGGTTATTGCGTGTTCCCCGCTCTGTCCAGATGTGTATGATTCTAGATTCGCAACTCAGACTAAATCTGCTCTCATCTGTAAAGAGTACTCGTCCCCATTCATTGTCTCTCCAATTCCGGTGTTCCCGGTACCACAGAGAACGCCTTCTCCGATGGGCAGGTGTTAGAGGTACACACCGTACAGGGAGTCGTGCGAACAGACCACCACCGTGCAGTCTTCTGGCCACGGTAAAACGCGATATCCGTTGTCCAGTCGCCTGTGTCGTGTGTCTAGCGATTTCTCCCGCTGTCTGCCGCCTGTTTTTTCTGGCCTGTAAGGCAATATACCGGTCATTTGCGGATGTGGTTCCTCGTGGAAGACCACTACTAAACCCCCGGATAGCTGTTCCTGTAGTTTGAAATTGTCTCCAAAGTCGTGAAACGATGCTGTGAGCAATTCCGAACTCTGCAGCCACACTTGTCACACTGCGGCCTTCCTACAGCTTCCCAATGATTCGACCTCTGGTAAAAGCATCCAGATGTCGTTTAACAGATTGATTATTCGCCATTTCTCGCTGAGGCAGCAACTCGTTGTGATTTTAACTGCTGTACGGTGTGCAATCTCTTTGCCAGAAATACTGACCTTACGCCGACAGCATGCTTTATACTACTCAGACACTTCCCCATTACGTCTACCTGCATATCTGCGCATGTACGATAACATGCTTTATACTACTCAGATACTCCCCCCATTACGTCTCCTGCATATCTGCGCATGTGCTACCGTACATCACCTTACTTAATCTCCTGATTGGTCTTTCTGTCCGCTCTGCATCTTCGTTCAGCTGATATGCAAATTTTTCGACTTCGTCCTTAATTTTTGCACACCAGTGTATACATTAAAGAAGTACATGACAAATAGTATCTGATATTCTTTTAAATCTCTTTAAACCATTATTATATGCATTTACGTACAGAGGCTGTTCATCTATTTTTTTTTTGGAAGAATTTCATTGTAATTGCAGAAATATTTTACTTAAAATTTTTATGTTTTAAATGTTCTATTTGGTAACCCTTATTTTTCACTATCTTAACCCTTATTCTTCACTATCTTTATACACCGTAATTTTCAAGATAATAAAGCCAACAATTGGAAGAGGTATTTTAAATTAATAATCTGGAACAGCTTTCGAAAGCCTAAGGCGGTAGTAGTTCGACGTTTTTTCACGCTTTTTAAAAGCGCAAAGATCCGTAAATGCATCAGAAGATTTAGTAGGAATGAGTGAAGGGTATGGCTTCTATACCTGTTCCATTTTCTATTTTTATCAGGAAATTAACGGTAGATTTTGACGTGTTGCTGCTTTCTTTGTCTTGATGCAGGTTTACTCATTAATCTAAATGGGTGTAATGAGAAGGTATCTCATATTTGAACTCTGGATATAAAATATGTTTTTGATAATATGTGTAGTTGATCTTAACATTTTTCTCCACTCCCTTTATTTTTAATTTTCCGTTATATGAAAAACCAACAAATAATCATAAATCGCTTAGAAAAACTTTCTTTACCTTTCTTGAACCATGTTTTAAACATTTTTTTTCTCTTCTTTGATGATAATAAATGGATCTGTTTTTATTGAACTCATTTAAGGAGACCGAAGATTCGTCTATAGTGACAACAGGTTTTCCGTTTTTTTCTGGATAAGTGTTTCTCATAAATAATGCTCATTTTGGGTTCGGCAATATGCCATGGAGAAAGACGAAGCGTATCATGTTTTTTTCGCTTTTCTAAGGTTCAAATCATCATTAATCTCTTTGTTTACAACTGATTCTGAATATTTTAATAATTTTGCAACTGTCCTTTGAATTGGCGTATTTTCTTTTAACATTAAATATCTGAACTTGTAAGGTTTTAGTTTAAACTAAAAAAGTTTTATTTTAATTTTCCCTTTCCTATGATTTCTTATTTCAACTTCCCGTTAGAATGAGCGCGCGTTTCAGTTTTATGCTAATTTGAAGTGGAGCGAAGTTTATATTTAAACTATAGCGAGGAACTACTCAGTGTGAGAGAGCTTTTAGTCTCAGATCACTGCTTTTCTGTTCGACGTTCGCCTGACCAGCTATTATTTAAATACTAAGCCTTAGCGCTGTTACGCTATTACTTATTGAAGTAAATCTAAGTGTGTTAGTATTAGTTAAATCTTGCTACGAACCCTTTAGCATAGAGGCCAACCTCGCGTTTATAGCTCTGTGAGCAACGACTACTTAAATTTCTACTTAACTTTAGTTTAAATTATTTGATTGTTCAGTTTAGACCCAAGTGCGGTCATTATTTTCTGTTATCCCTCCCGAGTGGGGAAGTAGCTGTATATAATTGTGGTTTATTAAAAGAGGATTTTAAATCCTTCTTACGTGTAATTATTCTACCACTTAATCACAGTATTCTACCACAGAACATAGCTGCATTCAGCTCCCTGTTCAAGATCAGGACTTAGTTTACTTCACGAATATGTTCGGCAAGAGTATGCACCGAACACTCAGTCCTGACAAACTTTGCAACATTCCAATTTTTCTTGGAATACGTGTAGATAGAACAATTTTGCCACTTGAAGCTAAATTTTGATGTTTTTTGTTTTTGTTGAAAACGTAGCTATGGTAGCTTTATACATCGAAAATCCATGGCTTTTATAATAGTTTTCAATAACTACTGTAGATACGAATAAATTTCTTCGGAAACACAAACATAGAATTCCATCATTTGCTTCTTTAAAAGCGACATTTTGCATGGAAAACAAAACTGTCAAGTAGCAGACGATAATTTATACTTTCAAAAATATAGTCGCAGTTAAAACACAAATTCCAAGAAGGAGGTGTTTTTTTTTAATATCAAAGCAAAGTCATCTAAAAATGTGAAAATAGCCTCTATACAACTATAAATTTATGCATACTAGTTTTGTATTTTGTGCTCTTACAAATTTTTTGCATTTCTTTAAAAAATATTTTGCATTTTTTAAAAAATTCTGTGTATAATAAAATCAAAAGCTTGTAAACAGATGAAATATAAGCAAAGGTACCTCCTTCCTTGAGATGTGGTTGAATTTTCGGTGAGTCACTGACAAAAAAGTGGTCTGAAAGCAATGATGTGCAGGCACTTGATACTCAACTCAGTGAAACAGCTTGTGATATTATAATGCATTTTTTTTTTCATTCTGAATAATACTTTCGCTTTCAGTGGTTTTGTATTTCGGAAATCCATTAAATGAAAATGGTTTCGGTTCGTCGGAGATTCTGCTGGTATTTTTAGTGATACTAGAATAATATTTCATTCTTCTTCTTACACAGAGTGCAAAATAATTTTGATCAAGTTTTTTTATATCAGAGTATTATATTATGGAGAACAAGAACGAACTGCTCGCCAGAAAGAACATCAAAAAGAGCAATGAATTAGATTTGGATTATAAGAAATGAATAGATTAGTCAGATTTAAATTACAGAAAAAAATTCAAAGAAAGCATTAAAATTTTAACATAAACAACAGCAACTGTAGAGTATAAAATCGGTTACAGTAAAACTATATTTTATTATTTACTTTTAAGTTAATTTTATTTTAGCTATATAGTAAAGTTTTCTTATTCATATCACTTTCATAGCAAACTCTTTTAAAGTTTTATTACTGCTAACAATGTAACAGTAAAATCAGTGTACGAATGTAAGGGAATAAAGATATTTAATTAGTTACTGCTCACAGGCGTAGTGCATAAAAATATGGAAACACATGTAAAGGGATATGTCCTTTACTAATACATCGTTAGAAGGTAATCCACTGGCTCCGAATTGGTAAAATCGTTGTACGATCAGAAGATGTAGTTTGATCAGAGTTAAAATCCTCTACTACATAATTTATGACACTTATATATTTCATGTGAGTTATATAATTTACATATTTTGATATTTACATATTAATGAAATTTTAATGAAATTTACATAATTTTCATATTTTCAGTTTGCATGTTTTTTATCTTAAATGTACGTAAAAATATAAATACGTAAGTAAAAAATACGTAAATCTCCAAAATATAATTTAAACTAGCAATAGCCCTTAATTCTATAAAAACAGTAATAACGTTTCTGAACTGTGTCATATCTAGATCAATCTATGTTACATCCCTTGCGTAACGCCGATGACGGAGCGAATTTCATCTCAAAATTTCGAGAATTGAAGCTTTTTTCTTAATAAGCAATCTAATCAAACCTTCTCTTCGTGAGCCTTCATACTGGATAATTGTGCACTTTAGCTTCTACCTCTCTTACCGTTAAGACGCTATTTTGCTCTGCTCTCTTTTGGTCTCAACAGTATAAAAAATGGAAATGTTCTTGAATTGGCACGATTAGAGGGCCAAGTAAATGTTAAATAAAGCTGAACATTTACTTATATATTGTAGAAGGTAATCCACTAGCGTCGATAGTGGGTCTCTAGCGTCTATATTACTCAGCTGCCAAGTTTCACCTTCAATATAGATCTACGTTCTACACCGTCAACATCTACAACCTCTTTTTTCACATGGATATAACTTTCGAATAATAATGGCTGACCTTTAAAAGTCATAGGAAACTGTAGGACGTGACGTGTCTGTAAAAGTCCTATTTTTGGAAAACTCAGTTTTGTTAGAATTCACTTTTCACCATTTAGATTGATTCCTTGATAATTCTGAAAAGGGAGAGGGATGCATAATTAGTGCTTCTTGAGAAGATGTTAACGATAAAAGAGCTTATAAGTCATTAGAAACTAGCAAGCATATTAGAGACCCAATATTCTTATTAATTTCTACTAGACTCTCAAAAATTCCTTAGTGTTGAGAATCATATGCTTCATAGAAGGTCTTCTTGGGTGTTCATATAAATCTATGCATCAGCTTTCTCTTTATAAAGTGATTAGCTTAAAATCGTAACAAGAAGTTCCTTTTCTGTCACAAAAGAAAAGGAAATAATATTAAACGGCGACATCAGAAACTTCAGAATCATTTCTAAAACATGCAAAAATCTGAATATTACTTTATTAGTATCTTCTCCCTCCTTTCTGCATGAGCATACTCAGAAGCGTACTCGATTCCCGGGGAGGGCACTGTACATTTTTCACATCTTCTTAGAAAAAAAGCACCTAATGGCTCTACACCTTTCGTGCGCTGTTTATCAACGCAATAGAATATGCTTTTCAATAACATTCTGATCTGCTTTATTGACAATAGATTCCTTGATAAAATAACTGACGTCTGTGAACAGAGGTTGTAGCAGGCAAGGACCAACACAATACTATTGCTGCCAGCAATTTGCCTGTCACCAGCCTCCAAGGTACTGCAAATGTGCTGCTGAACATCAGTCCCAGGGCAACCCTAATGCAAAAGACACAGAACTTAAGAGAACAAGATCGATTCGTGATCAATAAATCCTACGCACAAGCAACGCAGATAAATATCATTGCAAATAAGCTGCAAAATACAATTACTGTAAGGCACAGATCATCAAAAAGCTTTCCGATCTCATTTTGATACTACAGCAAAATAGTTAAAACGTTTCTCCATTTGTGCATGCCATGACATGCTGAATTTTGTGGACATAATCATCCTTTTATCAATCGTCTACATCGAGGCAAGGAAGGGTCTGAGAATATCAATTATATCTCCAAACTGGAAAATTGGAACTTGTCACTGGGTTTGTATACGTGAAGTTAACTTGTAATGCTAATTATTGGGCTATTTAAAGGTACTAGCAGTAGCACTAAAACCTTTAGTGCTCAAGATTGATAATTTTATTATAATAAATAAGTACCCAAGAACAGTGGTTTCATTGTAAATATTTTCCTAAACTTCTAAGGATCTTAAGTTTGACTAACGTTTATTTTATTTTAAAACTTTACTATCATCTCTTATTTTCCACTTCCAGCCAGAATTAACGCGTGAATATGTTTATGCAAATTGTACTTGCTAACGCTTAAGTATTTAAGTTGTGGCTTTTTGCCAAGAGTAGACAGTAGAAGGAAGGAGAGAGAACTCTCTTGCTACGAGTCTTTACGCAAGCTCGTCATCAGTTACTGTCTGCCTTTAAGGCCAGAAGTTTAACCCTCTTGAAACTTAAAGACATATTGTAGTTTTCCGCAGTTTGCGTATTACAGACGTAGTAATTTAAAAGGCCAGTCTTAGTGCTAGTCATCTATGTGAAATATTAAAAGTTAGCTCTTATTTAAACTTTAGTTAGTTAGCAGTCTTATATTCTTTTACGTTCAGGCCACAAGCGGTTGGTCTTTGTATCCCGAAGAGCGGGAACGTCTGCAAAATCGATAAGCAAATAAAGGGGAATTTTAACCCTTCTTATCTTTGCTGCATCTTCTATACACGCACGAACATAGCTTTTAGTAAGCTCCCTGTTCCTACTCAGGACTTCAGTTATGTTTTCGAAATCAACCAGAAGAAACACAAGTCCCGATAAACTTATTTTATATTAAAATTAATTAAAATAATTTCGATGAAGGGCAAAGTCCTAAACCTTTAACTACATATCGTAGAAGGTATTTGCATGTAAGAAAATTTCGATTACAAATTATATTAAAAAATATTTAAAAGTCATGATTTTTAATTCATGCGACCAAAAAAAATAAAACAGTTGTTTTGCAGATTGCAGTTTTCAGTTTACACTTTTAGAAGTATCATTGCGAAACGGAAACTTTCTTAACGAAATGCTAGCTAAACATTTACAAATGAAAGTAATACATAAGTACAAATATAAGTTTACAAAACAAGGAAATGTAATTCGATATGGTTAATTACTTTATTACAATCCCTGCAAACTATAGAACACTTACCTTGTAGAGATAATTAACTTTTCAGAAGTGAGAAATATACAACGAATCTGGAATCGAATCATGGAACTTCCATTTTTCTGGATAGATGTCTAAACTACTTACAAACGAGGTAAGGCAATAATTCCTTTTATTCTCCCTAACTTAAAAGGCGACTGGAAAGAGGTACTAGACCTAGTCTACCAAATCCAGTTGATGACGAACTGCTGTCCACAGCAGTAAAGATTATTACATTTTTAGAACTTAAAAATTTGAAAAAGCAGCTAAGCTTTTGTCGATACTCGAACCAAGGATCTAGCGGAAAATACTACGCACTTCTACTACGAGAACATGGATAGGAGAATACGATAATTCCTTACACCCTTTTAACAATTTACAGGGAACTACGTAACTTGCTAAAGGAATTAGCAAATCTAGAAAACTAGGTACAAAAGCCAGGCAAACAAAGAAGAAATAAGACTAAATATGTCCTTTGAGGCGGATGCAATGGAATCACTGAAATATCAAATTAGAATTTTGTATCATAGAAGAAAATAACAGTTGCAAATAAAATTTAATTGTATAAAATGCATAGCATCAACAAACAAAAATGGAATAGAATGTACGATAAAAAATTGGTTACAGCCGAAAACATCGCGGACGAAAACGTCAGGAAGAAAACAACGCAAGGCGAAAATATCGTGGTACAAAACATCGTGGGAGAAAATAAAGCAAAGAGAAAGTTCTAAAACATCGTGGTGCAAAATATCGTAGTAAACTGAAAATAAAGCGGTTCAAAAACTTCGCAGTTTAAAAACATCGTCGTCGAAAATAAAGCGGTTCAAAAACTTCGCAGTTTAAAAACATCGTCGTCGAAAATATCGTGGTAAAAAATAAAGAACCTACAAATCATCGCATGGCGATAACATCGCAGACATGCTTTTCTTAGGCTTTAATAATTGTTAATGGATATTCGCATAATGATCTATGAAAGCAAGGTGGAAAGAAGGATAATTTTTACTTTCATATTTTTTATTAACAAATAAATTTTTAAAAACTAAGAAATTTAATCAAAACAAGAAATAATTTTCATTATAAGAGTATCAGATTAACAAAAGTGAAGAAAATAATATCATAATAATTAACTTAGCAATTCTTTTACAGATAAGTACATTTTGTTGCTTATATATCTTTTTCTATTCTTTTTAGATGAAAAGTACCGGTAAAACTTTAATGAAAAATTACCAGAAAACCATGAAAAATTACCAGTAAAACTTTATAAAAAATAATTTATTAATGACGTTTGTTAGTTAACTATGTCAGTTTAAAATTAAGTGCTATAAATTGAGTTAATTTTCTATGCTTAAGTTTCTATTTTATATTTTCAGAAAATATTTATTAGTTAATAAAAAATATGAAAGTAAAAATTATCCTCCTTTCCATCTTGCGTTCACAAATCATTATCCGAGTTTTTACAATTATTAAACAATCATTAAATTTTACAATTATTAAAGCATGAAAAACGCATTTCTGCGATGTTATCGTCATGCGATGATTTGTAGGTACTTTATTTTTTATTACGATATTTTCGACGACGATGTTTATAAACTGCGAAGTTTTTGAATGGCTTTACTTTTGACGACGATGTTTTTTACCACGATGTTTTAGAACTGCGATGTTTTCTCTTTGCTTTATTTTCTCCCACGATGATTTGTATCACGACGTTTTCACCTTGCGTTGTTTTCTCCGCGACGTTTTCGACCGCGATGTTTTTGCCGCGATGTTATCGGCGGACACCAAAAAACATTGGATATATAGCAAAAAATACCCCTTAGCATCATCTATATACGACATGTCCACAAAAGTCTTTACGCGGCCTTTAATTTCACAATCGTTGTTCGAAGACATATTCTTCTAATAATAAAAATATTTTGTAATAAGATAAACATTCATGTTTTTGTAAATTTAAAAAATTGTAAAATACACGAAATCTAATTTTCTTACAGAGCCTATACTTATATTTAGAAAATTTATATACCTATATTAAAAAAAATTAAAATAAAAACGTTTGACTCCTGTAACACAAAAAATGACCGAGATATTTAAGACAATATTAAATATATTGACATCAATATATATATATATATATATATATATATAAATTGACATAAAAATTCACAATTTTTGATGTCAATTGTTTGATTTTTTGATTTTTCTATTTGTATTAAGAAATCGGTTAATGAATAAATTAGAAAAACTAGAAACTGAATTTTGTAACATTAAATGTCATATAATGATATTATCTTGTGAATTAGTGCCCTTAATTTAGTGTTTTGCTACATTTAGTTCGCTTAAAGAATTTTTAAGTAAGTAATTTATAAGTTTTAACTATTAAAAGTACGCTATTAGTATTCTGACATAGCTTTATTACTTAGGAGCTTGGAGCCAGTTTCATCGTACGAATCATAATTTAATAATCATGCAAAATTCTATAACATTCTGGAAAAATATCTCCATTTTGAAAACAAATTATACGGATCATAATCATCATTAATATATTTTGAATTCTAAATAACAGTTTTTTTAATATTAGACGGGACTTTACTGAACGATTATGTTCTTACGCAGTTTAGTTTGGTTTATTTGATTATGGCAAAGTAGTCAACGGCTATCTACTTAAGGTGAGCGACGCCTTCGTGGAGGACCTCCTAGGAGAAACTGGCTCGTATACACGTTACACATGAGGAAAACGACAATGCAGTGAGCTCTTCGCCGGGAACCAAGCCCGAACTACTAGTTTTCAGCGAATGCAACTGGAGATTGCCAGCTATTGACATCTGTTTTTTTATTTAATTTTATACACTGTCTATGTATGTATAAAACGACTTGTAACTTGGAAACAATTCATATTGCGTTGGCTGAACAAATAAAAATTACACTCACTCCTTCTTTAAAGCATTCGAATAAACTGAAACGCTACCAAAAGCAGTGATGTTCATAAACGAAGAAGCCTCATGCATGATTTAAAAATGATCTTTCGGCAAAAAATGAAATAGAATCGGAAAAAAAAGATTTTCTAAGGAAGGATTAAACTCAAATTAGGTATCACATCTTCCCTTTAAATTTATACCTCAAGAGAAGTGTTCGAGCAACCACAGAGTAACATTTTTTACAAGATAAAAGTATCAGACCGAGCGTGGTAACTAGAAAATCATTCCTATAATTTTCAAAACTCCTGCGAAAACCTCAAGTTTAATTTCGCCGAGTGCACCTGTGACTACTTCGAAATGTATCAAAAGAAATATGAGTGGTACGTTTCTGAATATCAATGATGACACAAACTGTCTCAAGCGGCAGAATTTGATAAAAGAGGATATATATATATATATATTATTCCTCTGCTCACTGGAAAGAAAGTCGGCAGCAAAGACATATGTAGGGAGGGCGCGTGGCATAAGTTTCATCGACCGTAAGCCCCGCGTTTTTCTACCTAAAAACGAGTGCTATATTTGGCAATGTTTCGCCACTCTACTGAATCAGAACATCGTATCTATTTTTTTAAAAGATGTTATAAAATTTCTAAAATTATGGATTGACTAGCTGCTAGAACAAGTTATTTGACAGTAATACTAAAAATTCATTATATGATAATATTATTATACTACATTGTTTAGAATTCAAAAGCATTTTCTCTTCTGCATAAATGCTCTTCGAAAATGCAGTACGCTTTAAGATCGTAATATATATTGAGTTCTGTATTATTCTAAAAGGATAAATTTTTACAAATTATTAACTTAAAAAAATAGTATTCTTGTTAATCAGTTAGTAGTTAAAAATACTTGCTAGATTTATTTCACCATTTTATGTCATTCATTTTTAATTATTACTTCTTCGTACTCTCTTTTTTGGGGGTCTCAAGATTGACCGACTGGTTAAAACTGGTAGTTTGAGCTTACTCGAACTCCCTTCCTTAGGCGGCCTATTCAGCACTCAAGAGGTAAAATCATTAAAAGCGCGTAATTCAATTAGAGTTCAGATCCAGACGTACGAGGTAACTTTCGCCGAGACTCGAACTACCAAGGTAGAGTGCTGTTATCACTCAGCCGCTGGTGGGCTTTGTTTGGGTGTTTTCGCCCTTTTTCGTCATATAACGTGGATGCGAACGAGTTTCCCTTAAAAAATCCTCCACGAAGTCATATCGCTTCTTAAGCAGATAGCCTTTTCATGCTATGCCATTAATCAAACAAACCAAAACAGCCTTCCCCAGATAATCCTCGTGTGCTTTACTATAATCAAATAACCATCTTCCTTTTTTTAGAAGCCCCTAGCGACCGAGCGGTAACGTAGAACACTAGTAGTTCGGTCCGGGGTTTGAATTCTGGCGAATGGGCTGGCTGCATGCGAGTTTCGTGGTTTCCGCCATGTATAACGTGTATACAAGCCAGTTTCCCTCAGAATGCCTTTCACGAAGGCATTCCTTCCCTTAGGCAGATAGCCCTTAAATGCTTTGCCATAATTAAGCAAATCGAACTAAAGCCTTCTTTATAGCCATTCTTGATACTAACGTTAAGGTGTGCTTGTTAGAATCGAAGGGATGCGGCATATTTACCTATGTTCTTTTAAAATATCATATGCATAAAATATGATGCACTTATCGACTCAATATGCAAAGCTATTTTGACAAGACTTTATGACACCAAATACTTTATGACATTAAGGAAATTTAGACTTGCAAACAATAGGCTATGCAAATTTTGTTGTTATGGATTTTAATAGGCTATATGAATTGTTTATGTATTATTAAAAACTATGTTCTTATAGATTTGTAATTAAAACAGTATAAAATTTTACGTGTATAAATCATTCCTATAACACAACCAATTCTAATTTTTAATTTGTAATAGCTCTTTAAGCCTTTATTAATTTAATTATTTCACTTTCTATACATATTTATAATAAATATCTCTGAACTGGCGTTATTTCATAATCAGTCTTCCTCACTTAATTAACCAATAGAAATAAACTTTGCTGTCTTTAATCTAGTTTCAATTTCGTAGTTTATGGCCTCTTCACTCTCTTGCCTCTGTGTGGCTAACGTCCTGTCTGCTGCTTATATTCTGTAGTCAATGACATTCCTATGAAATACGTGCATTTGCTATATATTATGTCATTATTCAATGAAATATGTCTCCATAAACATGAACATATATCCACTTCTCCATGCAGCATCTACCTCATAACCATTAGAAATTTATCATCACATATATATGTGTAAGACAAAATTCTAATTTTACATTGTTCTAAACTAAAGTCTTCTTTTCTAATTTTATTATTTTCCCTTTATACTCCCAAAACGGTTAAATGCTTATAATAAATTTTCCTGAAGATGTATTGCGTTAAGGATGCGTTACTACGTTAATGCTTCTTATTACGTTAATGATGATGAGGACTTTCTATGGTAAACTGTTTCGCACACGCGTTACATATAAGGAAAACTACGAAAATGTTCATGCAAGGCCAGCCAGACCGTTAACCTGGAATCGAACGCAGATCGAAACTCCCTCTGTTCAGCGACTTTACCGCCCGGCCGCTGATTGGGCTGCTGTGCTTACTGAATAACGGGTGTGCGTCTTAGGCATATTTATTTGTATATGTATTTATTTCAACAACACCCTACCAAAAATAAAAAAATAATCAACTGACGACGGCAAAATCATAAAACTGCACCAACTGGCAATGACTGCATGCTCATCGTTATGCATCAGCTCCAGCATTATCATCACTTATGCCACAGTTTTCATCACATATATACATCTGTGCATATAAGGATTATCTGGGCACACACAAGTCTCAGCTTTTCATTCAGCATTGCATACATCTTAAAAGATGCATAATACATAACCCTTTTCCTATTCTACATAGCTAGGATTCATAATGATGGAGTCGTATTTTTTATTTTATTATTTTTAATTTATGAATAATCATTCTGGCTACTTAATTGCCCCAAAGAAATATGCTAAGCTTCACATACACTGCCTTCCAAAAGTTAAGTATGCAAAGCAAATTAGCAGTTTTCGGAAGCGTAGTTGAATTTCAGTGGCCGAAAATCGCTTCAGATGCAGAAGACTGTTTGCAAATGTAGTATGCAACAGCCAATCACGATTGGTTTTCCGAATATATGCTAATTAGGCAATCGTTAATTTAGAAGTCAAACAACAAAAATCAGCGTTATGTTTGCAAATTTTCGCAGGAATAATTTCGATGATTTTACAAAACAATCATCCTCAGCTACCAAAGTGCAAATTGTGCACTTTGGCAGGGGTTGATTTATTGTTGGCTTTTGCACTCTGGCAGCTGAGGCTGATGGTTCAGTAGAACCATCGAAACTAGTCCTGTGAAAATTTTCAAATATAACGCTGATTTTTGTTGTTTGACGTCTAAATTATTATTTGTTCGGCGTGCTATTTTACCTTAATTTTAGACAGTCGTTGTTAACATTCGGAAAGTTTAGAGAAGATTCCTTTAAATACTGAGATGAAGAGTTCATAATTTTCTTAGAATAATTTTTAATAATATTTTGTGTTTCTACCACTACAGAGAATATCAGATAGTGAGCGCTGGTGGGCACACTGAAAAAGAACAGACAATCAAAGATGCCGCTCTTCTCTTTTGAATTGAAGAATGGTAATTTCTCAAGAGTAAAAACAATTCCAAACGAGTGAAATAAATGTCCGGAAATTTGCTTTTTAGAGACCAAGGTGTTTCATCTCTTCTGATCAACTGTGTATATAGAACCCGAGCAGAATCGACGAACGGCCTCTACAACTGTTTCATCCAGGGTTTCAGCATCTCTTGAGACAATATCTATCAGTACCATGAGTTAAATGCAGAGTCCATGAAGATATTTTACATCCGAGTGCAGTCCAGAGGAGTAAGATTAAAGTAGTGTTGTCAACATTTAGCTGAACTGTCTCAGACTGGCACAACGTGTAGTTTACCAGCGAGTCCAGCTTTACCTTGGAATCAACTGAAAAGCGTGGTAAAGTTTTGGAAAAAATGAGGCACACAGAATCAAGCCCAGAATATCACTCATACAGAGGTTGCTTCCCAACAGTCAAAACAAGGGAAAATGACGTTCTAGCACCTCGCAACTTTATGTCCTCATGTATTGAACTCGTGGAATCAAGGAAATGGGAGTGTCGTTGACAAATTATGAGTAGAAAACTTCGACATAGTTTGAAATATCATTTCTATATTATTAGATAGAAAGAATCCACAACACTTACAGCACAATTTAAATGAACTGAAATTCACTTGTACGAGTCGCATACATTGAGCTACATAATTTATTTCTTTTGCTTATCAACAAGCCAACGACATAGAAAGCCCTAATATATAAATAGAATTTTTGGAACATGTAGATTCTTTATGTTGCAGTAATAAATTTTAACGTCGTTTACGAATTACGTAAATTTTAACGTCATTATGACAATTGCGAATGCAAAGAGTTAATTTTATTTTACAAATATCCGAATTCAGTAGTTTTAAAAATTAAGTTCATGTGTTGAGATGAAATTTGTTTAATCGCTTAATCAATAATACGTAGTAAGAAACATAGGTTAATAGTAACTGGTTAATAGTTTTTGATCAAGAGCTGAGTTGGAGGGAACCAGATGTATAAAATGAAGTTGACTTCTTGTGAGTAGAATGACAGGATTTAAAGTGTGGGAAAAGTTAAACTGATGAAGGTTTGCTATACACACTAGTACTGTGATTAGAAAAATTAAGTGTGACCAGGATGCCGATATTTGGATAAAACAATGGCTTTTGTGTATTCCTCTCGCGAACATTTACTGCTACTGTGGTATTTCATCATTAATTCTGTCAAAAAGTGTTAATGATAAGTAATGGTAGTATTTCATGATCATCTTGTTTTAATTTTCTTCACTTTATTAACTGGATTTTGAAAACAATATTAGTTTTTATTAGAGATGCTTTTCAAGACTCCGGATTTTGCAAAGCTCTGTTGAGTATGACTAGCTTCTAACCTTATTATCCACCAGAGTACAGAACATTCGTTTCTTTGACTGAAAACACAACAAAATGCTTGCGAGCTATTGGGTTTTTAAAGGGATCCGCGCCGCCCAACCGGAACAGTGGAACTTACGGAACTGCCGTACCGTAGGGCCCAGGAATGAATCCCGGAGAAGGCATGGATGTTTGTAAATGTATAGGGTCTGTGTGGCATGAGGCACTCTAAATACTAGGCGAATTGAAAGTCCTCTGGAGAGGTTGTGGTAGAGGAAGAGGGGGCAGGAGAACCTCGGGCCCATCCCGCCGGGATGCTATCCACCAAAATTGGGGGCGGAACTGAGCAAAGTCGTAATGACATCTGTATGCTGCTCAAGGCTCTTACCAACGACAGCAGCAATTTTGCACTCCATGCCGGGATGAATTTCGTGCACTTGTGCTGATGTTACTATTAGACAAGTGAGATAAGTCACAAAAATAACAACAACAGAGATGCGGCGTTCACTGAGAGATTTGTAAGGGATTTTAGTTCGTATTTATGCTACGGTCAGGTAAAACCACGGAAATATTTGCATGCTTTTTCTCAGATTCGAAGCCGGATCGAGCTGTCAGCGTATTCGATTGTTTAGTTGACAATTGTTCAGTTATCAAGGTACAGAATATACGTATAAACATGATTAATGCGACACGGCTGAATCATTCCTTAAATTATTTGCTGCAGAATTCAATAATAATTAGTCAATGAATCTATTGTGATGCCAATAATTTGCAAATTTACTGTAATATTTTACTCGGGTAATCAACCATTCAGATTATGATAATAAATTTATGTTTCATATCCCTTTATTTATAATGTAATGTTTTATATAGGATGCATTATTTTTAAATTTTAAAATAATGGGCGTGTGTGTATGTTTTGAGGGGAGAAAATCCTCTATCAAAAAAAAAAAAAAAAAAAAAAAAAAAGGAAATGCGAGATAATTCGAAAACTTAGATCATTGTTTCTCAAAGCGAAAGAATCGCGGGAATACAGTTGATGACCTCTAGAATAAATTAATTACAAGTATTCTTAAATTATATATAAATCATTGTCATAAAAACACATTTAATAGCATTGTACATAAGCGAAACAAAATCCTTTAGGAAATATTCGGGACCTCTATAATGCACAGCGTTTCAAATTTTTTTTAATCTGCTTTTCATGTTAATAAGTAAAATACTAGAAATCACGGTAAAAAAAATCTTCAGAAAGAAATGAAATAAAAAAAGATTATCCTTGCTTGGCGGTGATCGGTCATACATACGGCAACCCTGCAGGACCGTTTGACGGACGGTTGATTGATGAATCGCCGGGAAGCTCCGTCTCTGCAGCGGCAAGACTGCAGACGGAATTGCCGTCGAATAAATTGCATCGTTTCCCTCGTAACAGGTGGCTTTTTTAGACCCCACTGTCATTTTTGGATTTTCATTTTTTCCTCTTCCCCTGCATATATGTATTTGGCGTTCCCGGCGTGTTTTCTGGCATTGTGGATCTATCCACTCTTGTCTTCTCCTACAGAAAAATCTGCTTGAATTGCTTTCCGCTCGTCCGTTCTTTTTCTAGAAGAATAATTTTGAATTTTACATTTCTGCCAGAAAATAGTGCGCAGTTAATCTAACAGATATAAAATATTTTATATTACTTTACAAATTTCTGTCAGAAGTTACAAATTTCTGTCGGAATTGCCTGATAACTAACACAAGAAGTGCATATAATTTAAATATTTAATGACAAGCTTCGTATTCTAGAGATTTGTCTCAATTCAAAAAGCTCTTAATGATATATATTGAGATTATTTGGGACTATCGTATTGACGACAACCATCGTATTGAGGCAACCTTTCCATTTTTTCCATATAGTCCAAATAACCAAAATTTGAGAGGTACTGAAATAGTTGTCATATACAGCAGTAGCAATCTACCAAACGCAAAAATGGAGAGAATTTTTAAGAAACCGGAGAATTTTATCAGCCCCAAAAGTCATTCTTAAACGATCAAAAAATCCCGTTAAGAAAGTATTAAAAACACGGGCCCTTTATGTAGCGAAATCAAGAACTCTCAAGAACAAATAGTACACACTGTAATTGCATATTGTTGCGAAAAATTCGGCGGTTGCGCCTGTATGTAAGCTTTCCGGCATAGCACTAGGGTTGCCATAAAATAGTGTATGGTAGGGTTGCCAGATTGGCGACTTTATCGCCCATTTGGCGACCAAATCGGCGATATCCCATGGTCCAATCTCGACAGGAAGTTATTCTTCGTGGAACCTAAAGAAACGTGGAACCTAATGGAACATTGTGAAGAGTGTGATTAGTTGTGAGAATTGTGATTGTTGTGAGAATCGCTGCTTACTGTGAGTGTTAAGCTACGGGAGAGTTTTGGTGAACGGAAAGCGATCGAGATAGTGCTTTGCCGTGAAGCTATCTTTACAGTATAGCTTGACAGTGTATTGGTGATTGTTCCACGGTGTTTATTAGAAGTTTAGTGTTGCCGTGAAACTACCCTTACAGTTACAGCCTGAAGCTGTGTTGCTGATTGTTTCAGCGTATTTATTGTAGATTTTCGACGCTTTTAAAGGTAATTTTGGAACTGTGCTGTAAATAGTGATTCCTGTAAATAAATTGTGCTTTTTATTATTCTGCATCGTGTTTTCATCGGATATTCTCAAATCCACGAACCCGTATGACGCAACAATATGATGTTCTCGACGAAATAACGCAAGAAACGTCCTCTGTTTATGATTTTTTGGAATAACATACGTACTTCTTTCTCACAAACATAAGTAAAATAGCTCACAAATTCTTAAACTCTTTCTCAA
>KK114430.1:735242-792899 GCA_000611955.2 Stegodyphus mimosarum
CAAAGCACGTGAAACCCAGACCATTTAGTGACGGAAGAACAGAAAAAAAAGGAAAGAAAAATCATAGATCTTGCTTTTTGCTCATTGGTGATCAATTCCAGATGAGTTGCAGTGGAGCTGAAACTAATATTTGCAAGCACATGTGTATTTCCACGCATCACCAAGTCCTATTGCTGAAACAACCTTGGTTTAGTTTTGTAGGCATTCTAGAAGATATCAAGCAATTTAAGACTTCCAAAATCAGGTTCATAGATGTACATAACCAATTATTGAGCCAATCTGCATAAAAGTCGGGAGAAGTTTTAGGAGTAAAGTAAATCCGGAGAAATATATTATAAATGGGCTTGATGGAAGTACGGTGGAAAATCATGAATATTCCAAAACATTAGAGGTATCTAACCGTGTACAATCGATTCCGGTGAATCCGACCACATCGGGAAGCAACCGTTTTGGTCCTGATATCCGGCTGGTACGATTACACGAACATGTCCTATGTTGTAAGACGGGACGTGCTATATGTAGCAAACAATAAATGTGCACGTAAATCATGTACTAAAATATAATTATGACCTTTATTGTGCGGTACACACGTAGGGCTAACATACATATACAAAAAGAACTACAGTCGAACGTTTTTCATTGAGAAAATTAATTTAAAAACAGCATGCGAAGCACAATAAAAATAAGTTCTTCCCAAGTTCCAGTCAACATTTGAATAACTTACCAAATGTGATCTGAAGCGTTCTCTTGACGGATTGCACGTGAAAGATTATCGCCACAAACATCTAACGCAGCAATGGGACTGCCTTCATTTTCCTCTTGCGTG
The DNA here is from genome assembly GCA_000611955.2 of Stegodyphus mimosarum. Lineage (NCBI taxonomy): Eukaryota > Metazoa > Arthropoda > Arachnida > Araneae > Eresidae > Stegodyphus > Stegodyphus mimosarum. The sequence continues at coordinate 736,069 of KK114430.1, forward strand.
AAATGCCGACTCAAAGTTTCAATGTATTTCCTCGCATCCTGTGTTGTCACTTGCACCAACGTATTATCGGCATCATCGTCATAACTTTCTTGGTCTTCCGATGCTGTCGTCTGTTTTGCTGTAACTCGAGCAACGATTGCAACGTCATAATCTTCATTTTCATCGTAGCATTAAAGCTCGTTGTCGATGGATAAAAATTTTTCACAATTTTGTACTTGTCGAAGTTCCACATGTCCATCATCATTTTCACTTTCAATGAGCATGCCCACATCCATCTCCAAAACCAAGTGCTTAACGCCACAGTGCAAAAAACAGTTCTGAATTGTCTCACTGCCCACTTTTCGTCAGCTGTCGGCACAGATGTAACTACTTGTAAGATGTTGACCTTTCCACTGACTCCGCTGGCTTTTAACGATGAGGTAAGCAAACTTTCTCCCATTGCTTCAAGGATGTAATTAACTAACCTTGTACGATAAAGGGTCTTCAAATTTTTTATGATGCCCATGTGCATTGACTGGACCAAAGCTGTGGTCGTGGGAGGTAGAAATTCCAGTTGGATGTTCTTCAAGCAATCTAAATGAGGATGTGCTGCACAATTGTCAAAAAGAAACAGCACTTTTCTCTACTGGCGTTGTAGCTCTCTGCCCCTATCTTTCAGCCATTCTTTAAAAAGTTCAGAGGTCATCCTCGCATTTCTGTTCGCACGATACACAACTGGTAAACTGTCCATCCGAAGTCCTTTTAAGCAGGGAGGCCTAGTGCTTTTTCCTATAACCAACAGCTTCTTCTTGCCCGTTCCTGACATGTTTGAGCACCACAAGACAGTTACGCGATCCATCATTTTTTGGAGCCAGAGAGTGCAACATGTTTATAACTTAACGAGCCGTCCGATGTATAATACGGCCCAGTTTTATCAGCATTGTAGATGTCATCTGCTGAAACATTTTCAAGAAGTTCTGGCAGTTTTGTTGATTTCCATTCTTCACCTGTGCACTATCAGCACTTTCTTTCTCGACATGTGCTTTCTTGAATTTTATATCATATCTAGATATCCATCGAGACAACCAACCGTCCGTAGTTTTAAAGTCATCGTGGCCCAGCTTTTTAGCGAGGTCTTCTGCTTTCCATTTTAACACTGGGTCGCTTACTTGCACAGCGCGTCCAGTAACAATGACAAACCATCCAATAAGGGCCTCATCGACGTCTGGATCCTTGCCTTCACGCTTCCGTTTTTTGGAAGTTTCTCCTCGTCCTTCACATTGTGCCCATTCTTCTGGCAGCTCATTCGCTTGTTTTATCAAGCTCGAAATTGTAGTGTTTGCCAAACCGGTAATTTCCAACAACAGACGCTGACTAGTGTTTCGTGGTTGTTGCTTGATCTTATTTAAGAAACCGATTTTTTTCATCTAATGTCAAGTCCCGTCGTGGCATTTTGGCATGGAAGACAAGACACGCGCACAGTTCACTGTCTAAAGTGGTCTGAAGAAACCTTGGTGTTTCACTGTCAAGATGTTGAGGTCGAGAGGGAGTTAAATGCTCGCCAATCAAAGCTTTGGCATTAAAATCATCCTAAAAGGAGGGTGAAATGATAGCTTTCTCGTGTAAACTTCAATCATGATTGACAGGCGGAAATACCTGTCGGGTGAAGCCGGACACTCTATTGTTCATTTCCTCGAAACTCGGAGACGCAGTGGGACCTATAACCTCGCTGACGGCTACTGGTGGTTCTGTTTTGAAAATTTGTGAAAAAAAATGGTGCGCATGTTCACCTCCGCACTGGTTTTGCTCTTATCATGCACTTAAAGAATTTCTGACCTTTGTTAAAGCATTCTCTTGGGGAACGCAGCTACAGATGCACCCATAGGTCATGGCGTTCAAGTCAATTTCTCCCCTAACAATAAAACTCACGGTTCGACTCTAAAAGATTGCGTTTCTGAGTTTAATTCTTGGGAATTTATAGTATATCGTGTCAGTGTGGCTTGAGATATATTGGCCAAACGCAAAGAGCGTTAAAGTTTCGTATCAAGGAACATGAATCTTATGTCCGAAAGGACGAAATTAACAAGTCTTCAATAGCGTATCATAGTTGGAAATTTAACCATAATTTTGACTTTGGATCTGCAAAAATTATCCAAAACGCTTCTTCCGTTGGTGAATTGGATTTTCTTGAGGTTTTTCATATTCACAAAGATTTAGCATGTTTAGTGATGATTTTAAGTCCAATCCAGTCCTTCATAACGCTTTTAAAATTCTATTAACATAATTTTTGGTTATTATTTTTGCCGATAGATGGCGTTGCCTCCTCGTGCATGGTACTACCCGAGGGTATAAAAAGCCGTTACTGAGGTTGCGCTCCCTTTCTAGAAATTTCGTTCTCCTGATGAGGAGGACCTATAGCTGCCCTCGAAATCGATTGAGTGTTTTAATAAATGTACTCCAAATACAAGGTTGTTTCAGCGATTTTGATTGTCACATTGGCATGTTTCTCTTCTATTATGAACAAAATATGTCATAAATAAACTAAATTTAGCATCTGGAATTTTTGACAACCGATTTTTAAGCCAAAGGCTGGGACACATACATCCCAGCCGTAGTTAATGGTGGGTGGGATACACGTGTCCCAAACGTAGCGATCGACTTACTAAAAACGTGCCGATTATTCTGCAAAGCTTATCAGGACTTGTGTTTCTTCTAGTTGATTTCGCAAACATAATTGGAGTCCTGAGCAGGAACAGGGAGCTTACTAAAAGCTATGTTCGTGCGTGTGTAGAAAATACAACAAAGATGAGAAGGGTTAAAATTCCCCTTTATTTGCTTATTGATTTTACACATGTTCCCGCTCTTCGGGATACAAAAACCAACCACTTGTGGCCTGAACGGAAAAGAATATAAGACTACTAACTAATTAAATTTAAATAAGAGCTAACTTTTAGTGTTTCACACAGATGACTAGCCCTAAAACTAGCCTTTTAAATTACTACGTCTGTAGTACGCAAACTGCGGAAAACTACAATACGTCTTTAACTTTCAAGAGGATTAAACATCTGGCCTTAAAGGCGAACAGTAACTGCTCTCTCCTTCCTTCAACTTGGCAAAAAAGCCTCAACTTAAGTATTAATTTGCATAAACATACTCAAGCGTTAATTCTGGCCGGAATTAGAAAATAGGAGATGATAGTAAAGTTTTAAAAGAAAATAAACGTTAGTGAACTTAAAAGCCTTACAAGCTTTATTATATGAAATAGATTTTACATCATATAAATCAGGGTAAAGCATTCTTTGGGTACAGGGTAAACATTACATATTTTGCAACTCATACGTTCTTTTCACTATGATCATTCTGTACAACGAGCAGAGTGGAGTCTTGATTTTCCAACCACTGGAAGATTATCCCCAACATTCAGGACATTCTAAATACTTTTTAATCCAGCAGTAATTTTTAAACTCTTAGTGGGACAGTATGTTCTGTTAGTAGTCAAAGGGTTAAAGGAATTTTCTCTGCATGACTCCACATCTTTTGTTAACAAGGTTTCTTTAGGTTTCAAGGTTTCTTTTTGTTCCTTTCACACCCATCTGCTAACCAATCCCAGCTGTTGGCGGGTTCTGCTATACAGCTTCCCAATCATACTGCGAAACTTTCTTCAGTTTTTTCATACAAGCTAATTCAAACACCAGCTAATTACATCTCAGTTGTTTGATTAACATATGAATTTACACATAAGGGTAGTTGATTATAAATAGCTCTTTATTTATGCCTCATTACATTATGCAACTTTCTAGATACAATCCTTATTTCTGATGGGTGGAGTATATGGTTAATTTCAAACCCAATTTATTCTACTTAAGAAAGAATACAGTATTGCAAAATTTGTAGAGACGTTATATTTGCTATATTTTTCTCGGCTGTAAGTTGCTCTTGCTGAAACGAGGAAGAGGATGGAATGTTTTCAACTGCTTACTTGTGCTTACAATAGCTTACAACTGCCTCAAATTAACATGAAGTGCATTTCTTTATGGAATGATATAGAAATGTCCGTATTTTGAAGCAATGATTTGAGCAGATGCGCCTTTCACATTTCGAACATAAAGAAAATGGAGTTCATATCAAAGAATTGTAATTCAATTTAGAATCTCTATAGAGAAAGCTTTCTGACTCGCATTTATTCTACTGACTTCTACTTCGTCAAAGGAATGTTTATAACTAGACTTTGCATTCTCAGGTTTATTAATTATTTTTCCTCTCTAAATCTATTTAATAAAATACATTTAAAATTAAATGTGTGCTTCCAATACGAATGCACACTGGATAAATCTCAGCCATGTCTTTCTGTAATTTCCAGAGAGTGAAAACCACCTTCTCGTAACCTCATTACGCGGTCTCGTCCAAACTCAGTACACTGCTGATACTGCCTTCGTTTATCTTCTTAAAGGCGTTCTTGACTCAAATCTAACTCAAACGCCCAATCCGAAAGATAAATAAAGCACACGCCAAGTTCATATCGCCCATTTATTGCAAACGGGATTTCCACGTTCATAGTGGCGCTGCTAAGGTTACCCGTATTCATCTAGCGAAAAATTTGAATAGATGTCATCTTTCAGATGTGCAAACGCGCTTCTTCATGTAGGGATTTCATTTTCCATCACTGAATGTGATGCTGCTGTGTGGTATATACGTAGTTAAAGTTAATAAAGAATTCTTAATATTTTATTTAAGAAAAAGAATTTGTTTATGTGCTAATCAGTAGATAAAAGATTCGCTCTCATAAACCTATAGAATCATTACATTTGTTTAAAGCCATTGTAAAACGTGTGTCAGAGGGAATTGAACTCAAATCTCCCACTGAATGAGTTAACCACTACATCCTTTGGGGGAATTTCCCGAAAGTTTATATTTATATGCCAAAGTAGAATATTTTTCTAAAATCGCAAATTTTCCAAAAGTTCCTGAATGCATCTAATTATTAAAATATGTGCATAAGTATTTTAATTTTGTGATCATGCATATTGCATGCAAATAAATACTCTGTATACCAAGATAGCAAAGGAAAATGAACTAAAAGTACACAGTCATAGATTTCTTAGTCCAAAGAGACAATTTGCCCTGCAGGACTATTAACTTTGTTTTGGAATTTTGAGTTGAAAACTATAAACGAGGAATATACTTTTCAAATTATTGCCACCAAATATTAGAGCCCTGTATTATATTTAAATAAATTAAATAATGAAGAATCTGCATGAATGTATGTATGCTTCTCGCATTGTGGTAAAACAACGGAACCTAGAGCCATCAAAATTTGAATAACGTAATCTTCCATAGAATATGGGCATGTGGAAGCTCTAATTTGAATTTGAAATATGTTTTATTATCGATTTCATATTTTGTAACACTTTGACGAATTTTTGATTAAAAAAACTAAACGAGTTCGAAGCGAGCAATGGCAACACTGGACGAAAAAAAAAACATTTTTATCTCCAGCGCTCAAGATTCTGTATCGGAAAATCTAAAGCTGTGCTCATTTTAAAATTATCTTGCCATATTGCTGTTGAACTGAATTTTATGGTTTGAGTACTTAATACATGATATTTAATAAATAAAGGTAACACACAAAACGTTAAAAAAAGCGCCCATTTGGAAGTAATTTAAAATCTGAAAACTTTCAGCTTTTTATTACATATTTTTTCTTATTAATTTATTTTTATAATACGCCAAACCTGTTTTAACTTCCTTTCCATTTAGTCCACAGTATCCGATTTCATCGATACTCTAACAGCCGGAGATTTGTGTAGAATGTGACTAAGGATAGATTTGATAGAAGAAATTATTTTTAAAGTTCTATATCAGGGATGGGCAAACGTTTTCGTTCGCGGGCAAAAAATTGAAAAAAAAAAGTTCGGCGGGCCAAGGTAAATTTTTCTAAAATTTTAAAAACATATACAAGTATTACAATTTAAATATTTTAATGAGAAGAATGAAATTGCGCTTTCATTTTTAAAAGTTTCTTATATTGAGGTTCGAAGTGAGATGTACTGATTCTAAGGAACGAGGCTAATTGCTCATCTGTCACTCTACTTCTTAAATAATTCTTTCTAAGGTTCATTGTTGAAAACACTTGTTCACATATGTAAGATGAAGCAAACATAGCACTGATTTTCTGGGCGTGAGATATTAAATTCTTGAAACTCACTTTCGATAATGATGTTATATTCTTTGAAGACTGCTACAGCTTCATTGCAGATGAGACACACTGGTTTATCTTTTACAACTGTAAAAAATATTTCTAGGTCCATTCATCATTAAAAGCATGGCATTCTGAATCAACTTTACGTTTTTTAGTAGACATTTTGGGGTTGAAATATTTTACGAATAACCCAAACAAGCACTAGCTACGCTATACTTTTAACAATTTCAAAACCACTATTCACAATGATGCTATATGTCCGCAATCTTTCCATACGCAATCAATAATACTAGAATTCGCGACAAAAGAAAAGACCGCTGGCTGGAGCTTAAAATGCGCAGTCTGCCAAATGTGAGGTCTGATTCACTTATATTGGATTTGCATACTTCTCTCCGAAAAACAGATAACGATTCTTAAGCCAATCTACAGCACAACTACCAAAGTACTTCCGCGTTTAACACTTTACCGATTGAAAGGTGTTTGTGCTTGCTATTTCCATCGATTTATGTTTTGTAAAACAAAAATAGAGACAGTAAAAAGATCATCAATAATTTGAACAAAAGGAAGAAAAAAAGTAATATTTAAACAAAGTAGAAAAGGAGATGGAGATATAATATTTAAATATATATTTCTTTTAATTTGCCTCGGACCGGCAAATTAAGATTCTATCCGCGGGCCGGATACAGTCTTCCAAGGGGCCGGATTCGGCCCGCGGGCCGTAGTTTGCCCATCCCTGGTCTAGCCATTAGGAAAATGTGTTTGCTATAAAAATGTTAGACGTGTAATGAAATACATTTGTTTAAAAATTAATACAGTGCATTAAATTACCATACTCAAATGTTGATTACTGTCAGATATAAAATAAGAACTAATTAGCATTTAAGGTCATATTTAAAATATAAGATCATTTTTAATTAATTAGTACACATATCTCGTGTGCTGTAGTTTTGTAATGGACAGCGCATCTATGCGAAGGACACATACTGGATTCCAATCAGCGCTGTGCTTTATATTCGGCTATTTTAACTCCCAGATTCCCATCGAGCACCAAAAGTAAAAGTCTTTTACATGTTTGATTGGTTTATATGATTACGTTAAAGCTTCGAGAGCTATCTGCCTAAGGGGATGGATGCCTTCGTGGAGGGCTTTCTACGGGAAACTGGCTCGTGTACACTTTATATATGGGGAAAACCACGAAAACGCCCATGCAGCCAGCCCGTTCGCGGGATTCGAACCACTGGTGGGCTTTTACCTGTTTGAGTCAGTACGTGTATTTATGGCATTGTGCGTATTAAAAGTGACCTAAATTTTTGTTTGGTCTGTCTTAAAAACCAGATACTTTCAATTTTTGAATTGAAACTTTAAATCTTTAGCAAATATTTAGTTTAAATGATATTACGCTTTTTTTTTTGTAGTAAATCCCTAGACCCCATACACAGAATCTGGAAGGATCTACATTAATCTTCGAGATAAAAATCTTTAATCTAAATAATAGTAATAAAAAGATTTCATTGAAGTATGAGATCAAAATCTTTCCCATTTTTTCACTTTTTATGCATTATCGATAATACACGAAACAGTTTCCAGAAGTTCAAATAAGTGATTACCTAAATGATTTTGCACATTACCCACCTGAATAATAAAAAAAAGACAAAAATGCATTACGCACAGGAGAAAAAAAAAGTCCACCACTTTTGATTCGACTACTCTTCTAGTTCCGCATTTAAATCCTATATTCGACATTAGTATGGAAATAATGACCTACCTTTTCACCGAATCCTCCCAGAATCCCCTTCGGCGCGTAGATTTCTTCTCCACATCTTACTCTACGAGCATTAAAAAACAATCAAATAAAGTAATTTCGAAGCCTGGTGTTTTCGCACGCGTCACGTACGACACATGTTTCCAAACTTTTTACAACTGCGAGCAAATAAACAGCATTAACAAAAAATATAAAACGAAAAGAAGCATAGCGTACACAACGTTCCTATATATTTACAGCACGCAGCCCAAATGCGTGTTTTACAACTGCGTAAAAATGAGATAGGTAAGGAAGCGAATTTTTTTTGCCTCCAAAAATAAATATTATAACAATAAATGCAAAAAGAAAATAGTTTTGATCGCATAGCAAAGCGGCGCAACCACTATAAACAACCCGGCAAGACTCAGGTAAGAAGCGAAAAGAATGCAAGATGAGATACGTTGCTGCCAAAAGCAAAAAAGAAAAAAGTTGGTTTCGAACCAAGAAAAGATAGTAAATGTTTACGGGCCTAAAGTAACGTGACAGGGTTACCAGAACCACACGGCGAAAAATATCAACGCCAATAGCAAAAACGTGTTTGAGTTCTGGTCGCCAAATTTTCTGAAGATTAAGAATTCGGAATTGCACAACCATATGATCTCTATATACAAAGAATAAAGTCTGTGTGTGTGTTTGTTTGTTCACTAATAACTCAGTCACTACTATAGCTATAGTCACGAAACATTATACAATTCTTTTCTGGATCCTGGAAAAAATCGACGTCCACATTTTTCCAAAAAAAAGTAGCTAAAATCAGAGATATTAATTAAAAACTCGGAAAAATGATAATTTTCGCCCTCATTTTTCCGAGTGGCAACAGTCTTGCAAGCTGGAGGTGAAAATCTGCTTTATTTCGAAAGTTGTTGCCAATGCTCGCTTTCAAATCATAGAGTTTGTTCATAAAAAATTTCAAAGTTTTACGATGAAATAAAAATAGCATTGCCAAACATTAAATACATTATTTCCGATTCCAAAAATTCGTGGGAAGCCATTTCGACTGTGTACGACTTTAATCAGCCGAGATACAAACTAAAAACTCCGAAAACATTAATTTTTGCACTCATTTTTCCGAGTGGCAACAGTCTCGCGCGTTGGAGATAAAAATGCTTTATTTCGTAAAGTGTTGCTACTCCTCGCATTCAAATAGTCGAGTTTGAATAAAAAATTTGTAAGTTTTACAACATCTATACGTATAAGGAAGAATGTCTGTTTGCGTGTACGTTTATTTGTTTGCGTTATTGATTTCTGATTAATTATAATAATTTTTTTGCCACATTAAATCGACTAAAATTGAATATAAGTGAAACATTAGATGAAACCAGACTTTTTAAGACCATTTCATGTGAAAGACGAAAATAATTAAAAACTGCGTGCCATTGTTGCTGATATAATGAGAGAGAATTAGTTTCTTTTTCTATCGAAATTTTTTATGTGGGTTTTTTATGTGGGATTTATATTTATTTCCTATGACTATGAATCGTATTTTTTGTATCGCTATTAAAGAAGGATTGCAGCGGTATCGTTCTGTCTATTATTAGATGCATTACTCTCAATGTAACTTAACTGCCATCGGGTGCTTCTGCTAGTAAAAAATAAGGAAGAGGAATAGGAAATTTAAATTAAAAATTAATAAATATTGTAATTTGGATTTGGCGAGTATCTGTATAAATAACATAAAATTTTTGTTTTAATTAATCACTTTAAAGCTTAATATCGTTGAAACACCCCCCTTGTAAATTGTCTATCTGTTGACATAAAAAAGATTCAAATTTTAAAAATTTAAAATATTATATACATTTTATCAATCTTTTAATACGAACGAATTAAAATTTGGTGTTCAAGATAAACGTCTAAAATTCCTAAAATATTCAGTATACAAATATATGAAGAGATGCAAAAACACGTTACCTTCAGATATTTAGAAAGATAAAATTTAGAGTAAATTGAAAATTAAAAGTTTAATTACATTTTGAGAGGTAATATCATGGGGTCTTTCTTCATAACAGCAAGTTATTTTCTTATAACTTACATGCCATATTGGAAGCTATATATTACAGCTTGAATTCGTCGAGCTTTTTTATTTGAAGTCACCAATAAATTTCTCCAGTTTGTTGAACAATAAGCAAATAAGTAACAATAAGTATATAAACACATAAGCAAACTTCACCAATGTTTCGAAATTGGCTTATAAATATTTTTGTTGAAGTATCGAATATAAGCTGTTATATTTAGTATCAAGGCAAGTTCTTAAAACGTATAATTTTACATAATATAAATTATTATCTTATTTTATATAATACTACATCATATATAGATGCATATGTGTAAACTATTCTATTCCTCTAATTGAAAACAAAAAACATTCTCTGATAGATTTCAATGCAATTACGTGCTTATAAATAAATTTAAGGCACGTTTATAGATTGCTTTGTTAAAAAAAACAAATGATTATTACAGCACTGTCATTCATTTCTTTCTTTTATAATAAAAAACTAAAGTTAGCATAATTGAAGCAATTAAGTTTCAAAATATTTTGTCTGCGACTGAATAATAAATTTTCAAATCATTCTTTTTTATCTTGAAGAAAATCTCTGAAGATAAATTTTCTAACTTCACACTAACTGATTTCCATTTTTATCTTGTCACATAATTTCGTCCATTTAATTTTCCACTAAATGTATTTATATTCATTATAATGATATTCATGATTATGATAAATCTATTTTTATTTGTGGTGTCATAATTTTATGTGTGATCGACTTCATATACTTAGGTACAATGTAATTTTCAGAATAATTTTCAATGTAGAATTTAAAAGGAGCGAATAAAAATGTATGAATATTTAATATAAAATGTTCAAATCTGTAGTACAGCATCGCTAATTACACCTCTTTATTAGAAATTTACAAAGAATTATGAAACTAATTCTTTCGTGGATGTTCTTTTCGTGGATTTCTTTTCTAATCGTGGATGTTCAAAGTGGAATCATACTCCTAGAAAACACTAAATACAGATTGCGAAGAGGCCTGAAAATCATTCTTACAAACTGTCTTTGGAAAAACAGGAAAGCGCTAATTTCAAACAGAGAAAAAAGAAAGTGACAATCATATTTTTCTGATGGCTATCTTTGAAGGTTTGGAAACATCTGAAGAGAAAAAGTGCCTGTAGTAAGATGGTAAGTAAATTTATCTACTAAGAAGAAAAGAACGAAACAAAAATGCTACCTCTTCAATTTTGGAAACTAATATGGCTTCAGGAGGAATAAAATTCTTCGAAGAAATCGTTCTAGAAAATTCAGGAAAAAATGCTCTGTTCCTGATCTCATTGAAAGACTGATCAATAAATATTATTGGAGGAAGAAATATCAGAAATAACGCATTGAAACATAAGATTTCAATTTATTGGTCGATATTTTTATATCCCTTCAACGTAACCCCACTTCGAATGCAATGCACCTACATCAGCGTTTTTCGCAATCCTCGAAACATGTTATAAATCCATTTTTGTGAAACTCCCTCTAAGTCTTGCAGTGAATTTTTTAATGTTGTTGCATCAAGACTCAAAATGAAGTGACAAACTTTTATCATGATATTAAGAAAATTTCGCATAATGTTATATTAAGAGAACATGAAGCTTGAGGAGCTGTGTTTGTTGAAATTTGGACAAGCATTCACAAACAAGAGTATTGTGAACAGACACATTATGTGGTGCAATCCTTATGCGCATAGTGTCATAATTCAAGCCATTTTCTACGAATTGCTTCAGAAACACTTAAATATTATTCTTTGTTAACAATTTGACCTGTGGCAGAAATTCATGAAACATGCCCCCATGGTAATCATAGTAAAGAGACGACATTACCTTGCTTTTGACCAATTTCAGCGTGGTCTTTTAGGTGTTGCTTTACCATTCGATATCCATTCGTTAGAAAGTTGAACTCTTTCTTCAGATCCATTTTATGTCAGCGAAAGTGATGCGCTTCAAGGATTTATCTTGAGAAAACTTGAACACTTTGGCGTTCTTACAACAACTCAAGAAGACTGCGCTACGAGACTAAATGATATTTCAGAAATGCATAACAAGACACATATGATCAGGAAACTTATTCAGTAACCTTGATTGTTAAACGATGATAGCTAAACGGTAACTTTTTTAACTAAATCCACATGTTCTTAAGTAGATGAACTGCATTATCTAGCGAAATCGTGATTCATGTTCGACACATTCTTTGCCTTTCTTAAACACCTTATTCTATACAAAGTCTCTTTAGCAGAAATTCCATTGCGAAAACAAAATGCTGTTTGGTCGGTTATATTCGCCATTTTGGGAAATCGCCAAGGAAAAAATTATTTATTCACTAAAAGCGAATTTATTTGAAAACTTTGGGGAAAAAATAGGAAAACGGATTGTTGCCAGATGTATATGGTCTTAATAATCTCTGTAAAAATTTACAATCCATTTTTGTACTTTGCATATTTTAACTGAATCCTTTTTGATACATTGTTATCATAGCAATAATACATTTGCCACAGACTATTGCGAAAAAATTGTACCTATCATCTGGCGCACTCACATTTCCGTCCTGTACTGCTCCACTGCGTTCATTCAGTAGATTATGAAACAAAATAAAGAAAATCAGTGAACATCTACGATTGCCTGCTATTTGAAGAAATAATTACAAGAAATAAAACTAACGTTAACATTCCATCGATTTGAAAACTTTATTGTAAGATACAAAATAGGTAAATTAGGCAGCCCTGACTGGTATAGTGATTAGAGATGCGCCTTATCGTACGGCCTGCGCTCGAATCTTGGAAAAGGCCTGGGTGTTTGCAAGTGCATAGTAGTTTTACAGCATGGGATGGCGCTTAAAAATGCACAGCAGGAAAACAAATCCTCGTGAAAGGTTCCATGGTCTACGAAGAGAAGTGAGAGAACTTTGAATTCATCTTCCGAACAATTTTCTTTCAAAATAGGGACGGAATTGTACAAAGTCATACTATCACCTATATGGTACTCAAGGATCGTGGAAATGATAGATGTAATACTGCGCTCCCCAGCTCAATACAATTCGTGGGCTTTTTCTGATGCTAGATAAGTAAGACAACTCGCGACAGCAACATAAGAAACTCAAAACACTAACTTTAATTTTCAAAAATCAATTATCTGCTTACTTTAGTTATTTCTCCTTTCCATTCTATAAAAACAACAGCATATATACAGATCCAGCGCAAGAACCGGTGTAACCTGTGCATTGTCTGGGCGGCAGAATTTACAGATAGCAAAACTTTTAGAATTTAGAGAAGCACTCAACAGCAAAATTTAGAAATAGCATTTCAGTACCTCGAGAGGCACCGCGCAGCAGAAATTAGGATCCATACAGTTTCACCAGGTTGTAAAATGCATATCTATAATAAATCTCTCTAAACTGCGTCTCATTCCAAACGTTTCAAAATTAAAATTTCTAACATGATACTTGCGTAACGTTAATGTTGCAGAAGCTTACATACAGATTTAGTCAAACATGAAATTCAAATTACTGAACTTAAACTAACCAAACAAATGAACCTGAAAAAATATAAATAATAAAAAAAATCTTCTGTCTGTTTTTATAGAACATTCTAGGTTTCATCTGGTCGTTCGTTCTCTGTTTTTATTTCTTGCTAGATTTCTGTGGCCATTTCTCTTTTTAAGGCCAATTCACACCAACACGATTACGCGTTGAGGCGGAAAGCGGTAACCAATCAGAAACAAGTTTAAAGGCGATATTTTCCGAAAGATCGGAGGCCACGCGACTTGACTCAGCTTGAACGTTTTGCCATTTACCCTGTCAGTTTCAAAAATGTCGTTTCAAGTCTCCAGTTTTCACGGCGGTTTTTTAATGAATATGCGTTCAAAAATTCTTTTTGAGGAAAACATAAAATTAAATGGAATAACCTTTAAAAATATTTCAGATATTGATTTAAAATACATAAATTAATACAGAAATTAAATAAATTAGTTAAAAGAAAACTGTCAAGCTTATTAAAAGTAACGCACCATAAATGAGATGTGGCTAAGTTTTACACAATAATCGAAAATTAACTTAAGTTTGCTTTTACGGGTTCTGCTGTTTAATGGATAAAGCGCTGCTCTCGGGAGGCAAAAATTATGAGTTCCCATTCCGCCTGAAGATGTACCGTAACAGAGTTAGTATTTAAAAAACATTCTTGCAGAAAATTTTATCGCTAGCTCCAAAGCGGCACAAATGCTTGTTCAGTTCTCTGAAGATGAAGATTAAAAACGTGTTTTCCACGTAAGACACCTTACCGCGGAAGTAACACGCAAGCAAATAATATCAACTGGTACTAGATATTGCATGTTCGGGCCTTGCTTTTTCCTTCCTGTAATGGCGGTGCGAATACAACAAATTTTTATCTACTGCGACTTTATTTTGCGCTAAAAAATCTACATTTATGTTTTGATTGTTGAATGTTAATTTAGGGTGACGTTCAGCGTTTTGTTGTAGTGTGAAACTTGGTTCCTTACCAAAAGAGAACGCGTGCTCAAACGAGCAAATTGAATTTCAAGTCAATTCAGCGTAAAGTATAATGAAAGTTCTAAAGAGGATCTCTTCCTTATACGAACTGCTGAGAACGAACCGTTCTTGATTGTGTAGCAATCAGTAGATTACGAATTCTCTTGCCTCCTAAAATTGAACTGCATCTCCATCAAATGGAGCAATTACGAGGAAAGGGCTAATGTAGACTCCTCTCTTACAGCAGAAAAGAGCTTGACAATTATATAACTGTATGCTGAATTTCGAGACACCTCTGTGCAGAGAAATCCCATTTACTCAGCATCCAAAATCTCTTCCGCTCTAAAGTAACAATGAGATTTGATTTAATAAATAAGCTGAAGCATAGCAATTTTAAACTACCGGTTAATAATGACAGAAGGCTAATATTATCTATTCATGTCTTGTGACATAAGTGTCCATTTTTTACTACGTTTTCTGGTACATGCTGTGTCATGTTACTGGCAATAGTTTCCATTTCAGTAAAACGTTTTACCAAAGTTCCGAGAATTTAGTCATAATTACTTTAAGATTTAATAGCAGTTACGCTTAATTTAACATCTGTACTAAGTTCTCTTTGACTCAAGTCATGTATACTCTCTCAGGCCAGAAATTTGTGCAAAATAAAGTGTGAGAATGGAGTTTTAAAACTAAAGAAGACTAAGTAAGAGCAACGAACTGCCTTGCTCTTCATAAGTACTAACAACAACCTCTCTGGAAGAGTTAATACTCATCGGAGTCTAAATCAGTTATAATTTCTGTGCCACTGAGTCTAACGTGCCACTTTTCTATAGTGATTGTCTGAAGATAAATCAAGGGTCTAAAGAACTTGAAATTGATAATTATATTTTGCAAGGGAATGTGACACGAAGTTTTAAAACTTACTGTCGATAAATATTCGTCATTTTAGGTTATAATTTCTGGTTTTAGTTGTAACCTGATAGAAGTGTTCTGTTAATATTTGGGGAGCTTTTAATCCATGCTTGTACTAAACTGACTTTAGTCATGAAGGGGTGTTAGTTTGCAATCTTTTTGAAAGTAACTATAAGTAACGCACTGCTATGTGAACGTACGTATAAGCATTAGAAGTGCAAGTTTAGTGGATTGATTTAGTGTTATACTGCTGTAGTGCCTAGTTACTTAACTTTCAAAGAAGTCTTTATTTAATTCTTTAAAAATTCACAATGCGTCGACTTGACGCAAATAGACTATGCCTCACTCGTGCGGTAACTCAACTAACAAGAATTAAACTTAAAATTCAAAGCTATTAACACAACAGTAGACTTTTCATCACGGCTCAGATAATCCCGTTACCTAAAACCGCGTCAAAGTCTCGTGGCAGCAAAGCAAAAGCAGTTACGCCACTTTAACCAACAATAAATGCAGAACACAAGCTCACGCTACGAAGGTACAGTGTTGCTCACCCTTTTCGTTTCCTTCTAGAGCTCTGTATTTAAACCTTAACTCCTAATGGTAGAATTTGCATTCCTTCAGTCGCGCTAGCAACTTTAAATATTCTGACATTGACAATTAGGGGAATGAAGGCTTATAGGAAAGAAAGCATAAACGTAACTGATTAGTGAAAATAAATATAAATCCATACACTGTAACGATGGTATTCCTTTATGTGTCTCTTTATGTGTAGGAATGAACTAGAAAGCCAGTAATTCTTCGTGATAACCAGGCACTCTTTCACAGCGCAACGATCTTCTTTACTATGCCAGTAATATGCGAGTTTAGACGAGAATAACCACTGAGATGGTATGCAGAAATTCTACATTTCACTTACTGTTGGAATGCATTTTAATTTTACATACTGCAAGACCAGGAAAATAATAACAAATTAAAAATATGAATCTCCACTGAAATAAGTATATAATGCACTTCTCTTCGATTTCTGGCTTGATTAAGTTAATGATAAATGGCGATGTGAATCATTCTGAAAATGACTCAAATCAAAGACAAGATCGTATTTATACAAATGGTGTTTCGCTATTGAAAACGAACTGAAATATGCCACACTGAATGTGCCACATGATTGCTGTTGATGCCGTGATTTTATTGATCAGTTCAATGAATAATGATCCTTTTTCTGATTGTCTCTGAAACTGCAGCAGCAATTTATTGAATTTAGGCAAATTCCAACTTTTCGATTTTGTTCCACAATTAGCTGAAATCAAAGGACAGATTGTGTTTATAAAAAGGGGTTTTGCCCTGAGGATTCAGACAAATATTATGTGGCTCTGGTTCGACGATTTTTAATGAGCATTTTAAGGAATAACAACCCAACCTTGGTATAATCCTCTACCAGATGGTCTTTAGTGAGCTATCGACTGATTTTGGAATATGTTATACCATGAGTTAATAATTATTCTGTTAAGCTTGAAGCCTAGTTTATCTAATTTGATTCCAGTTTCTGTCTGGCCCAGAGAATTGCTGAAGAATCTGACTATTCTGATAAGTCATGGTTGAACGTTCCGAGTGTGTTTTACTTCTTTAGTGTAATTTTGATCAATCATCAATTAAATGCAACCTCCAGTAACTCTGCTCATAAAGCATGCCATAAAGGCCAAGTTGCATATTTACTGCATTCTTACAGCGGTTAGCAATCATTTTCCTACAGAATTTGTTTTTCACAGTTAAGGATGGTTATCTGATGTTGTTAAATAGTATAATTTCTAATTGACTTTGTTGATAGAAAATTAGTTACACAAAGCAGGCAAAAGGGAATTATTGGACGAGACTTTCAAGAATCCTTTAAAAATTTTACTTCCTTCTACCTGTCTGAAATGAGGAGTAATCGCCAATGAGTAGCAGCCCCCTCTCATTTTATGTCAGTTTTAGCGGCAATATCGAGAGCATTTACCCGGCCATTGCTTTCCACGTGAGTGGCTCACGTTCCTCCATCACTGGGCCCCGAGCGCCGGCCGGAAGAAATTGCATTTCTCAATTTTACTCCCCCCGCTCATCCTCAGACCCGGTTCTTTAATTAATTCCTTCCCCAATTTACTTGATACCGAATGATGACGACGATTTCAAGTCTTGATTGGAGGATGAATTCTTTGCTCCTTAATCTGGAGTAACTGAGGGGAAAATTATCTTTTCCAAATTGTGACAATAACCGAAGCGATGAGAAAGTTAAGAATAGTCCCATCATTCGCTGATGGCTTTAAATGTTAATAGAAGAATAATTGCGGGAAATGTGTAATACGCCCTAGGCTCAATTTTTAGAGGGAAAGGCTGAGATTGGAGAGTATTAGCTCCCACCTTAATCGAAACAGTGATTTTGGAAGTGCTGAAGAATTGAAGGATTTTTATAATTTTTCTGTCTCTTTAATTTCCGCTTATAAATGGACTTCGGATATGCTAGAAATATGTTTAAACAGCTTCTTGTTTGGGGTTTTCTATACAAATTCATATTTTATTTTTTTTTGACAGATTAATACAGATGGAAATATATGTAGGTCCCCGAGAAAGATTTTAGTAGTTAGCCTAGCTTTAGGTTATGAAGACTAAAAATAATCGTATAAATTAAGGCTGTTTATACAAGAATATGGATTAAAAGAATGATTTTCAAAAACAGGAATTTGACTATAGTTATTGATCAGATGTGAGTCAGAATTTAATACTGAATAATAGAAAATCGGATTTATTATGTCCTATATTTTCAGATACATATTTCTAACCCAAGCATTTCCTAAGTTATTTCTCCCGCCTTCTCACCATGCCTTCGTGGTGTAATGGTCAGCACACTCGGCGCGTATTTGAGAGGTCGGTGGTTCGAGTCCCGGCGAGGGCACTGCACATTTTTCATGTCTCCTGCTACAAAAAAAAACCTAATGACTCTACAATTTAAAAATTTATTTTTGTTTATATTACTAAGGTAAATTGTTCCTTAGGATGGACGAATTTAATAACATTGTTTTTTCCCTTTTTCAACGTTATAGCAAAATGTTTCAGTCATTTACTTAAAAACCACTTAATATGATGTTAATAAATTTTACAACTACCAAAATTGCAATAAATGTCTAATAAATAGTATTAATATTTCTTAGGTAAATGTCTTACATACAAGAATTATTTCAATATACTAATAAAATTACTTGCACATGATCATCGTTAGAATTTTTGAAAAGCATACTTAATAAAAACAAAATTGTATATTTTTGTTTAATGCTTGATTGAATGTTTAGTTTTAATATTCTTTACCTATCTAATTCGTTAAGGTCATAAATGATTTATAATAATTCACTTTATCGTTTCACAGATATTGAGCAGAATTCTCGATTAAAAGCTTGCAAAAACTTCATGTATATGGATTTCTCCGAAATAAATGTTCGTATGGATAGGTAAAACATTAAATGCTATACACCTACTTCAAAAAATGCCTAAATAATTATTATCCTGAAAGAATTCGAGAATTCCAATTATGTTAAGTATCTACTTCACGGAATTAAGCTTAAATAGTTATTAACTTAAAAATTAAATGTAGCATTTGAGCAAAATTAAACGACTACTTTATACAATGCTTTAATAATTATTACCCTGTAAATTAAATACAGAAAAACAATAAATATTCGGATTACTTGGGGATAAGTTTTACCCCGATATTCAAAAATCCACGTTAACGTTTTGTCTATTCTAAATACGTGGTAAAATCATAACGTATATCAAAAAGCTAATAGGAAAAAGTATACCACAGTTATAGTTAATACACTACGACAAAATTTCGTTGCTTTTAAAGGGAAATGATTTAATATCCCCGAGTTTTTTATTCTACCTTTTGTAATTAAAAATTCTTATTATGGATTATGAATGACCAATAATGGATAATGCTCTATATATAATACGTGTTATATAAAATATATTACGTAATATGTAAGTTATTATCTATATTAATTCACATAAGTTTCGTATATACGCATACATATATACATAATGCATAACTTTTCCATTAGTGTTCGTTGTGTCTATTCCATTAATGTTTCATTTATTTACCTAAAATTTTAGATTAATCTAAAACACTCTTAAACATTCTTAAAAATAACACTCTTAAAAATTAACCTAACAGCTTTTAAAACTTTGGATTGCAATGTACTTTCTTTTTATGGCGGAAAGGTTTTAAAACATATTAATAAATTAACAACAAACTTTACCAATTAGTCACATAAATATCAATAAAAGATCTGTATAGTTGGAATTTTGGATATTTGCAGTCCGGATGATTGGAGTCCTTCTGTAAATGCAGAAACTAACGTGCACAGTTTAAATCTAGCACCTCTAATAAGATAGAAATTCCTTTAATCGGAACAATTTATCGCTTACTGGCACGATTGTTATAGTCCGATAGCTTAGAAAATGACCTGACTTGAAAACCGATTTTCAGAGGACGAGGATATTTGGCAATTTTAGGGTTATCAGTTTCTGTGTAAATTAACTGGTAACTGCTTATTCATTTCACGGAAATTCAGTCTCATTAACGCTCAGACTTATAATCGAGGACATGCATGTACCATAAAGAAAAAGGATACTAATGAATGTCTACAGTAACCTGGATTTTCGGCCTCTGCAGTTTTTACGAAATTTCTGAAATGTAAGTAAAATAATTGTGCCAGAAAAAGGACGTCAAAAGAAAGTAGGAACAGAGGTATATTTAATACACGAGCTTCTAAAGTTAAAAGGATTTAAATTCTGTTCAATAAGAAGTTCATCAGTGCATCTAGAAAGGTTTACATGTGGCGTTTTAAAATACTGCATGGAAATGGCCTGCGTTTCGTTTCATCCACTCTCTAGTAATATTTTACATTGCTCATATCTTTTACAATAACAATAAGCGAGGATTACAAACTCATAACAACTACTGACAATTTCTGGCCACTCTAATTAAGAATTTTGAGGGGATGTTTTAATATTTTTTATTCCTTTGGAATCATGTTCATTTTTTCCTTTCTTCTTTAGAATTTACCAGCTACATGCATTGTGTAGCATGCATGTAGATTCATTATATGCATAACTTAATGCAGCATATACGTAATGTCTTATTTAGCGTAAGTTATTTAGTCTTTTTTAGCATATTTTATAAAGGTATTTCATTTATTTCCCGAAATTAAGTCGTCCGTATAAACTTAATGACTTAATACATTATTAAAATCACGAATAAAATAAGTTAAAGTAAGACTAATTGACTTCCTTTAGCACGGAAAAATTAGAGCAAAAAAAGCAAGAAAAAAAAGATAACTGGAAACGGAAAACCTTATATTTCCCGTGCCTAATACTTACATTACACAACTACCTAATTTTCTACGTTTGATTTATTTTATTAATATTTTAAACACTACTTCAAATCATAATATAAAATAATTAATAATAACGTAGTAGTTTAATTCTTGCTTTAACACGTTTAATTGAAAGAGGATCCTAAAAATATGTTTTCATAAAAAATAAAAATAATTTCGGAGATAGCCTATCTCAAACAGTTCAGCAATTATCTATTTGTTTCTGTTCATCAATTGTTTATTATTTCGTTTAAAATGTTTCTATGTCATTTATACTGTTTGATGTCGGTCAGGAAAATAGCCAACACGTTTCATGTATCCCAATTTATCCCCTTGATAAAGAACCATGTGAATCAAACATCATATATTCTTATTCCTATGATCAGTTCCCTTATTATTAATTAATTGTGTACCAATTTTAAATTATTTTGAACTTTCTGGTTCTATTTGGGTTTTATCGTATTTTGAATCTTTTTTTTAATTCCATTCATATAATAATTATTTATTGTTCTTTTATATGCTTTTTTATAGGAAACGTTAAAAGTTTTAAAAAATATCCTAAAAATTTATAGATTTAATTGTTGCTACAATTTTTCAAATAAAACAATTTCTACGAATTCTGAAGGAATTTTATTTAAATTTATTTTCATATATGCATGTAATTTTAATGGTGAATAAAAGAAAGAAACGCTTAAATTTTCTTTCTCTGAAAATGGTTTAGTTTATATATCTATGGCAAAGCAATCGAGGGCTATCTACCTAAAGGAAGTTATGTTTTCTTGGATTAAATTTTTAAGGGAAACTGGCTCATACACATGTTACTTATGGAAAAAAAACACGAAAACGCTCGTGCAAACATCCCGTTTGCCAGGAATCGGACGGAACTATCTCTCTTCAGCGACTTTACCGATCGGCCGTTGGTGAGCTTCTCTAAAATCGACAAAAAGGAAAAATATTAAATTTTGTTCATGTAAAGCATATTAGTTATAGAAAAGCTCCGTGTGATTAAGAAAAGCTTCCTGATTGAACTAAAGATTGATTAAGAAAAGCTTCCTGATGAAGGAAATTGGTTAGTATTTAAATTCCAAATTGCGAAAACTGCAAAATATTCTTCGCAGTTTCCCCTTTATATCAAATATTAGTCTCATAAATATTGTTTTAATAGTGCTAATGAAAAACGAAGACGGTAAGGAAACGCACGGGTCGTGGAATGAAGAAATTAAGCTATGTTACCTCAAAGAAATATAGGAAATCAATATTCCGAGTTACGATGTAGTAGTCAATCCGATATATTGCCAGAAAAAAATCATCTAACATAAAAACCCTTCCCAAGTGAATTCTTCTGAAACGACAGTGATGCATTCTTAGTAAAACAAAAACTTCTCCCTTTCGGAAAAAGAAAAAAGAGGGAAATGTTGTCACTGCGAAAGAAAGAAAACAGAGTTACGTCAGAATAAAATAAAAAAACAGCAGAAGAAAACAAAGTGAATCTAAATAATTCCATTCCCTACAGTTTATGGATCTTAAATCATGTACACCGACGGAGATTACATTTTCTTCGTCGGTACTTTTTCTTTGAGCGATCTTTTTTCATCTGTGTTGCAACGGGAGCGACACGAATACAGATCGATTTGCGTAAACTCCGTTCTGGAAAGATCTAATATTCTTGGAAAAGGAAACTTGTGGGGCTTTCCTGTTGTATATTATCAGAAGGAGTTTCACGAGTGATCAGCATTTCTGGAAAAAATTTTGGAGCTCTTTAAGTAGTTCGGCATCTTACTTTTTTCTGTCTGCAGGTATAATTTTAACCAATGTAAATGTTTACAAATTTTTGAAAGAGATAAACACCAGCTTTAGTAATATGTAAGTATTATTAAAAAATAAATTACTCTTGAAAACGCAGATTATGTTACTTGTCTTTAGAAATACGCTTAACCGAGTTTTTGAATTGAAAAGTTGTTGATTATATTTGCTTGACTTTTAATAATTATTAAAGAAATTTAGATTTGAAAATGCAAAAGGAAAACGGTTTTATTTATGTCAAAATAGACATGGTTTTCAAAAAAAAAGTCGTGGCTTCCAATAAATGCTGGTATAAATAGCCCATTACTTTTATGTTTCGTTTCCTTGCTATTTTTACTACAAAATTTATGTTTGAGTATAGTGCTAAAGCATTGCATTTACAACAACGAATTTATGAATTCTGATTCCTTGATGATTTCTAATGATTTATATTTCGCCCATTTTTACTTCACAGTTTAGTTTAAAGAGAAAAGTATTAAATGATTTGAACGAACGAATCTGATGTCATGAAAAAGATGTTAGAAACTTATCATTTTTAAACACATTTTCATAATAAGTGTGTAAGTAATAAGTGCTAAAAACAGGGCGTTCATTCCCCCCTGTAATATGTTTTACACTGCGCGTATAGTTGTGAAGCAAGAAAGCGCAGTTAAAAAAGCGATAGCACCAAAACTGAGGGTCGGGATCTAGCCATGGTTCAGGGAGCAAATTTTAAGTGAATCACGAAATATCTAAGTTCTGCTTTACTATAAAACATTATGACTGCATAATGAATTAATTATTATTAATTACTTGTTAATAATAAAGGTAACTTATTTATTTTTTGTTTCATTATGCACCGTGCGGTAGAAATATCTCCCAGATTTCATGTGTATGTATATATAAAGCAACGTTTTTACAAGTAAAGAACAACAAATTCAACAAATAAAAAACAAATTCAATAATTTTTTTCAACAAGAACAAACAACATGCTAAATTTTACTTAACATTTGGAGAGAATAAGGATTACCGTTTTGTTTTACATTAGCAAACAATAAAATATACCTATGCGTTGCATATTAGTAATGATAACAGGGGAAATATATTTGTCAAAATTAACAGTTTGAGACAATTCACCATTCTGTGTGACATAATTCGCTTTGTTTTGAAAATCATATCGTCTAAATGCTGAACTGAGCAGTATATGTATTTTACGACGTCTTGCTCCGAAGTTATTCATTATCCCCGTTTGGTGATGTTGCCATGAATTTTGAAAATTATGTGATTTAAATTGAGAATTGTATAGTACATGCATTTTTGACGACTCACTCTGAAGTGCTACATTATCTCCTTATCCATATCTGGTGGCTGCCACCATTTCCTGACTGACAGCTTCTTCCAGTTCATTGGCTGTCCTCGGCCCTTTTTAGTAAACATTACCTTCAGGTACTCAGAAAAAATAACTCTCAGGATGCAAGATCTGGGAAACAAGTTGCCCATGGAAAACATCTCACACGAAACGAAAACAGGTACGTCCTGGAATGTTTCATGTAGACATTCATCGACAAACTTGTTGCATGTACTGTGGCGCCATGCTGTTGGAGCCACACACGTGCAAAACAACACGTTGTACACGTGCAAAACAAAATAGTAAATTTTGTTCTTTTCAACTGTGAAATAACAGTTTGCATAAGTAGTTGCTTTATTAGATACCTATGAAATCCAAGAGTTATTTTTAACGAAGCTTTCCATTATTTTCTTCTAAAAATCTTCTTTTTCCGTGTTTTCCTTCCAGCGCTGTTGACTCGTAGAATTCATACCCTACCATTCTCAGAAAAATAAATGTTAAAATAGAATTGAAAAGACATCAGTGTTCCGGACATTTTGTCTCAAAAAAGAAAAAAAAAACAAGTCATCATTAGTGATTAATTTTTACTGAGCACATGTTCCGTAAGTAGTGTTATTAATTAATGAATATTGTAACACTTTATTAACTTAAATTAAGAAGTATTTTTAATTAATTACTCTAGAGGCTGAATTTATGGCACATGTAGCATTTTAAATTTCTTCCGAATTTTAATTTTGACTTGCAGAACGTCCAGAAAATTTGTAGTGTTAAATTTCATCTGTATATAGATGGGTCATCACGCTGTAAGGCGAAGAAATTGCTACAATGAGAGGCCTAACTTCTTATGGAATAATGTTGTTCTGAAGACTTTCTGAGAAAAACTGGCAACAATAAAATTTCACATGCAGAAAATCACAAAACACTTTGCAGTTAGTGCATTCAGCCTCTAAGAATTCAAACTACGAAGAAATTGTCCACTCCTTGTAGCCTTATTCGCTAGGAAGAAAGTAAGGAAATATCTTAAAGAAATTACGTGCATCTCTTTAGTTTTCTTTACACTTTTCTTTTCTAATTTTCATTAAATTTTTATTTCAAATTGAAATCAGCATTCACACTTTCATTTCATTTTGTACAACACACTTGTATTATTTCAGGAGGAATTTTTTCTTTACAAATTCAAATTGAATAAAATTATTATTGGTTCGTTTTTTTATAATATTAACTTCTCTATGTTATCTTCTTTTAACTGTTTCTAATAGTGTTTAAAGCGTTAAGAGTATCAAATATTCTAAATGACGCACTTTTAATATCCCCGAAATCTACAAACAGAGCTGCAGGTTGCTGCAAGTCAGCGAAAAAATGTCACTTTGAAACCTCGAATTTGTTTCTTAATAGTTGCCACAAATAAACGGTGACCCATGTTAACCGGAATCGCTTGTATTACTGTAAATCTCTATTTTATGAACCTTCTCATATCTTTCTAACAGTACCATTATTTTCAGTTCTGTATGCATCGGCTACATAGATTTCTTCTCTGTTCACATGTATTGTTTTATCTGGAAAAACGTAATTGTTTTCTTATATCCTACTTCTGACTTATTGGTGGGCACCGTTTTGTTTTCATTACTCTCTCAATTGAATATATATAGTTGTATGTATATAGATATAAATCCAGATTGTATACATCTATTCCTCTTTCCCATTTACTGATTAACAGAAAGCCTGTGACGCAGCTAAGATTCTAACAAAAATAAGAACTTGAAATAAAGAAAAAAAAGAACTTGGAAAGGAATTGGAAAGAAATTGGAAACTACTTATACAAAGATCAAAAGGGTGAAAAGTAATATTCTGATCAATCAACGTTGCGTAATAAGACTGCTGTTAAACAAATTTGGTGAGATTTTCCATTCGTCTTCTCACTGGGTAAGCGACAAGAATGTTTTTAGCGAAGTATATAAATCACTAACTTCTTTAATGGTACACTGCGGGAAGAGGAGAGGGACAGTTCTATATCTCCCGTTCTCCTAGGCCGATTGACGAAATTCAACTTTTGTTTTTCATGTTTCAAAAGCACAACTTAGGATATGTATTAGATTTATATATAGCATTGCTCTAATATAGGTATTTTGATACAAATCGGACGCTTTCTGAAACGACATTCCAATTTTTTCCCATATTTCGATTCTAAGACACAAATTATGCCAAACTACCAAGTTTTATAAAATTGCACGAGTAGGTTTTAAAAAATTAGCTCTGAAAATTTAGCTCCTCAATGTTCATTGAATTTGGTATGTGTTTATTAATATCTCTTTTTTTAATAAACATTTCGAAATTTAGGTTATTGCAAATAAAATTCGCCCATTTTTTACGATTTATTTTTTAAATTTGTATTTTTAAATATTTCTTATAAATTTTTGGAAAAAGATTTTGAATTAAAACTTATAAAATTTTTAACATCAACTTAAATTATGTGTATTTCCAAGCATACTTGCAAAAAATTAGCTTCTTTTATTCAAAATTTACGAGGATATACGTGAATTTATATATTGGCCCGTTTTGAAATTTGGTATATTTATTGAAAGCGATAATAGCATCAAATGTGGTTTAAGCACTTTGTTGAAATTATTTGAAAATAGGAACGATGTGACTTTTTTCGGCTAATGCACAATGTGAAAAGGGAAAGGAAAATAGGCTGCGGTATATTAAGAAGTTCACCAAATGAATTCACTTGGCGCAAACTGAAAAAAAATTTGCCAAAATTAATTTTTAGATTTCTCGGAAAATTTCGCACCAACGTTTAAAAATTTAATATTTAGGCATAGTTTGAGTCGTAGAATCGAAATATGGAAAAACATTGCCATGTTATTTCAGAAAAAGTCCAATTTTGTGTCAAAATACCTATAATAGAACAAATCTATATATAAATCTGATATATATCCTAAGTTGCGCTTTCGAGACATGAGAAACGCAATTTGAATTTCGTCAATCGGCCGAGTAGAACGGGAGATATAGAACTGCCCCCTTCTTCCCTTTTTGTTTTCCTTCGCAGTGTACCTCTCCAATGGCAGAGTGGTTGAGATTGTTGAATAATAGGAGCTCGATACGAGTTTGATCTCAAACGAACGGGCTGACTACATAACTGGTTCTTGTGGTTTTCCTCATTTGTAACGTGAATACGAACTAGAAAGTCCTCTCAGAAGGCATCCCTTGCCCTAGGGAGAAAATCTTAGTGTGCATTCGCATACTGAAATGCCTATTTCAATTCTTGGCTTAACGCACAAATGTTGAATAGTGGCAATTCAAGAGGACATAGAAAAGCTGATTAATAGAGGTAAATGCAACCTGAGAACTTTGCCTATATTTAGTATGTACTCCGCGGGATGTGGAACAGTTCTATATCTCCCGATCTACTGGGCCAATTGACGAAATTTAAATTGCGTTTTTCATGGCCCGAAAGCGCGATTTAGGATATATATTAGATTTATATATAACATTATTCTAACATAGGTATTTTGACACAAAATGGGTATTTTTCTGAAATAACATAACAATTGTTTTCCATATGCCGATTCTACGATTCAAATTATGTCTAAATATTAAATGTTTCAAAATTTGACGAATTCTTTTCAGTTTGCGTCAAGAACAACTCACTTGGCGAACTTTTTAATACATGGCAACCTATTTTCCTATCCCTTCCATTGTGCAAGAGCGGAAAAAAAGTCTCATCGTTCCTAATTTCAAATAATTTTACAAAAGTGTGTAAACCGCATTAGACGTTATTATCGCTTTCAACAAATATGCCAAATTTCAAAACGCGCGAACATATAAGCGCACGTATATCTACGAAAATTTTGAATAAAAAGATCTATTTTTTAGGCACACTTCAAAATACATCTAATTTAGTTGATGGTAAACATTTTATAGGTTGTAATTGAATTTTTTTACCAAATCTTTATAAAAATTATTTAAAAATATAAATTTTTAAAATAAATCATAGGCAATGGGTGAATTTTATTTGGAGTGAACCTAAGTTTCGAACTGCGAAAGAAGGAATCAAATACGTGTAATAAAAAAGAGATATTAATAAATACATACCCAAACTGAATTAACACTGAGGAGCTTAAATTTTGAGAGGTAATTTTTTAAAAACTACTCGTGCGATTTTTACAAAACTTGGCAGTTTGGCATAATTTGAGTCGTAGAATCAGAATATGAAAAAAAAATTGGCATGTCGTTTCCGAAAAAGTCTGATTTTGTGTCAAAGTACCTATATTAGAATAATGCTATATAAAAATCTAATACATATCTTAAGTAGCGCTTCCGAGACATGGGAAACGAAACTTCAATTTCGTCAATCGGCCCAGTAGAACGGGAGATATAGAGCTGTCCTTTTTTTTTTCTCAGTGTGCCTTGAAACACTTAAATATTACGTGGAAAAAATAAAGGCTAGAAAAAAGTAATTAGAGTAGACAATATCTTTTATCGCAATAAAGGAAATCATTATAAATATTAATATAAAAGAGTTGACTGCTTTTAGATTTTAGATAAACGCAAAAGAAATTTAGATTAACATAGAAGGATTAATTTAGTCTGAAAATACTCATCAGCGCAATCAATTTTGTTTGATAACAACAGGATGGGTCAGTAAACATTTTTAAATACGTTGTATTGTAAACTGTGTATGTATTTTGCGTACTGCTGATCTAAATCATCTGAGTGACTATAAGTCCATAACTCGCATAACCCAATCGTAAACAAGTTTCTTTGGCTTCGTAACTGTGTAATAAGTCAGAAAAAGACATGTTGCTATTGGTATGCTTTGCATGAAAGCAAAATATAAGCGTATAATTGTTTGGATAAAAATATAGAATTTTGATAAATTTGTGAAAGTAATGCAATGAATATATTTTTATTCAGTATGACCTCATCTCATCAAATGACATTATCACAACTAAATGATGAAAGAGAGAGGATAATATGCTCAAAAATGACATTTATAGAACTCCATTTAAGGCAGTGTATTAAAAGATAATAATTATGGGCTTCATTTCCTTAAATATTTGTCATAGATATGTATTTCTGATAATATTCTTAAAATAAGATGCATCATTTTAAAGAAATATTTTCAACACTTCAAAATTTGCGAGTTCTGGAAACATGAAAATATAAATTTGTGCACGGATTTTGTTCAGTAAAATGTTTAATCAGAAAAATATCCGTTATGAGTTAATGAATCAAATATAAAAATTTCCTTCCTATTCCTTACTGAAACATTTACTGAGATATTAGAGAACAATTTAATTGAATTAGATCGCTATTCATGCCTATCCGAGACAGAAGTCCAAGATTTCCTACGTTTAACTTAAACGAACTCTAAAGTAAAACAACAATTCTTGAACAATTTAGTTTATGCTTGACTAACTGGAAATTTTACTTAATAGGAGTCTTATAAAAGGTCAAATTTTGTATTTAGAGAACCCTCTCACTAACAATCTTGAGATTAGTTTCGTAAAATATTGAGCCTAATTTAGATTAGTCTTCAGCTGGAGATATATGTACAGGATCAATATTTAAAGACGAACTCGCTATGTACCTAATATACATTTGTCACTCCTTAAAAAAATCCTTAATTGTTTAAAATTGTTAAATACGTTTTAAAGCAAATCGTGGTTATAAAAATCACCATTTAACAAAACATTAACAAAACCTAATTTTAATATATTAATAGTATGTAAACTATGGTAACTATTATAGGGGACTAAACATGATTACCTTACACGGATTGAACCTGATTCATTTGCATGATTACCTTTTTGGGGGCACTACCACCTATTAAAAGAAATATTGAAACGAGGGTCTAATCTGAATCTAAATCGGGACAGAACAAGCACTTTAAGATAATTGCATTACTTGGTATTGCTTTGGTATGACAATAGCTAGTAAAGGTACAGAATGAAAATAACCTCTCCCAGAGTGCTTCAGACCATTTTATAAAATCAATTTCTTTGAGCAACAAGAGCAGCTTGTGTGACGCTTAATCCATATTTACCCCAAGTGCTTAGGACACTCGATATCCCTGCGCACTCATGCGACTGGGCTTTTCCAAAGAGTTGTTCGCTGGTCAGCTATGTGTGAAGACATTCCAACCCCCTCCGGCCACCCCTGCCCAAGAAAACAGAGGGTCGGAATCTTGATAGGTGGTCGAGGAGATGGTGAAGCCAAGCGATTATGATTTTCTGGCTTCCTTTCTCTATGGGGCGTATACTATCTTGTTGAAAGGGTTGCCATGAAAGAAGTATTGACGACGCCAGAGTTGGCTCTTTTGTTGTCAAGGGTTTATGATTTTGTCCATGTTGTAAACTCGAACAGGGAAGAAAAGAAGGAGTGTTTTGAAGTTTAGATACTGGAGCCTTTTGGATATAAAACGAGAGATGGTTCTTCAGTAGTGTCTCGTAATACGAGTTTGTTTCTGGTATGATTTTTTTAGTAAATATACATAATAGAAGAGAGATTTCTCTACTGCTATCATGTTTTGCTACTAAAAATTTCTAGACACCAGACATTTCTTGAGAGTATGCTTGTGATTTCTCAATAAAATGTTACTGGATATTGATACTCGATAAAATGTTAATGGATAAATGGTCTAGATGCAAAATATCCCTTGTTCAACTGTTATTGGCAACGGTTTAGGATAATTACCGAAATTTCAGATACTGGTATTAGCGTTTAAATAATTTCTTTCTAAAGAAAGAAAAATAGTTTTTGTAATAGTAGCATATAAAAAAGGTTCCTAATATTCTTGAAATGGTGTCTGGGTTTTAATTTGGAAATGGTTTCTGGTATTTTTTCTGGGTTTTCTGGGTTACAGTATTATGAAATATCACAGTTGACAAAAAATCTAAATCGCAGTAACACAAAACAGTTCTACTTCATAATTTTAAACACAGCATAAAAAGGTTATAAAAGGGCTAAAGCTAATTTTTATTGCTTTAGGCCAAGGACAAAGGAGAATTGCTTAACAGCTTCCCAGCGAAAAATGCCGATATTATTATTTCATATTACTGAAATAAAAATTCACGGCATTAAAAAAAAACATCTGTCCTCTAATATAACAGGGGATGACAGTAAGGGCTAAAAATTAGAAATTCTTAACTAGACGGAAATAAAACTTACTATAATCCTGCAGGACAGCCTCCAAAAAGATAATCAGAGTGAAGTTAAGTAAAGCAATACTTTTACATGTAACATGAATGTACTACTAACATGTAGCCACATGTAAGCCACATGTACACTTGTAGCCACATGTAACTGCACTCTCATTACAGGAGTTGCTGGAACTGGTTTGTTGCCGCTTGTAGGCGCAGCTCAATTTCTTTTTGCGTAATGTGACCGAACGTTTTAACAAATTTGAAAATAGCAGACTTGGATGTTGAAGTAACTTGAAAGTTAGCTGGAAATTTGTTTTGAAAATTTTAAAAGAGGTGCATTTTGCATGTGACATTTCGGCGAAACCTCTTTGCTCGATATTATAGTAACATCGTCGCATTCTGTGCGTCCTCTTCACCATATAAGCGTCATCTACCTGCGCCTAACTTGTTTGCACGTGTAATAAATAAATAAATAAAAACAGAAATAAAAAATAAAGTACAATCATTAACAAAATTTTATGTAAAGAATTTCTAACTTAGATGTAACTACGTAAATTCAACTACAAAACACAGGATGGCTCGAAAACTATCAACAGGTATCAAAGTAGCATCAGTTTTGGATCAATTTTAGTATACAGTTGTTTGGGATGTCTTGTACCTTCGGAGGCCTTGAAGATCACTTATTTTGGTGTTACTTTTTTATAATTTGTGCAATGTGTGCTTCTTAGCAAAGCTTACATCATGACTATTCTATTCTATTTGATTTATTATGTAGTGAAACTCATCATTCTCGACTATAATTAACAGCTTTATGATAAATTTACATTTTTTACATTTTTATATAGCAAAATACAATAATATTATTTCTCTCTTATGCCAAAATTCCTGAATTATACATTTCCAGTTTGATAAAAAGAATAATTTTATAAAAGAATCTTTCATAAAACTGCTTTTTAGGAGCTTTAGCGCAGTTAATTTCGCTTTTATATTCCCAGAAATATTCGAAAACGACTGATATCCTTCTAATTGAAAGAGTTGCGTTATTTAGATTTTGTTAAAGTATACAAGAGTTACCTGCCTTGGGATACGGATGCTTTCTCGAAATGTATTTTAAAGGAAACTAACCAGTGTTCACGTACCCTGTAAGGAAACTCACGAAGACTCCCATGCAGTCAGTAGGTTTCCATGGATACGAAGCCGAGTCCAACTACCAGTGTTCAGTGATCTTATAAAGAGGCCAATAGCGATCTCAAATCGAAAGAAACTTG
The DNA here is from genome assembly GCA_000611955.2 of Stegodyphus mimosarum. Taxonomy (NCBI): domain Eukaryota; kingdom Metazoa; phylum Arthropoda; class Arachnida; order Araneae; family Eresidae; genus Stegodyphus; species Stegodyphus mimosarum. Next base: position 768,425 of record KK114430.1, read on the forward strand.
CTGGAAATACAAAAGGGGACTTATATCGTTTGTAGAGCTATTTCAGATACATCCCATTAAATATCCCCGTAAATATTCTGAAACACTAAGCATCTTATGGTAAACCTCTATGCATTTTCTGCGACAGATTTATTCTTAATTCTTATTTTTTGATCTCTTTAAAGCATGTTTTTGATTAATGCTCTTCAGTTTCATTATAGTTTCCATAATTTTGCCTCAATACTCCTTATAAATGATATTTTTTCCAATGGTGGCGCACTAGCGTTGGTCACTACTAAGGCGGAATCTATTAAGTGCGTCGCAGCTGCCTTCTGTGAAGGGACAAACATTTTACATCCATGCCTTGTCAGGAATTCGAAATCGGTCTCTTTGGTACGGCAGTCAGAGTCAGTAACCACATTCCCCTCTGGGCGGCACAAATGATAGTTTGATATACGTCATATCTATAGCTGGGGTGATTCAAAGCTAGAAACTGAACGTACTCTAAATGTTTAAAATTGGTGTTTGACTTACTTGAAAAGTAATATTTCTTCCGTGTTGATTAAACATAATTCTTTTATTCCTTTTCGAATATTTTTATGCTATTCATAATCTCATTAGTAGACCAAGTGTGTTATTGTTAATATTTAAAATAATCACATGAAAATTATAGTATATAAAGGCCTACTAAGTACGATAACTCTGACTAAAGATCTAAAAAGAAAACAAATATAATAAAATTGACTTAATAAAATGCATTTATTTCAACTAAGAACTAACACAGGAGGAAAAAAATGCAACGAAAAATAGCGACTGATAATTAAAGGCAAAAATAATTTTAAAAATAAATTGGAATTACATATAATATTAAAAATGTTCTTTTTTTTTAAATTTCGATCAACTGTTTGCCTACCTTCTACGCCAGAAAATTTAAACTGAACAAAATGAGAAGAAAATGAATTGTTGTTTTTAGTTTTATTCAGAAGCATGTTTTCTGATATTATTGACGAGTTTTTCGTCTAAAATGCCCTTTGGAAAGATTTTGTGAAAGTTAAAGCCAACTGTAATCTGTTATATATAGAATCTCTCTTTTTACTTCTTTGTATGAAGAAAAAGGAAGTATTGTAATCGCGAAAAATTTCGGGTATCGTATTTCAACGAAAACATCCATTTCGACCTCTAGCGAATGCAATTTAACGATGTTTTTGCGTGACATCTGTACGCAAGGACAAAATAAAGGACTCTTTTTTTTCCTCAAAAATATTATAAAACTGATTTAAAACGAATTCTGAAGAGATTTTTCTCGTGGCATCTGTTCGTACGTAGATATGTATGTATCTCGCATAACTCAAAAACGAGTAGCCTCAGAACGTTAGACTTTTGTATATAAGACTGCTATAACATGTAGATGTACACCTCCTATTTTGGTTGCAATCCGCTGAACCAAAAGTATATAAATATATTTATATATACATCCATTCTATTACTCGGCTCAGTGAGTTCAGTTCTTTAATTCTCATATGTTGGTAAATTGTACATTTTTTGCTCTAAAAATAATTAAATAGTATTGTCCTTATCTTCCGGCTAATATTTTTATGTCTTTAGTAAATTTGCATGCAATATTTGTAGAATTATCAACAATTTAAAAGTTTATCTAAGTGCCGGAAAATAATATAAGTGCGCATATGCCTAATCACTTTTCTCATGGCGGACATATTTGCTTGCATTTGAAACTCAGGCGAATATTGGATTTGTTGCCAATCTAGAGAAACTAAGCTTCGCAACAACAAAGATAACGCCTTCTTTTATTGTTGCGAATTAAATCATGCTTAATCCATTTTGGAATTTATTCGAGGAAATAAGTGTTTAAGATTTATTTCGCAATTTTTAATATAGACATTTTCAGTTTTCATGTATTCTTGTTGCCTTGTCGCGAAGTGAGAACTAAACTAATTGAATGAAATATATTAAATCATCTGTGAATTTTTTTCTGTTTAATTTCTTTTATACATCGTTTTAGATTTATTACAGTATTTCAATAGAATGTGTGGAACTATTAGATAATTCTTCAGATGATATACATAATTTTTGTGCCTTCTAAGTTATAAAATGAATGAGATGTTAAGTGAACTTAGCACCAGAGTGTCGCAATGGTAAACAAATATAATGAATTTTAAAGAGTGCATTTATTCTATTATGGTTTATACACTATCGACGAAGTAGATTTAATTCAATCCAATAAGTTTAAATCAAATGCAAAATGCGTATAATTTAATATTCCGTACAAGGAAGTCATGTGGTGTACGCATCAGATTTTTTTATGTATTAATGTTTAACTGAAAAGTATTTAATTAAATGGAAAGGGTTTACATTTTTTCTAGAAACATTAAAATATACAAACGAAGTTTAGAAATATATATCTTGTCAAGGAGTTCATGTGATTTTAATAAACGCTTGAAAAAACTCATTTACCTCTCTAATAATGTAACATTACAGTAATAACAGTTGTTTTATGATTATGAAACGTAAATCTGAAACAACAGTTTACAATGCAAATTCCAGAAATATTGCTACTGTAGATTTATTACTTTATGTATATGATCGAAAGCTTGGAGAAAATTTCTAGGAATAGGTGCATAAATAAAGTACTTAAATATTTTACGTTCCATAAAAGATAAGTGAATTTTTATTCCTTCCATTGTTCAGTTTATTTCAGTCTTTTGAAAATACAATGGACATTCTCTTATGGTGAATCTTGTGCTTCATAATGTAGTTTTATTGTAAAGAATAAAAAAGAGTTTCTGAAGGCTACGCACATTGTGAAGGAAACTAAAATAGAATACTTTTTGTATCCTGGAATCACAGTATCTTTTTGATGTCGTAGTTTTTAAACATAACCCGTTCTCATTTTAATATTTCAGGAATTATTGAAATAAGTTATAAACAAGTATAGCTAGGCATCTTTTCAACTTTTGTTTTAAGTTAGATGAACGTATTCGCATAATATAACACCCCAAAATTTCTAACTTTCAAAATAAGCAATATTCTTTGTATAGTAGTCAAAAAAGTGTAACTGTGTGACATAATAGTGAAAGTGTAATTGTCTAACATTCAAAGCGAACGAAATTCAGTAAGCAAATAAGGGAAATATTCGAAAGCGTTTCTTTTCCTTTCTATTATTTATGAAGGAGATAAGTAGCTTTGAAATATATATTTAACTATATTCTCTATACAATATATTAATAATTCTCTAGGTCTATACAATATATTAATAATTCTCTAGCTCTCTTAGGTTTTTTTTGAAGCAGAAGACATGAAAAATGAGCAGTGCCTTCACAGGCACTCAAATCTGGACCTCTCGAATACGCGCCAAGTGTGCTACCATTACACCACGAAGCATGCTGGAAGGAGGGGAAAATATCTTATATACTCCCTGTATTTAAGGACGACTGGCGATGATGGGACCCAATCGCCAAATCTTGATAGTGACGAATTATTGTCTACCACCTTTTAGTTCAGGCGCTGCTGTAGAGCCATTAGGAAGTTTTGAAGCAGGAGACATGAAAAATGAGTTATGCCCTCAACGAGACTCGAACTTGGACTTCTCGATTACGCGCCGAGTGTGCTACCGTTACACCACAAAAGCATGCTGGAAGAAGGGTGAAAATACCTTATAATAATATTAGTAATTTATTTATTTGTGTGTGCATTATGTTGTAAAATACTGAAAGGACTGAGGATAAAACTATGCGGCTCCTTTGCGTTTTTATCCTTTTCTCCATCAGCAGATTGTCTTCATTTATTTTTTAAGCTATTCCTGCTTAGAGTTTATTAATGACTAAAATGATGAATTGCAAATACTCGTCTTACCTTAAGAAAAAATTTATTAGAAGCTTTGAGATTCTTCAGTGTAAGGTTCAGGTAATGAAGAATAAGTTGAGTCACACATGTTTGAACTCAAAACAACCCTCCAAAAGAGGATTAAGGACATACTCGTGCGTCGGAATTCAAGTAGGTAGCGCTTCCTGGCAACTTTTCTAGTGAAGAAGTAGATAGCCTATCGTAATTAAGGGTTCCTGGTTAATGGCAATACTGCATATGGTCATTAAAATATTTTAATGTAAATCTTGCAATTTTTCTCACTAAAAGTAACATTGCACGTGGCTATTGAATTATTCCTAAGGGAAACCTATATCATAACAATCAGTCGAATTAAATGGTTACTGAAATGTTTCTGTCTAAAGTCCAGCTGTTTCAATGTCTATGGTTCTGGCTACTAGGATGTTTTTGGCTAAGGGTTGCATTTCGTTTGGTCATTGGTCATCTGGCGAATGCTAATTTCGTATGTGATAATTTCAGTCTTTTTGGCTAAAAATAACCCTCCATGTTATCATTGTAATGTTTCTGGCTAAGAATAGCACTGTACCTGTTTACAGAAATGATTTTGGGCTATCAGTTAATCAAGAACTTCATTTGCTAAGTTTGCAGGTGGTTATTTGCAATGTTTTCAGTTTTATGTGTGTGGCTAATTTACACTGCGGGAAAAAAAAAAGATCAGTTCTATATATCCCGTTCTACTGGGCCGATTGACGAAATTCAACTTACGTTTTATATGTCTCAAAAGCGTGACTTAGGATATGTATTAGATTTATATATAGCATTGTTCTAATATAGGTATTTTGACACAAAATCGGACTTTTTCTGAAATGACATGCCACCTTTTTTCCATCTTTCGAATCTCAAACTGTAGAGACATTACGTTAATTACAAGCAGGAGAGATGAAAAATATGCATTGCCTTCGCCGGGGATCGAACCACGGATTTCTGAAATACCGGCTCAGTGTGCTGACCATTACACCACGAAGGCACGCTAAGAACGTGGGAGATATACCTTATATACTCCCCTTTTTAAAGGACGACTAAGGTTTTAGGGGACCTAGTCGCCAAATCCTGGGTGTAGAAAGTCATCATCCACAACTCTTTTAGTTCGGGCGCCACTGTAGAGACATTAGGTTAATTACAAGCAGGAGAGATGAAAAATATACATTGCCTTCGCCGGGGATCGAACCACGGACCTCTGAAATACCGGCTCAGTGTGCTGACTATTACACCACGAAGGCACGCTAAGAACGTGGGAGATATACCTTATAAAACTACCAAATTTTGTAAAAATCGCACGATTAGTTTTTAAATAATCGGCTCTCAAAATTTTAGCTCCTCAATGTTAATTCAATTTGGTATGTATTTATTAATATCTCTTTTTTTATGAAACTTATTTGATTCCTTCCTACACAGTTCGAAATTAAGGTTCATTCCAAATAAATTCTACCCATTTTTTATGATTTATTTTTAAAATTTGTATCTTTAAACAACTTTTATAAATTTTTCGAAAAACAATTTGAATTACAACGTATGAAATTGTAGGGTTCAGCTCTTTAAATCTTAAATTCTTACTTAGAACCCCACGAACACTTTACAGGCGAATAATCGCTTAAGTGTGAACAGAACAGGTGAGACTTGAGAAGGGTTTAAAACCCTTTATTATCCATATATTTACAATCAGTTCCGGCTTGGAACTTTACAATAAAGCCACCACTCGGGCTTGAACTTAAATACTAATAATGTGAACTAAAACTAGCTTAACTAAAGCTCTTAAATAATATAGCCGAAGCTATCAGAATCTAACTAGTTGGCCCCTAAGTATTAATTGAATCGGCGAAACCTAGCAAGCGCCTAGATATGGCCGAGCGTAGTAACAGCTAAGAGAGATGTGGCCAGAAGGCAAACGCGCGCTAGTCAGGAAATCAGACTCTCTCTGTTGAAGTCGGTTAAGTCACGACTTAAATAGTACTCATTCTCATTTGCATTCTCTGCGTTTCTGAATTCATATTCTGGCAGGAAATTGTAAGCTGAAATTAGAATAAGATAGGAAAGATACAAAGCTTAAAATAACTGTTAGAAAACGCATAATAAACCTTACAAAATTTTTGCCATCATCTTAAAGTAGATGTATTTCTAAGCATACGTGCAATAATTAAAGCTTTTTATTAAAAATTTCCGAAGATATGCGTGAATTTATACATTTGGCGCGTTTTGAAATTTGGCATGTTTGTTGAAAGCGATAATAGCGGAAATGTAGTTTACGTATATTGTTAAAATTATTTGAAAGTAAGAACGAAGTGACTTTTTTTCCGCTCATGCACAATATAAAAATGTAGGAATGATGTGACTTTTTTTCCGCGCTGCAGGATGGAAGGAATAGGAAAATAGTTTGCCATGTATTAAGAAGTTCGCCAAGTGAATTATTCTTAGCGCAAACTGAAAAAAATTTGCCAAGTTAAATTTTTGAATTTTTCCTTAAATTTCGCACTAAATTTTACAAAATTTAATATTTAGGCATAAATTGAGTCGCAAAATCGAAGTATGGAAAAAATTGGTATGCTATTTAAGAAAAAGACCGATGTTGTGTCAAAATACCTATATTAGAGCAAAGCTGTCTATAAATCTAATATATATCCTAAGTCGCGCTTTCGCGACATGGAAAAGGCAATTTGAATTTCGTCAATCGGCCCAGTAGAACGGGAGGTATAAAACTGTCTTCCCCCCTCCCCGCAGTGTACATGTATTTTCATTAAGAAAAGAAGTTTGGGGCTTTGAGATCTGAAGGAAAATAGTAATATATGTTTTAGTAATATATGACTGAAAAAAATGGATCTTGCAAAGATACATAGCACTTTTGTTATTAGTGCACAAGTCTGGGTATATCTCACGAAAAACAGAATCGACAAGATAAAAAGTAAACAGCGCCGTCCTGATTAGTGCTGTGGTTAATGTTGTTGGCTGTCGTATAGCTGGGATCGAGTCCGAATCTCGATGAAAGCCTGGATGTTTGTAAGCATATGGTGTCTTTATGGTATGATTGTACTTAAAATTCACAGCTTGTCGTAGGTCTTCTAGATTGAGTAATTGAAACCCTTGGACCTATGCTCCACAGGATTCCCCTTCGAAACTTGGACGTAACAGGGCAAATTCATTTTGTGACCTGAAAGTTGGCCAAACCCCATACCAGTAACACACAGAAACCTGCGTTCCTCGTCATGATAAAATTGTAGACTTGATCTGATGTTAGTGTCAAACAAATGAAATATATCACAACAGCAACATGTAAATAAAGTGCTCAAATGTTCACATCATGAATTTCAAAATTCCAAGATATGTTCTTATTTAGAAAGTATTTAAAAGTGTAGTTTAATTAGGTAACAATAGTCAGTTAGCGCAAAGGAAAAGCCCGAGTACCGATGTTGGTTTTAATTACAACTGGAACTCAGAAATTTCAGAAAAACATAACAGTGATCAGAGCGGAAATGATTAAAATTATTGAAATACTATTATGATTAATCAAGCACTTTCGCAAGGCAAAATAATTAAATAAATGTTTAAAATAATACTATCTGAACTTTTATTTACAAAATACACTGTAAACTGAAAACGTATCTAAAGCAATAAAATGCCAGATATTCGTGAGACAAATGTTTAAAAACATGAGATACAATCCAGCAAAAAGTAAGACACTGCCTAAAGTGAAAATACAGCATAATACATATTTGATATTCAATGAGATTCTATTCTGATATTTCTTCCATTTCTTGCTAGAGCATAGCCGATATATATTCATTTATTTAAGGTCAAAGATCAAGGAATTCATGAAATAAGAATATTCTTCCTAAAAAAAATGTAAGGAAACGAAATCTTATACTAACAATACTTCTAAAGGATTAGCTTGACTATTGAATTTAAAGCGCCATATTCTGCATTTTTAGTAAAAATAGCCAACACAGGATAATATTAGATATTAGTAAATTATATTAAATAAATATGTTAGCAATATAATTCTTATCACATCGTTGGGAAGAAAGCTAATCTAATAAAATTCTTTTTGTAGCGAATTCAATGAAGTACGAATGTCGAAATAAAAACCTAAGATGCAACATGAAATTCGAAAAGGAACGTAGATGAAAGTTAAAAAAAAGTAAATTCAATGTAACATATCAAAAAGAATCGAATGTTGAATATAGAAACTAAGAATAAATTGCTGCATTTTTTATTGTAAGAGATTCGGTAAAGAAACAAACTTGATTCTGAAAACCCAAAATCCTGGAAAATATAGTAAAATAATAACATTGGTATTTCATACTGTTAGTTTGTAAGATTTCGTTAGCTCAACTTGTCAGAAACTGGGGTAGTGTTTTTGGCTATGTGTACGTATGCACAGAAACGTAAGAAGGGGTTAGAACCTTTTTTATTTTGGATCTTTAAAATGACACATACGTCTACTTTGTAGAGACATTAGGTATTTTTTTGGAACAAGAGAGATGAAAAATATGCAATGCCTTCGCCGCGGATCGTACCACGGACCTCTGAAACACCGGCTCAGTGTGCTGACCATTACACCACGAAAGTACGCTAAGAATGTGGGAGATATACCTTATAACTTGACGTTTACAAACTGCGCCAATCCGGCGGTTCAACTAAAAGTAAGGTAGACCTGAAAATAAGAAACTAGATGAACAAATATCAAACACTATCGACGAGGTTCTGAGATCCTAACTAACAGCGTTTTTAATTACCACTGAGATTTCAAAAAAATTTCTGATTAAACAATTGAAAATTAGCACTTCTGCAAAGCTAGACACACAGGCCGATACGCGCTGATCTAAATTCTACCGAGCAATATCTTCAGAATAGCTTGAAAGAAAGACCCTCACACTCTGGTTTCGTTTACTATTTAATTCAACTAGCTTCCGCTAAATTTGAATAAACTGAGCGTGCTACTGCAATTTGCATACTATGGCACGGGCATTTCTAGGGGAAAATGAAGGCTAAAGAGGAAAGGAATATTAACTTAAAATAAATGTTAGTTAAAACAAATATAAACCCTACAAGTTTGTTTTTATGTTTCTTTCTTAATAGTTCTCTAAATGGCTATATTCTCCTCATTAAATCTAAATATTAAAATGCCGATAGATAATTATATAAACCAAATTTACTGTTTATATTACACGCTCCTTTGTTTATATCCTGTATAACTTACACTACATAATTTAATCCAAAAAATTAAGGAATATATGTTTCTTTTGTTTTTTATGTATATATTTAGTAGAAATATTTTAATTTTAATTTTGTTTATTTTCGGGAGAGTTTAATTCTTATTTCAAAATTAGACAGCTAATTCTTTGTTTAAACTAGATAATTCTGTTTCTTGTAAGAATTATTTCTAGATATTTTTTATTCGGGATTTTTCTTTCGTATAATTTAGATGCACGAGCATAGGTGGAACCACTATTTAATACCGCCTAATGATATTTTTGTCAGTCAGTGAATATAAGCCGAAGCTTTATCTTTATACGAGAAAACACAATACTTAAACACAAACTGGGAGGGGGCAGGAGGTAATTGGAAACAAGAAACATTATTACTGGCCTTTAAATTATACAGTGTGTTAGATCATCAGTCCTGAAACGTGAGTTTATGTATCTATCGCTTTCATAAAAGAATACAAAATTTATAATAATATATATTTTATGCCATAACTGGGCTGGGAATTCTTTTTATTCCGTATCAAAACAGTGCTAATACTTTGGGATGGTTTTATAATTTTTCGTTTTGAATTATGATAAATATTTTAATTCTCAAAATACTCTATTTTATAAAAAAAGTGGTCATGTTTTTAAACAATTATTTTCATATGAGAAGCGAGATTAACATTTATTGTTTTAAACTTATTTAAACGCCTTTTTACAACTGTACAATTGTAGAGTTGTTAGATTTATCGAAGCAGGAAACAGGACAAATGCAAATGCACTCGCCAAGATTCAAACTGCAGGATTTCCGATAGCAGCCGGACATGTTTTTCAATTACACCACGACTGGCACGCGGTTGTGAGGGCGAAAACACCTTACGCAATAATTACACACTGATTTTTTTTTTATTTTCATGATATTGATTTTTCAGTTGAGAACTAATGAACCTTTCAATTCAAAACTAATAATTTTCCATTGTAACTTTCATGTAATAATGTTTAAATCTAATTTCAAACAAGAACCGATAATTATATTATCTACGTAGCATTAAACTTTTTTGCCAGAGTTTTACTCCAGAAAACTTTTCTGTCATTAATAATAGTAATATCAGTAGTAGGTTTAATTTCACAAGATATATGCTTTCAGGTCAAAATTTTCGGATAGCTAAGTTCATTCATATGTGCATACAATATTTTCGAAGTCTTCCAAAGAACTTAAGCATTCTGTACCTAAGAAATTTCATGTGATTTTTTGAATCTATCTTCAATGAAAGTCACAAAACTGACATTAATTAAATATCTCTGGAAGTAATTGTAATAAAATTAAATTAACGTCCTCACAAAACCCTCTGCCCTCCCCCTTCAAAAAATAAGGTTTCAAACAACACATTTCTTTAAAAAATGTCTCGCAAAAACACACTGTCAGACGTGTTCCCATGTGACAAGAAATCATCTTTCCGAGAGAGAATCGTGAATAATGCGCCAAATGTGAAGCCCCATCCTCTCAAAGCCGTCCATTGAGATCGAAGACCGGAAGAAAGGGACCGTGAAATATCTCGGTCTGCTGCGACCACACGTCAACGCCTGGAGGGCCGAGGAAAAGGGCGGTGGGAGGGTTAGCACGTGGTCAAGCTACAAGAGGACCCTTACGCTCAGTTGGACGTCCTCTGGATAAGAGGGAGGGATGAATTATAAAAAATATTAACGCCTCTTCTGAGTGAGGCGCATTGAATTGTTAGATATTTTGGTAAAATGTCTCTGGGTGTTTTGTCCAACTTGATGTGAAATGAAGGGAAAATCCAGTGGTCATTGATGCAATTGGTCATCGATTACGTATTGCTGGTGTGAGTGATGTATGACTGAAGTTGCACAACGAAGTAGTATAAGTTCTTAATCACCTCAAAATATTGGAAGATGCGTGTTAGAAAAGCATTAACCACTTAATGCTTGAAACAGACACGTCAGCTTAGACAAACTCATAAATTAGTCTTTTTGGTACTATTTCCGAATGAAAACATTTAATGAGTTTAAACAGAAAAGCTACTTGATTTCCAGTTCAGAGAACTCAGTTATTTTGATTACGGATATTGCCCTCGTCCTGAATATGTAAGTCAAACACTTAGTGTCTGTCAATGGCCGACTGAATAAGGATTACAATAGCAACCCATCTGTAGGACGAATTGGCTAAAGTGACAACTCGTGTATTTTATATATGTAGCATAAATACGAGCCGGTTTTCTATCGAATATCCTCCTCGAAGGCATCACTCTTAAGCCAGATAGCGCTACAGTCATTTAACCAGCGAACCAAACAACAAAATACCATGTCACCTGGTAGTCATGGTAGCTAGCAATGCCAACTGCCAATCATTGGGCCCACGCTTAAATCCGGAGAACGCATAGATGTTTGCAAATGTATAATGTCTTTGATCCATGGAACACATAAAATGTCTTTGCCTATTTTAAATCTCATCGAATGGTTATTGGTAGGAAAAGAAGGGCAGGAGATCCTTGGGCTTGACTTCAGAATGTTTTCCAATAAAACCGGAGCAAGGCTGGGCAAAATGGTACATCTCAACCGGAAGATTTCCAAGGGCTTGAACAATAATAGTTCCTACGTCTCACTACTTAGCCAAGGTAAAATTTAGGGACTTGATTTGGCTTAGGTTCAGATCAAGAAGTTTAGTAATAAAAACAATGCGAAAGCATAGAATGCTTAAAGAAAATAGGAAAAGAAAGCTAGAAAAGGAACTTATGATTTAGTGCACATTGTACATGTTCTGTTATAGTGACATCCAAAATTGAAATGCGTCTGAAATGTGCATTAAATGATTTAAATTAAAAAATCTGAAAGGATCTCATGCCTCGAAAAAGCAAAATATTCTACAGCGTTTCACTAATTTCATCGGGTTAATTACAAAATAAACAGACAAGTGGTGTCATCTCTCAAGTAAAATTGAAAGAAAAGAACCAAAAATTTAGAAGTAAGGCCTTTTATTGCTTTGAAAAGGATGAATTTATGATCAAAACTGTTAACGTAATTTGATAAACGTAGAGAGTTTGAAGGAAAACTTATTTACCTGTCGAAAGAGTTTTGAAGGTTTTTTGTAACATAGAAAAAGAAAAGAAATGTTCAAGAAAAGCAGACATCGAAAATTCATTAATGTTCCTTTTCTAATGAAAGACTTTTATTCTTTAAGGGGAAATTTCTTAGTTAATTTAAGAAGAATATTAATATTTATCAACATAAATGAACATATATAAGTAAATGGCACTCGCGTGCAAAATTAAAAGAATTTACATGTTATGTCTATTTTCACGAAACGTATGAACCAAATGTACTACTTTTGTCGCTGAAAATTTACGCAAATCTTCAGAGTCGAATACATAAGCGTACACGTGGCATGTCTGCGAAGCTATAATTGTGGAGGGGATATAAGGGCAAGAGAGGTTTTCGGTGATTTGTGTGTTCACACCCCTTCACAACACTCACCCCGTTTCTCTCAAAAATTGGTTAAATTTTATAAGGTATGATTTATGTGACAGACCCTTGCCCACCTAACCGTCAAAAAAGACGATTTTATTGCACAAAAGCCCTCCAATACCAACCACAAACGAAGACATCAGCAACCCGGCCACGTCCATCAAATCGCGAATATATATAAGCACAAGACCAGCAACAGAAAAATCACTGCCTAGATAACCGAGTAACAAAAAACGTTCTAGAAGGCATTTCTCCCGCCTTCTTAGCATGCCTTCGCGATGCACTGGTCAGCATGCTCGGCGCGTATTCGAGAGGTCCATGGTTCGAGTCCTGATGAAAGCATTTCTAATTTTTCATCTCTTCTGCTTCTAAATAATCTAATGTCTCTACAGTGGCGCCCGAACTAAAAAGGTGGTGGATGATGATTCTCCACCACCAGGATTTAGCGACTGGGTCCCCTAATCCCCAGTCGTCATTTTAATGGGGGAGTATATAAGGTTTTTTTTCTCCCTACTTTCTGCATGCTTTCGTGGGGTAACAGTAGCACAATTGGTATATCGGCGAGTGTATATAAGGTATTTCTCCCGCGTTCTTGGCATGCCTTCGTGGTGTAGTGGTAAGCACGCTCGGCGCGTATTCGAGAGGTCCGTGGTTCCAGTCCCGGCGAAGACATTGCTCATTTTTCCTCTCTTCTGCTTTTAAATAACCTAATGTTCAGATAAATCAAATTATAAAACTTTAAAAAAAATTGAAAACGTTCAGATTTTATATTACGCCCAAAGGGGCGTTCTTTCATTTACATACTCATACACATTTTGAAAGCATTTGGGCTAAAAATATTTAAACATGGCTTTTTTTTAGAATTTCCGACAAACAGTCATTGGGGATTAAAATATATTTTCCGTACAGTATTTTCCTCCCTCGCTTTGAAATCGTTGAGTTTGTTAATCAAAGATTCGTTAAAAGTTTATAAAATTTGAAACGCACAATAAAATATTTAAAAGGAACATATCTTTAGTATTTCCGATAGATAGACTCAAGCGCTGGAAATATATATATATATATTTGTTACAGTGTTGCCATTGCTCGCTTTCAAATCGTTGATTTTGTAAATCAAAAATTCCTTAAAGTTTTACAAAGTATGAAATACACAATAAAACAAGTTTGAAATTAAAAACTCGAGATTCCATGTGTCCATATTCGGGGGGAGGACTATGTTATTCAAAATCTGATGACCCTAGGTGCCTCTGATTTTTCACAGTGAGAAAAACATGCAAGCATTCCCACAAATTCTTCATTATTTAATTTCTTTAAATATAACATAGGGCAATAATATTTGGTGGCAATTTGAAAAATGATTTAGGCTGTTATAGAGATTCAACGCAAAATCCCGTTTTGAGATTAATAGCCCTTCTAGGCTAACGCTCCTATGGGCTAATAAGTACAGCCAGTTGAAAATCAATGCAATATAATGAATAATGGAACTTGTAATACAAAAGATTGACTCTTAACGGCACAAAAGGAAAAGAAGAAGAACTTAAGATAACTAATTAAAAATAATGAAGGTTCATAATATAAAAACCAAGGAATAAGGAAATGCCAAACCCGACATAAAACACACAGCAGGTTGCAAAGCCAAACTGCAGAAACAAAAAGACACCAAAAAAAAAAGTCAAACTAGAACAGTCGCTCACCGTTGATATATGTATTTCAAGATTTGTGTAGAAAATATTATAAAGTTTTAAATGTACTATAAGGATTATTGAAATCAGTTTTATGTTTTTCCTTAAGATTTTTTAAAGTTTTTGTATTTTTCAAGAAAGTGCCATGCATCCCCCACCTCTCACAAGTTGTACATTGATCATTATTTTGTAAATAAATCTTGTGAAATATTCCGGAAAGCACCCATGTCCAGTGATAAACTTTTTAACATCAATATGTTTTAACGATATTAATGATTTATCTCGTATTATTTCGACTTTTTCCAAACATTTAGTTCTTTTTTATGAATGGAAAATTTTATCTGGAACTTGATTTGGATAATATTTATGTATACATTTAATAACGTTTTTTGGAACCTTGGACACAAGGGTTCCTGAAACATCTCCCAAAGCAACCTCATTCGCAAAGATGTCTGCTCTTCTCTTGCCAAAATAATCCTGCGTGAACCTTTATCCATCCCAAAGTTATTACATCTATTTTAGACAAATTTATATATAAAATCTTAAAATTATTTATCATTTGATTGTTATTATTATAAGATTTAATTGCCTCGAGAGGAAAGGGAGTCGGAAATGTTAGAGAAATTGTGGCTCCGGGCGAAACGTGTATTCTTAATCCATAGATGTGCAAGAAACAGAGCAGTGAGCTCAGCTTGAAAACCAGATTTAAAGAATTCCAATTCTAATTTGTTGCAATGAATCTCTGTACTGTAAATTTTGTAAGGTATCAAATAAAATGAGTAGCCACAACTCACAGATGACGGAATGAGATGGAGAACTGTCGTTGACTGGAGGCAGGCCAATCACAAGTGCAGATGGTTATAGAGCTCAATGTAATGCCCAGTGTCGTCTCCAGTTTCTGGAAACAGTTGCAGGACACTGAATCTGTATCGAGAAAACGTGAACAATGTCGACTAAGATCCATAACGACGAATGAGGAAGTTATTTAGCACTTTCAGGTTTAACACGTAGGACTGCTACAGCTTTCGAGCTTTCCTGTGAGCCATATGCTTCCACTAGAACCCGAATTTCATGGTCTACAGCTGCGCGAAGGCTTCATGATATAGGGCGGCATGCCAGAAGGCCCGCTGTTTGCATCCCGCTGTCTGCAGTACACAATACAGCGATTTTAGCATGGTGCAGACAGCATGCATCTTGGAACAGACTTCAGTACAGCAATGTGCTTTTTTCAGATGAGTCAAAATTAGGCGTCGACACTTATTCTCGTCGTAGATGTATCTGGAGAGAGTCTGTAACACGATACCATTCCTTTTTCATCAGGGCAAAGGATCATTACAGTGATGAAAGTGTAAGGGTTTGGAAAGCGAATTTGTTGGAAGGCAGATATCCCCTGCATAAGTTTGGCACAAGCTTCCTAACTGTTATGACTCACAACGAGGAGATCTTAAAGTCTATCATCGACTTTTCAAGGGCACAGTTGGTGACTGTGTTCCTATTAATGGACGACAACGCTCGTCCACATAGAGTTCAGCTGGTCGACGATAACTTGAAAAGTGAGGATGTTCGCCGCATGGATTGGCCAGCCAGATTTCCTAACCCTAATCCTACACGCCATGTCTGGGATGTTCTTGGGAGGACAAATTCATCTCTCCATCCCCTCTAAGACCATCCCGGAGAGGAAAACTGTCATGCTGCAGGAGTGGGATCAACTGCCATTAAGTACTCCTCAACTGCCTCCTGTCCAGTATGCCGTCACGCTGCATGACCCGTCTAGCTGTGATAAAGGACCATACCCATATTCGAGACATTTTCTTTTCGATATCACAATTTGGATTTTGGGCATCCCAGTACTATGAGTTTTACTGATAATATGCCTACATAAAATGACTTTTCAATGGTAAACTACGAAAAAAAAGAGATAGTTCTATATCTCCCATTCTACTAGGCCGATTGATGAAATTCAAATTGCGATTTTCATGTCTCGAAAGCTCGACTCAGGATATGTATTAGATTTATGTATAACAGTGTCCTAATATAGGTATTTTGACACAAAATCGAATTTTTTCTGAAATAACATGCCAATTTTTTCACATATTTCGATCCTACCACTCAAATTATGCCAAACTGCCAAGTTTTATAAAAATCGCACGAGTCGTTTTTAAAAAATTAGCTCTCAAAATTTCAGCTTCTCAATGTTAATTGAATTTGATGTGTACTTATTAATATCTCATTTTTTTATTAAATTTACTTGAGTGTTTCTTCCAGAATTCAAAATTTGAGTAATCCAAGTACAATTCGCACACATTCTGTGATTTATTTTTAAAATTTACATTTTTAAATAATTTTTATAAATTTTTCGAAAAACAATTTGTATTATAACCTATAAAATTTTTAACATCACCTTAAAATGGATGTCTTTCCAAACATATCTGCAAAAAAATAGAGTTTTTTATTCAAAATTTCCTAAGATATACGCGAAGTTATATTTTGGCGCGTTTTGAAATTTAGCGTATTTAATATAAGCGATAATAACGAAAATGTGTCTTACGTACTTTGTTAAAATTATTTGAAAGAATGAACGATGGACCTTTTTTCCTCTCGTGCATCGATGAAAAAAAGGAAAGTAAGTAGGTTACTATAAATTAGGAATTCCGTCAAGTAACTGTTCTTGGCGCAAATTGAAAAAAAAATGCGCCAAGATAAAATTTTAAACTTTTCCATAAATTTCTTACCAAAAATTACAAAATTTAATATCTAGGCATAATTTGCGCCGCAGAATCGAAATAGGGAAAAAAGTGATATGTTATAAAAGAAAACGTCCGATTTTGTGTCAAAATACCTAGGTTATAACAATGCTTTATATAAATCTAATATACATCCTAAGTCGCGCTTTCGAGACTTGAAAAACGCAATTTGAATTTCGTCAATTGGCCCAGTAGAACGGGAGATATAGAACTGTCCCAATTTTTTTTCGCAGTGTGCATCTCTTTCTATAGTATATTTGTCTATTCATACCAAATTTCATTAAACTCTGTCCAATAGGTTTCCGAAATTTGGCACAGTGTGCAAAGTTTCTTAATTTTGCACGCGAGTCTATATTACACGATTACATTTGTGGCACACAAGTACAATTAATAAACTACTCCTAAATTTAATTCCAATTACCATATAGGAAAATCAAAAGGAAAAGAAATCTTAAAACATTTTTAAGAACTATCTTGATATTAATTAGTTATAATAATATACGAGTAGGTTCTTGAATACAAGACAACTTCATTTGTGTTAGGACACCATGTCAAAATCTTTCTACCGAACTTCCAAAGAGGGCTTTTGTTGACTTTTATACGCAGAATAACTGCGAAAATAACGCTATGAATATTACTTAACTTCTTCAAACAGCCCTCAAGACATCTACTGATTATTATCACAGCATCATAAAATTAGCTCTCATATCCTCTTTGTCTTATTAACTATAAATAATACTCTTGGAAGTAGTATTTTAATAAGCGATGTTAAAATAACATTTGCGCAATAATACATGGTTGAAAACTTCCTTAACTAATGTTTGGTTTTTAAATTAGACTAGCATTTAATTTGCGTTTTCAAGAGCAAAGACGTCCAGTAAAAATAATATGATCTTACTAGCGTAAGGTACCTTCAAAAATAAAAATTATATTACATGCATCTGTTAAAGTACGGAAACTTACACAGTTATTTGTATAATTTATGCATTAATAGTTATGAAAATGAATAAGTATAAGTGAATTTTACTACGTTTAATTATATTTTCATAATAATTTATTAATTGCATTGCTTCTCAAAAATATTTCTTAAAAAGTCAGTTACTAAGTAGCGATATTGATAATAAATATCTAGCTCTGTAAATTTTAAAATAAAAGTGGTGATATATAATTGTTAAGTTATTAAAAAATATAAATGCGGAGTTACGTTTTCTCAAATTTACAACATTAGACTATATTTCTTACCTATTAAAATCATAATAAACTTGGAACGCAGAACGAGAAGGCGAGGCATGTGAAATATATTACATTAGATGTAATATAGACATTAGAAATATATTACATTAGATGTAATTTAGTTGTCTCAGATGAACAACTAGAAGCGGCAGAGAATTAGCTAAGCGAACCTAAAAATTCATTAAAAAGAAAGAAATTGCACTTGATAACATTAAACTTTGATACACATTTACATGCATTATTTTAAACCATCCTAAAGTAACAAAACTTTATTTGCCCTACTTGTGTCAATTTAAATAGTTGTGATATTTTAAAAGTATTATCTAGCTCCTTTTCCTCAGGTCAACAAATAGACTCGGCGTCAAATTAGCTACGAAAAATTTAAAAATTCATTAAAAGAAAAATATCCGAAAGCTTTTAGGTTTTACATTACGCCCAAAGGGGTGTTTTTTTAATGTTTTCTATGTTACCTTTATTTATTAAATATCATGTTCTTTGCACTTAAACCATAAAATTCAATTCAACAGCAACATCGCAAAATAATTTTTAAATTGGCGTATCTCTTATTCTTTAAATTAACTATAAATGGCGTATTACTTCTGAAATTGTTGCCATCAAATATTATCGCCCTGTATTATATTTAAAGAAATTAAATAATCAATAATCTGCACAAATGTATGCATGTTTCTCGCATTGTCATAAAACAACGGTACTTAGAGCCTTTAAATTTTAAATAACGTATATATCTTCACCCAAATATGGGCATCTGGAAGCCCAAATTTGGAATTTTTTTATTATCTATTTCATATTTTGTAAAGCATTTTGGAGTTTTTGATTAAGAAACTCAACGATTTCAAAGCGAGCAATGGCAACACTGTACGGGAAATAAAAATACATTTTTATCTCCAACGCGTGAGACTGTGCATCGGAAATTTTAAAGATATTCTATTTTAAATATTTTACGATATTGGTGTTGGATTGAATTTTATGGTTTAAGTACGAAGAACATGATATTTAATAAATAAAGGTAACTCACAAAAGTTACAAAAACGCCGCTTTGGGCTTAACATAAAATCTGAAAGCTTTCAGATTTTTTCTATTCATTTTATTTTCATTTTCCTTGTGTTTCCTTTTTTTATTCATTATTTTAATATTAAATATTTATTATTATTTATTTACCAAATATTCAAAATGAGGTAGAAAAGTTAATATCTTCTATTTTCCATAAACTGTTGTTGTTACTCAAAGTTCATATTAATGCGTTTCATTCAAATGCATTAAAAATAAATCACTGCAATCGGCGAAAAATAACATTTTAAAGGAAATAATTTTAAAATTTGAATGCGTAATCTACTCTGAATTTAATATTACGAGAGAAAGTAAGTAAAGTGTTACAATCAAAAGCCTCAGCTGTACATAAAAATTCAGTCTTAGTAGAGTGATTAATCTGTGTTTTAATCTAAATGAAAGAGTCGACTGTATGGGTTTTTTTATTTTTTCCTATCGCAGATATGAGCTGATTCCGCTTAAAGTCTTTTAACAAAGTGTCTCTCTCTTTAGACAGATAGCCTTCATACGCATAGTCACATCAAATTATACAAACAAAAAGACTAAATTATAATCACTGATTATCACTTTCTTTCCAGTAGGCAGAAAATACTATTTTAGAAAATCTTCTCGAGAAATGTGAAAATTAAACTTTAAATATTAATAAACCAGCAGAATATTAATAAAAACGAAAACGGAAGATTAATAATTTATAAAAGAACTAATTCTCCACAAAAATATTTTTATAGCATAAATGAAAGATGTGACAAATGTTTTGATCTGCCTAACAAAAGGGAGATACAGAAAACTGAATGAGATAACTTGGGAATTTCATTTTTAAACAGGTGAAAAGTTAATATCATTAGAGTTAGATAGTTTGAAAGAAGCTGTTAATAGCTAGCACTAATATCTAAATGGTATGAGTGTCATAAAAACTTCGTTAGAAATGTCTAGTTTTAGAAACCACATCATTTCTAAATGCTAAAGTAACTACGAGTTTAGATCTATCAAATATAATTCCTGAATACAATGTTTTTCATTTAATCTTAATGGAACACGGAAGTCGCAATAAGAATATTTTATTGCCTGTTATTATTGTACAGTCATTAAGTCATTTTTTGAAAGCAGGAGTTAAGAACAATGAGCAATCCCCTAGCCGAGACTGGAACCTCTCGAATACGCGCCGAGTGTGCCGAATACTACACCACGAAGGCGTGCTAAGAAAGTGGGAGGTATACCTTATATACTCTCCCTTTTAAAGGGCGACTGGGGATTAGGGCACTCAGTCACCAAATCCTGGTGGTGGAGAATCATCATCGACCAGCTTCTTAGTTCGGGCGCCACTATACAGATATTAGGTACTTTTTGGAAACAGGAGAGATGAAAAATGAGCAATGCCCTCACCGAAACTAGAACGTCGGACCTCTGGAATACGCGCCTAGTATGCTGACCACTACACCACGAAGGCATGCTAAGAAAGCGGGAGAAATACCTTATACTATTACTAATGTTGAAGGAACCTTCAAAAGCTAAAAATAATAAAAAAATGTCTAAGATCTTTCCTCGGTTGAGAAAAGACTTTCAAACTATTTACTCTACGGAACATGAATTAAGTAAACAAGTAGATTTTGAAAATATTAAATGATAATTTTGTTTCCTTAAATGCAAGAAAATTTTAATTTTGAAAATAATGTTTTGACATTAACCATTTTTACATGAATTACATTACTGTGTATGCTACTTTTAGCGTTATTTGTTATTTCTCAAAAAGATACCTTTTAAATATTTTTTATTTAAAAACTATAAATTATCATTTCAATCATTATTCTATGAATACAAACTTAATAATTAAAGCTGTTGTAAGGGTACCATTATCATGACTGGCTGAATATAAAAATACACAAATAGACATAGAGAATTACACTCATGTCCATAAATTAAGGATAATTCGGAGTCACGCGGAAATCGAACTCTAAAATAAATATATCACCTGTAAAATCACTACACGCATCTTCAAGAATCATATGCAAATTTCAGGAAGTAACCAGATGACACCGATGGTACGTCACAATGACGAGAGTGTAAGAGAGTGATATAGAAGGAATACAGGCAAAGAAGTAAAATTGTTCCCAGGCGCTTTATAAGCATTTCAGTGCACTAACCGAATAGTTATGACACAAAGGACGCATTTGGATGATTTTTTACGTGGTAAAATTATCGGCCGTCTGGAATTTAGGCCTACCCAACTGGAACTATCAGACAAACTTGCAATTGCCCAGAGTGTCATCTCCAGGCTTTGGCAACGATTCCAAGATGATCGTAATGTGAGTAGACGTTACAGCACAGGTCGCCCCAGAGTTACAACGCCGAATGAGGACCGGTATTTGGCAGTTACTTCCAAAAGAAACAGGCGGAGCACAGCCTCAGACCTGTCTCGTCAGCTCTCTTCAGCCACAATTTCAAGGCAGACCGCGTACAGACGCTTAGGGCAGATTGGTCTATATGCTCGTAGACCTGTCAGATGCGTTCCACTTACTGCAGCTCACTGTCGCCTTCGGTTAGCCTGGAGTAGAGAGCATGCATTGTGGACACCGCAACAGTGGGCTTGTGTCATGTTTTCCGACGAGTCCAGGTTTTGCTTGCAGTCTGATGCTCGCCGGACTTTCATATGGAGAGCTCCAGGTACCCGTTACCACCAAGAAAACATCATCGAACGACACTGTTAACGGTGGTGCAGGAGTGTGCGTTTGGGGTGGAATTATTCTGGGTTCCAAAACTGACCTGCATGTTCAAATTGGAACCATGACAAGCTAAATCTATCGGGACGTCATTCTGGAACAACATGTACGTTAGTCTCTGGGCGCCATGGGTGCACAATTTGTGTTTATGGATGACAACGCCCGTCCTCACCGTGCAAACATCGTAAGCGAATGCTTTCAATTGTAGGATATCACCCGTATGGAACTGGCCAGCATTCTCACCGGACTTGAATTCAGTAGAGCACGTGCGGGGCATGCTTGGCCGACGAGTTGCAGCTCGTCAACCTCCTCCTACATGTGTACCGGAACTTCGGAGAGCATTGCTTTTTGAGTGGTGTAATATCTCCCAAGATCAGATCGATAATTTAATACTCAGCATGTCTAGGCGTTGTACGGACTGCATTGCATCGTCTGGGAGACATTCAATGTATTAACAATCATACCAACCATGTAATATTGGTTTTTTGTAAATAGGTTTTTTTTTTGTAATTTGCTCCAGGGAGAAAAATCGCTAATTATTTTAATAATATCAGACATATAGCATCTTTTTTTGCTCTTTACCTTTTGTTTAATAAATAAGCTTTACAAATAAGTCAAATTTGTTTTGCTTCTAACTCTTCCTTTGCCTGATTTTGCATTATCCTTAATTTATGGACATGAGTGTAAATTAATAGTATATAAGGGCCCCACTTGCCTCTTTGTCAGAGGAGAGCATGGCTCTGGTGGAACAAATCATAAATGTTTCTTAATTCGAATTTTAAGAGATTCTCCTATCTTTCGAACATCTAGTCATTCATGTAACAATAACAAGGAAAAAATACGTATATTTTACTTAATGGTAGAATTCCAATTAATTAGTTTTAGTTAATTAGTTGTTAACATTCGGTTACTGTCTGGTAACTTTTGATCACATAAAGACATTTGTAATACAGAAATATTATGCTCTTGAACACAGAACTAAACAGTTAAACATTTATGTGTGTGACTTATTGCACTGGTCTGACAGTAACATCAGAACAAGCCCAGGAAATGCGTCGTGGAAGAAGAGCAAGATTGCCCCTGTCGTTGGCAAGAGCTTCGTGGCCGTTCCCAGTATTCCGTTCCCAATTTTGATGTAGAGCACCCGGAGGGACGGTTCCAAGGGTATCCCACTCCTCTTCCCCTACTACTAACCTCTCGAGAAGGCATTCGGCTAGGCGCATTTTTAGAATGCCCCCCATGCCGCACAGACACTATACATTGACATACATCCATGCCTTCGGGTTTCGAACCCTTCGGTACGGCAGTCAGCGTCGCTAACCACTATTCCGGTTGGGCGGCAAAAAGAGTTATAGTGTAATGATACAAATATTTATCGCTATTTTTCATTATTCTATATGATTTTATATGATGCGCTTTGACATCTAAAAGTTTTCGTAGCTTCTGAAAAGCAGGCACATGTAGAAGCGTTCGAGACACCAGGATTTCACCGCTGTCCTACAGGTATAGTCTCGTTACTAACTATCTACTACGTGACAATTTCCGCCCCAATTTTAACTCTTTGAAGACCATACCGGCCCAGACGGCCCTTCATTCAAACGATCACAACCGCCCCAAACGCCCGAAATTCCGATGTTGTTTTCTTCCCTTCCGCAAAGTATGCAGTAGCAGGTGCAGTTTCCCCAAATGCATCGTAACAGTTTGCTGCAGACATCTTGTCCATAAAGGATTTATTTGAAGTTGCTTATCTTTATTTCTTAGACGTATAAAGGATATCATTTGAAAACTTCACTTTTCTTTGTGGATTAATGAACAGAGAGGGGAGGAAATAGCTGTGACTCTTGAAAACCATTTCGGGCGTTTCGGCTAGCGAAGACTTTGGTTTGTAAAAGAGTTGATGTCAACACCCCGGAGGAAGCCAGAAGTTTTCGCACCCATCTTCCCCTACCACATCTTTTCCAGAGGACATTAGATTCATCGAGTAACCTACCGCGTAGACACTACATGCTTATAAACGTTCATCCTTCTCCGGAATTCAACCCGGGGCTCATTGTACGGCAGCCAGCCTGATATTTAGGCAGAAAATTCTAGTAAGCATCTTGATTAAAGATTGCAAAAACGCTTATTACCTCTACAAAGGAGCTACTAATTTAGTGATTCCTGATTTTGTGTGACAATTAAATGAAGCTAATAACTGTAGACTCTCAATGAAATCTTTTCTAAATATGCATAAATTAGACTTGATGACCCAGCAAGTAATTTTATTTAACCTTTATTATCAATAGTTTCTTTTATTATATTCATCATTTAAGTTCCTCATCAGTTTGAGGCGCCTGCTGCTTTAATTCCAGTAAAACATGCCTTTATTCGAGTAAGCATAAATGTAAAATATCTGGTCTTACTGAAACACCTTGAAGGGCTTCCAGGATAAAGCTACAAAGTAGCCATTTTTATGTTTGAAATTCAACACAGCCTAAATCCAAATCTCA
>KK114430.1:792922-803715 GCA_000611955.2 Stegodyphus mimosarum
ACAGTTCCTGCTTACATTTATTCCATCAAAGGGGGGGGGGTTGGAATGCCATAAGTGGAATATCTCAAAGAATTGTGCTGTGAGGCTTATAAGAATAATTTCAGTAAATCTCAGCTTTCTTGACTGGGGGAAGTTTCTAGTCGTAAACTCCGCCGATGACTGCTCATCTCTCTGTGTTGTAGGAAACGAACAAAGCCTTGAAATATAAAATGGTGTTACCCCAGCTAGAAGGGGATTTGCAAGATTTTGGACTCAGATGGGCAGGGAAGCTCTTTGTTATTTCATTTTATTTCTCTGTGTATTTTCCATCTTCCTTTCTTACAGAGACGGTCGTTTTTGATTTTAATTCGAAATTTAGATATTTAATTTTGTTCTTAATGAAACAGCTGCTAATAAAATAATATTTATATGTTACCAATATTTCATTGTAAAAAAAGGGCAAAATCAAGGTTCATTAAAATTATTTATTATACTGTTACGTTTTTTTTTTCTTCAAGGTTCGTGGATTTGGAGTGAATAATGATGAAGATGATACACTTGATGAAGTATCAAAACACACTTTATTGGCCAGTATTTTACAAGACAGCTCCAAAATCACACTTACAGTCGTCGAAGAACTACTATAAACACGCTGAGACAATCAGAGACACGGCCTTCAGACTATCAGGCTGTAACGGTGCAGACAGCTTCACGGCAGAGCACAGAGTACAGCTCCCGACTCTGCTCAGTCGTTCTCGGAACTCCACGTACTCTCGAGACTAACTCTCCACGCTAGAACTCGCGATGCACTCGACGATACGCTAGAGTATAGCTCCCGACTCGGCTCAGTCGTTCCCGAAGCTCAACACACTCTAAGATAAAACTCGACGATGCACTATCTCGCGATACACTAAGAAACGCTCTCGATGTAGTCGAGGACCAACTAGACACTCGCTTACTGACTGACTATCAGCTCGCTAGACGAAACGCCAACTCACTCTCCGCGTACCAGCAGGGTTTATATAGCTTTTGGCTTGTATTCGAGAACGTTCTGGGCTAAACCAGGAAGAATTCGTTCTAGAAGGTACTCCATGCGTCTATAACATATCGCCAATTTTGTCGCCAAATGAGCAATTTCTCGCCAAATGTGGCAACCCTGCCTTCCCTTACCATTTTATGGCAACCCTAAACCTCCTTTGCGGGTAAGTATCTTACCGCGCCTGGACATTTCGTAACAATACTTTTAAACGTGTTAAAATCTTACTTTGTGTTTTATTACAAAGTTAAAATAAATTTGAATCTCGATCTGAAGATTTGATAATAATGTAATAGTAGTTGCATTTTCCTTTAGAGTATTCCTAATAGTACTTCCAACGCACTGAACGTCCCTTTTTGAATCATAAGCGATTTAATAATGAGATTTCTTTTTATACTGTAGATTATAAAATTCTAAAATAACGACTCTTGGGATGCGTGCAAAGTGAATAAATTTATCCATACTATATACCTTGAGTAATAATTAGGCTCAAAGTGAATATGGGGGTTTCAGTGCGATTTAAATTGTGTAGGCAGATATTGTTATTCATGTCAAGTAAAATTGCGATTTTAAATAAACTTCCTCCTTTCTATTACAACGCTAGACAGTTAAATAAAAAAATAATAAAAAATAGAAAGAGTGAAAGGTAAGCATTAAATTCAGATATTAAAATAGGTTTTAAATGAAATATAATAACAATTATTGAAACGTGAAAAATAAGCAATATGGAAATAAGAAAAGGCTCAACCAGTAGGAATTGCGCGATATGTTGTCTCCCTTTGTCTTCGAACACATCAAGAGTCAATTGCGTTACTATTAAGAGGTATTACTAAAAAAAAACTGCGTAACACATCTTTATATTATTACATTGTGAGGTTTTTAGCTGACATCTTATTTTTGTATTAATTATATTTTGTACACTGCGAAAAAAAAAGAAAAGCAAAACAGTTCTATATCTCCCGTTCTACTGGGCCGATTGACGAAACTCAAATAGCATATTTCATGTCTCGAAAGTGCGACTTAGTATATATATTACATTTATATACAGCATTATTCTAACATAGGTATTTTGACACAAAATGGGTCTTTTTGTGAAATAACCTACCAATGTTTTTTCATAGTTCGATTCTGCGACTCAAATTATGCCTAAATATTAAATTTTGTATAATTTGGTGCAAAATTTACGGAGAAATTCAAAAATTTAATTTGGCGAATTTCAAGTTTGCGCCAAGAATAATTCACTTGGCGAACTTTTTAATACGTGGCAACCTATTTTCCTATCCATTCCATTGTAATGGAGCGGAAAAGAATTCACACCGTTCCTATCTTTTTACATTGTGCATGAGCAGAAAAAAAGTCACATCTTTCTTCTTTCAAATAATTTCAGCAAAGTGCATAAACCACATTAGATGTTATTATCGCTTTCAACAACTGTGCTAAATTTCAGAACGAGCCAATATGTAAATTCACGTATATCTTCGAAAATTTTGAATAAAAAACTCTAATTTTTTGTAAGTATACTTAAAAATACATCTACTTCAAGTTGATTGTAAAACTTTTATAGGTTATTATTCAAAAGTTTTTTCAAAAAATTTATAAAAATTATTTAAAACTACAAATTTTAAAAATAAATCATAAAAAATGGGAGAATTTTGTTTGGAGTGAACCTAAATTTCGAAGCGTGAAAGAAGGAATCAAGTAAGTTAGTAAAAAAAGATATTAATAAA
This sequence comes from Stegodyphus mimosarum, assembly GCA_000611955.2. Lineage (NCBI taxonomy): Eukaryota > Metazoa > Arthropoda > Arachnida > Araneae > Eresidae > Stegodyphus > Stegodyphus mimosarum. The sequence continues at coordinate 795,665 of KK114430.1, forward strand.
TACATACCGATTTGAATTAACATTGAGGAGCTAAAATTTTGACAGCTAATTTTTTGAAAACTACTCGTGCGATTTTTACAAAATTTAGCAGTTGGGCATAATTTGAGTCGTAGAATCGAAATATAGAAAACAAATGGCATGTCATTTCAGAAAAAAACCAATTTTGCGTCAAAATACCTATATTAGAACAATGCTATATATAAATCGAATACATATCCTAAGTCGCGCTTTCGAAACATGGAAAAGGCAATTTTAATTTCGTCAATCGGGCCAGTAGACCGGGAGATATAGAACTTCTCATTTTTCTTTTTCCGCAGTGTACCTTCTGTTTCTCCCGCCAGCCATCAACAGAACGCAAATTAGATTGAGTTTAAATAGCGAGAGAATTTGTGAGTGAGAAAAAGAGAGCTATATGAACCGATCATAAAGCTCTTTATCCCTGATACATCTACCTGTATGCCTGTCTAAGTTTTGGCGCATGATTTTGTGTTTGTTAGATTGTAGGCTAGAAACCGCGGTTGCTGAACTCGTGTTACACAGGTCATGAAAATTATCCTCTGCGTCACACAGTTTTAAATATTTGATTTTCTAACAGCCCACAAGCAACTATACCTAGCTTTTATTATATTTTATTTGCATTACAAGATGTATTTTTTATTAACCCATAAGGTATTTGTCCCGTTTTCTTTGCATGCCTTCGCGGTGTAATGATCAGTACACACGGCGCGTATTCGAAAGGTCCGAGGTTCGTGTCCCTGAGAGGGCACTGCTTCTTTTTCATGTATCCTGCTTCGAAATAACCTAATGTCGCCACAATGGCGCCCGAACTAAAAAAATTTGGTTTGTGATGATCACCAGGATTCGGCGACTGGGTTTCTTAATCCTTATTCGCCCTTTAAAAGGGGGAGTATATAAGGTATTTCTTTCGCTTTCTTAGTATGCCTTCGTGGTGTAATGGTCAGCCCACTGGGCACGTATTCGGGAGGTCCGAGGTTCGAGTCCCGGCTAGGGCATTCAAAAAAATGTCTCTGCAAACCTTTTAGTTATGCTTTACCTCTCCGGCTGGTGTAGTGGTTAATGATGCAGGTTGTGTATTCCTGATCCTGCTTATCATTGATACAAAATGGCTGATTGGCGGTTCGAATTCCAGAGAAGGCAAAGATACTTTAAGTGTATAGTGCCTGTAAGGCATGGAGTCATTTAAGCAAAGTCAAGTTGAATATCCTCTCTTGAAGCTTAGTATTAAGGTAATACGGGTGCTAGAACCTTGGATCCGCCAGAGGCTTTTCCCCATGAAATTTGGAGTGCAGCTTCACTAGAATCGGGGGGACTAGACCTTTATGACCGATTCTGGTGCCCCGCTCACGTCGGCCTGTGCCTATCTATGTTTTCAAATCTAATAAGTGCAAAGATGAGAATTCGTCTAAGGAAAGGAAAGTTGTTGAGTAACTGATTAGGTTTAACCTTACAAAATAAATAACTTTCCATCATTTTATGCAACGAAGTAATTTATTACAGACGCATAATATAAATAAATTAATTTGAAAACATAAGTGCTCGCCAACAAATCAATCATTCGTGTTCAAAAACTATTTACCAACTGTCAAAGAGAGCAGACCAACATCAACGTCATTCAAGTCCCTAAGAAAGAAAGGAAAAGAGGGACCTAAGAATGGCAAAAATCAATTTCTTGCGGTTGCTCTCCCTCTGTGTACAGAAAGCGGAGAACGCATTACTGCAGATTAAATTTAATGGAGTGAGTTCTCATAGCGAGGGCTGTTTTCTGCCGGGGATCGAGGTAGCGATCCCAAAGAAATAAAATTTTCTTCCCCATTTAGTATAAGCATCATCATACGAATCGCATCGGTGGATTTTCCTTGTAAGAAAGATCTGGTAATAAGGAAAGCTTTTAGGCATTTCAATTAGAGTTCTAAATTAACGGGTTTTCGAGATTCCATTGCAGTACCTTTTAGTGTAAATTTTTTGGTGTTATTTGTTTTAATAACTTTCAAAACTAATATTCGTTTTTCGTAAATTAACACCCGAAAATCTTCTTCTCTCATTTAATGAAGGCTTAATTATTTAAGGCATAGTTGAATGTTTTTCTCACTGTATCGCTTACTGGAGAGGCTTGTGACTAATATTTCCCATGAGTAGAGTGGTAACCATTTTTATTTCACGAGTATATGAAATGAAATTATAACCATGGTTTCGGATTTCAGATGTTGAAAAATTTAATGTGTAGAATCAAACATGACAGAAAATGATCGAATGAGTTTATGGAATGGAATCTTTTTTCAGATATTATTAGTTTTGATTATTAGTTTTATATTGATTTGGATGATGGTTCTCCACCACCATGATTTAGCGATTGAGTCCTCTGATCCCCAGTGCCCTTTAAAAGGGGTAACATATAAGGTATTTCTCCCGCCTTCTTAGCATGCCTTCGTGGCGTAATGGTCAGCACACTTGACGCGTATTCGAAAGATCCGAGGTTCGAGTCTCGGCGACGGCATTGCTCATTTTTCATGTCTCCTGCTTCGAAATAACCTAATGTCTCTATAGTGTATCCCAACAGGTACAGGTATAAATGGGGAGGGACACCAGAATTTCATCTTGGGTTATACAAGTGTAATTGGGCCGCATTAGTAGTTAAGATCTACCTCTTTTCCCCTATCACAAAAACCACTCGAGGGAACGTCCGGCTCTCCACCTGTGACGCACATACACTGTACGCTTACAAAATATCCATGCGGTGTGTTGCTGTCTAAATAGATACGGCAGTTGAGCTAAACCCTCATTATCTAAGGTTAGGTATTGGGTGTCCATTGTACTTCAGCTTGATTTGACTTGGCCAGTCCAGGGCTTCCTACGAATATTCTCTGAAGTAGCAATACTTGAGAGAATTTTTTACCCTATTTTTATTGGTAAAAAAATCGCAAAGTGAGGAACATAACTGTACAAAATTTAATGAATATAAATTTGAATGATTCATTTATTTATTGCTTAAGAAAGTTTTTTAAATGATTTCTACTACCTCAAGTTTTTTTGGCCCAAAGGTGCGCTAACCCAAATAGGATTTTCCGTCGTCCACTATAAATGAAGCAACCTTTTTCAAATTGTCGCTACCAAATATTATCGCCCTGAATTATTTTCAAAGAAACCAAATAATGAAGAATCTGCATGTATATATGTATTTTACCTGTACTGTGAAAAACCGATGGTACCTAGGACAATTTAATTTTGAATAGCGTAGTCCTCCACCCGAACATGGGTGGACCTGGAATACCGAATTTTCAATTTCGAATGTTTCCTTTTCATATTTTACAAAACTTTAAAGAATTTTTGATTAGCAAACTTAACGATTTGAAAGCGACAAGTGGCAACACTGTGCGGGAAAAAAATTATCTCCAGCGCGAGGGAAACTGTAGATCGGAAATTGTAAAGATGTGCTGTATTTTTAAAACGTTTGTGATCCTGCCGTTGATGAGTTTTTATGTGGCGTAAGTGCAAAGAACATGGCATTTAATAAATAAAGTTAACACACAAAACGTCAAAAAAAGAGAGTTTTGCAAGGCATCTTACTAAGAAAATCGGACATTGATGTGACCAACTGAAAAAAATAGAAAACTGTATAAACTTGACACTGCTTCGGAAATTCTAAATATATGCTGCTGTTAAAAGTCTTGTAATTTTGCTGTTAAATTGTACGCGGTATTAGAACGAAGAAAGTTATGCTTAATAATCAAAGTAAAAAAACAGAAAGTAATGGACTAGCAGAAGGGAGTGTAACAGCAGATTGGTAGACTGCGAGCTCAGCGAAAAAGTAAAACACCTTGCAAGACCCACTTGTCTACCTTCTGATGTGACAGCTGAAATACGTGTAGACAACACACAGGAGAAGGGTAAAAAGAACCCTTTATTACCTCTTTCAAATTTCAAAATGCTTCGACTTGACGCTAACACACTACGCCTCGCTCGGACGGTAACTCAAATAACAAGAATCAAACTAAACATTCGAAGATATTAAGCAGTAGAATTACTCTAACATGGCTCAGATAATCCTGTTTCCTAAAACCGCGTCGAATATCTAGTGGCAGCAAAGTAATAGCTGTTACGCCACGTTAACCAACAATAAATGCAAAACAGAAGCTCACGCTACAGAAGTACCGCGCTCGCCCAAACTCTCTAACTTTCTCTTCTAGAACTTAGTATTTAAATTTTTTCTCCTCAAGGTAGAATTTGCACGCCACGCGGTACCAAATTTAAATATTCTGGCATTGACAATTAGGAGAATGAAGGCTTATAGGAAAGAACATAAATTAGAACTGGTTAGAAAATAAATATAAATCCCTACAACCTTAACAAATATTTTTGGACAATCGTCGAAACTGAACCTTTTCAGATTTTTAGAGCATCTTTACAGCATATAGTTCTTGGCGGATTCTTAACACTCCCACTCTTTTTTCTGTATACAGATGTGAATTATCGAATAAAAACTGTGATATAACTTGACAGCTAGAAAACGCTCAATAATTCATTTAAATGAAATAATTCGGTAGTTGAAATCACTTAATTAATATATGCTCGTAATTGGAGTCGTTGGTTCATGGTGACAGCATTGAATCAGCGTCGATTTGGCGCATTTTTTATATTCTAATACAGGGATGGCCAACCCGCGGCACGTGTGACACAGTGTGTCACGGCGAAGTTTTAAAGTAGTCTTAAATTAGTCTTATTGAAAAATTAAAAGATATGAAAAAATAATATCATCTGTATCAACTATATCGATCTGTATCATCTGTGTCGACAGATACACACACATAAATACACTATAATAAATATATTAACTCTTTGAATTTTAGTTCAGGTTTTCACTATAGCGACATTTCATCACACTATTGCTGTAGGTTTGGGTGGACATATGTTTACAAACAAATGTTTTCTATTATGAACATAATAAAATCAAAATATCGTTCAAGATTATCTGAGATGCACCTAAAATACCTAATTTTTTTAGCATCTCTAAGGAAGAATCCTAATATAAATGATTTGGTAAAACAAACTACGTATTCTAAAACCACATTAATTAAGTACTGACTATTTAATAGTTATTTAGAATTAAATGTTTCAAATTATTTATTTTTATTTTATACATTACCTAACGGACGGAACCTTTAAAAATGTTTATTAACAATAAAACCCTATTTTGTACGTTTGTTTTATTTATTATATTATTTTTTAAATGTCCATTACTCAGACTTCCATAAAAAATGCGCTATTTGCGCAAAAAATCACATAATCAGCTTACATATATTTTTTTTCAATTTTTTATATTTTTTAATATGTTGGAAAATTGAATTTAGAATTAAATGTTTCAAATTATTTATTTTTATTTTATACATTACCTAACGGACGGAACCTTTAAAAATGTTTATTAACAATAAAACCCTATTTTGTACGTTTGTTTTATTTATTATATTATTTTTTAAATGTCCATTACTCAGACTTCCATAAAAAATGCGCTATTTGCGCAAAAAATCACATAATCAGCTTACATATATTTTTTTTCAATTTTTTATATTTTTTAATATGTTGGAAAATTGTTCTAACACTTTTTTTTTCTTTCCAATGGCAGGCACTTGCCTATAACGGCATTGGCCGCTACTAAGTAGTAAGTGGTGGTCATTTTATTATGGAGGCAATGGTGGCCGCCCATTAGATAATTTTACATCCATGCCTTCTCCGGGATTCGAGCCCGAGCCGTTTGGTTTCGCAGTCGAGCTTCCCTAACCACTACACCGACTGGGCGGCCTGTTTTAATACAACCGCTTTGCATCTATTCATCCTTAATTTCAGGCCTTTAAAGGGATAGAAGGGACATATATTTCGAATCACAGTCAATCGAGATAAATTACGGTTATGTTGTTGACGTTGTTCTGTATCATGAAAGCTATTTGTTATCAAATTCACTGAAACAACCTTGTATTTGGCGTACATTTACTAAAAACACTCAATCGATTTCGACGGTAGCTGCAGGTCAACTCCTCATCAGGAGAACAAAATATCTAGAAACACACTACTGTGTACCGTAAACCCTTTGCAGTTTGTTTACCACCCCATGCTAAGTCATGCCACCCTGTTAAGCAAAAAATGGCTTCTTTTTACTATTATGTATTTTGCGCTCTCAAAGTTTGTTCCACAGAATCCTTGGTTACGAATGAACTTAATTATCTAAAAGCAGTTGCTAATGACCGAGGATTTTCTCCCCTCATCATTGATAAAGCTGTTAAAAAGTTTTCAGATTCCCATCATAGAAGACATTCCACTGTTGGAAATATTATTAATGACCTTATCGTGCTTCCATTTTATCCTTCTATTAGTTTTAAGATTGCACGGATTCTCCCTAAATTCAATTTTCAGATCAGTTTCTCCCCTATCAATAAAATTCACGGTTCGACTCTAAAAGATTCTGTTCCTGACTTTAATTCTTCGGGAATTTATAGTATATCGTGTCAGTGTGGCTTGAGATATGTTGGCCAAACAAAAAGAGAGTTAAAGTTTCGTATCAAGGAACATGAATCTTATGTCCGAAAGAGCGAAATTAACAAGTCTTCAATAGCGTATCATTAGTTGGAAATTTAATCATAATTTTGACTTTGGATCTGCAAAAATTATCCAAAAAGCTTCTTCCGTTGGTGAATTGGATTTTCTTGGGGCTTTTCATATTCACAAAGATTTAGCATGTTTACGGAACGATTTTAAGTCTAATTCAGTCCTTCCTAGCGCTTTTAAAATTCTATTAACATAATTCTTGATGATTATTTTTGCCGATAGATGGCGTTGCCTCCTCGCGCGTGGTTCTACCTGCGGGTATAAAAAGCCGTTACTCAGGGTTCTTTCCTCTTATAATTGCCAGCACTTCCATCACTCTTCTGAGAACTGTAAGCTCCAGCCTAGATGCGTAAAATGTGCAGGTGCACATAAAACTGTTGATTGTAAAATGAAACGTACTGATAATCCTGTATGCTGTAACTGCCTAAGTCCGGGTCATACAGCGAACTACAAGGGATGCCCGAAGTTTCCGGTGTTCCGGTCCAATTCTACAGGCAATCAGGCTACTGGAAAAAACTCCACAAATGCCAGCACTGCAACCAAGCGATCTGGTGTTATACCTGGGGTGAGCTACGCTAGTGCCATGAAGGGAGGCGCAGCGGGTCAATCAACAGTAACTGAGGACACTTCTGCTACTATTATAAAGAAAAAACAATCTGATATGGACTCTAATTTTAATACTAATTCAAATTCTAATATTGTAAAGAAAAATGTTAAAGGTAAAAATACTGGTGGTGTTAATTCAAACTCTTTTAAAGAACTGTTTGACCTAGTTAAAGAAATTTTTGATGTGTTTAAAGGCACATCTATTGCTAATATTTTGTCAAAAATTTCTGCCAAGCTGCCCGAGCTACAACAAGCCGAGCATGCTATTGATAAATTGTTTATTGTTTTTGAAATGTTTGAAGAAATTTTCAGTTCTAATTCTAGTCAAGTATGAATAATAATGTGTATAATTTTGTAAATATAATTAGTTGGAACGCAAATGGGTTGTCTCGTAAGCTCAATGAGCTGCGGGATTTTATGAATAAGTACAATCCCGAGTTAATGTTCCTACAAGAACACAAGCTTGGCCCTACATCTCCAATCTATGTTGCTAACTACTGTACATATCGCACCAGCAGAGATGTGAACTCGTCACGTGCAAGAGGTGGTGGAACTGCACTTCTAATTAAACGCTGCATCCCTCATTATCATATAACATTACCACAGCTTTTAGCCATAGAGGCCACAGCTATTTCCATCACAACAAACACAGGCACAACATACACATTCGTCTCCACCTATATTCCACCAACGAAACCTGTGGCTGCTGTAGAAGCAGACCTCAAAGTGCTACTAACACTTGGAACACATGTTATTTTGGGTGGAGATTTGAACGCACGACACCGCGCATGGAACTGCTATACAACTAACTCTTTAGGCAAATTAATTTA
>KK114430.1:808860-823387 GCA_000611955.2 Stegodyphus mimosarum
GTTGAAACTTAGGTTCCGTATGTAACTCACGCAATGTTAAATAGAAATTTTCAATATTAAACTCTTAAGAAGTAAAAAAAGTAAAATTTAAAAAGTTACATTTATAAAAAATAAAGCTCATAAAATAAGCTTTCAGGTTAAATATATATTACACTCATGTCCATAAATTAAGGATAATGCGAAATCAGGCAAAGGAAGAGTAAGAAGCAAAACAAATTTGACTTATTTGTAAAGCTTATTTATTAAACAAAAGGTAAAGAGCAAAAAAAGATGCTATATGTTTGATATTATTAAAAAAATTAGCGATTTTTTCTCCCTGGAGCAAATTACAAAAAAAACCTATTTACAAAAAAACAATATTACATGGTTGGTATGATTGTTAATACATTGTATGTCTCCCAGACGATGCAATACAGTCCGTACAACGCTTAGGCATGCTGAGTATCAAATTATCGATCTGATCTTGGGAGATATTACACCACTCAAAAAGCAATGCTCTCCGAAGTTCCGGTACACATGTAGGAGGAGATTGACGGGCTGCAACTCGTCGCCCAAGCAAGTCTCACACGTGCTCTACTGGATTCAAGTCCGGTGAGAATGCTGTCCAGTCCATACGGAGGATATCCTCCGATTGAAGGCATTCGCTTACGATGTTTGCACGGTGAGGACGGGAGTTGCCATCCATAAACACAAATTGTGCGCCCATGGCGCTCCGATACATGTTGTACATGTTGTTCAACAAACGTACATGTTGTTCCAGAATGACGTCCCGATAGATTTGGCTTGTCATGGTTCCAATTTGAACGTGCAGGTCAGTTCTGGAACCCAGAATAATTCCACCCCAAATGAGCACTCCTGCACCACCGTAACGGTGTCGTTCGATGATGTTTTCTTGGTTGTAACGGGTACCTGGAGCTCTCCATATAAAAGTCCGGCGAGAATCAGACTGCGAGCTAAACCTGGACTCGTCGGTGTCCACAATGCATGCTCTCTACTCCAGGCTAACCGCAGGCGACAGTGAGTTGCAGTAAGTGGAACGCGTCTGACAGGTCTACGAGCATATAGACCAATCTGCCCTAAGCGTCTGTACACGGTCTGCCTTGAAATTGTCGTACCAGTGGCTGAAGAGAGCTGATCAGACAGGTCTGAGGCTGTGTTCCGCCTGTTTCTTTTGGCAGTAACTGCCAAATACCGGTCCTCATTCGGCGTTGTAACTCTGGGGCGACCTATTCTGTAACGTCTACTCACATTACCATCATCTTGGAATCGTTGCCAAAGCCTGGAGATGACACTCTGGGCAATTCCAAGTTCGTCTGATACTTCCAGTTGGGAACACCCACATTCCAGACGGCCGATAATTCTACCACGTAAAGAAATCATCCAAATGCGTCCTTTGTGTCATAACTATTCGGTTATTGCACTGAAATGCTTATAAAGCGCCTGCGAACAATTTTACTTCTTTGCCTATATTCCTTATATATCACTCTCTTACACTCTCGTCATTGTGACGTACCATCGGTGTCATCTGGTTACTTCCTGAAATTTGCCTATGATTCTTGAAGATGTGTGTAGTGATTTTACAGGTGATATATTTATTTTAGAGTTCGAGTTCCGCGTGACTCCGAATTATCCTTAATTTATGGACATGAGTGTATTTTCAATAAGCTGCAAAATTCAACTTCCCTCATTAATTTGATAAGGAAATGCTTTATCAGTTTCAGAACACAAAGGAATTACGAAATGAAATTTACAAATCCATTATTACAGTACAGATTGAAAATAGAAACCAGTAATTAAATTCATGTACTATTAATCCGGAATGTTTCAAGGGAGTTTAATTTATTAGCGTAAGAAAGTTTTTTGTATAATTTGGCTAAAAAAACTTTTTAAAAATGATTCAGAGACCAACAGGGAGGAAAGATGGAAGATTTGTTAATTCACATCTTCGGAGCAGAATATTCATGTTTGAGGGGAATTTCAAATTTCAGTCACGTATAAAATAGGCTCTAAATTACGCATTCTGTTAATATATGAGAAAGTAAAAACGTCGATTTAATCAAAAATTAAAAATAATTTTGATATTTTTAAAATATTGTTTTTCCCCTTTGAAAGATTAGTTATTCAGACGTTTTAACACTAATATCACATGTATCGATACCGTCACCATCACCAGCAGATACACTGAAAAAATGTTTAGAAGGAATTATTTTTGAAGAAAGGTTGTAGAGACATTAGATATTTTTTTTGAAAGCAAGAGAAATGAAAAATGAGCAATGCCCTCGCCGGGATTCGAACCACAGACCTCTCGAATACGCGTCGAGCGGGCTGACCACTACCCACGATGGCGTGCTAAGAAGGCGAGATAAATAGCCTATATACTCCCCCCTTTTATAGGGCGACTGGGGATTAGGGAACCCAATCGACAATTTCTGGTGGTGGAGAATCATCATCCACCACCTTTTTTAGTTCGGGCGCCACTGTAGTGAAATTAGATATTTTTGTTGAAAGCAGGATAGATGAAAAATGAGCAATGTCCTCACCGAGACTCGAACCACGGACCTGTCGAATACGCGCCGAATGTGCTAACCACTACACCACGAAAGTATGCTAAGAAGGTGGGAAAAATACCTTATAAGGTGACCCTTTGTTTATCACTCGAAATGCATTTGGTCTTTTCATTTAAAAGAAAGGCCAAACAAATTTTGAATTTGTAAATGAGTAATGTCTAGATTGTTATGTAATTTTTACATTTATTATGAATCAGTTAATAGGAACGAAAAGCAATTAGAAAGTTGTTTAAGGAAATCTTTACAAGAAAACTTAAATAAAGATAGCTACATGTAAGCATACTAAATAATTAGGTTTTAAATGCATCAGATTATACCGAAATATAATAAATTAAAATTTTAAAACTATCTATCGATCTGGCATTATAAAATTTTTCTTTCCCATTTGCGGGTAAAAATAACTACCTACTTAGTAATTAAGAATAATGTTCTACATATTTTAATAAATAGTTACAGTGTATCTACACTTAGAGTTGAATGTGTTAAGTAAGTCTTATTTATCAGAGAACGAAAAACAAGGCTTTTCTTCATCTTAATGTCCTTTCCATTCCATCCATTGAAGTATAATTCCATTAAAATAAAAAGGAATGGCTTGCTCGTTTTCTCACAAACGATCAGCATCAACTCTGTTTGCTGCCATAGAATGAATGATATTTGTTTTTCTTTTTTTGGCACACATCTTCTGTTTCTAAATACCCATTCCCCAAAAGACAGTTTGCTTCCCTCCTATCGTTAATCTTCATTGGCGAAGATTGTCCTCACTGTATCGATCACACAATCGAAATCGAATTCGCTTTCAGAGTTTCAAATTGTTTACCTTCTTTTCCAACACTTCCAGGGAAATAGAATTCAATGGAGGGCAGAATTTTTCTTTTTGATAGTTGGAAAATCTAATCGCTTCCAGGATGTTGTACGGTTTGTTTATCTTTAGAATGCAATATATTTTGATAAAACTGTGATCTTAGGCATGATATCAGTGATACTGCAATATATTGTTGCGTTATACGGGTTCGTGGATTTGAGAGTATCCGATGAAAACACGATGCAGAACAATAAAAAAGCACAATTTATTTACAAGAATCACTATTTACAGCACAGTTCCAAAATTACCTTTAAAAGCGTCGAAAATCTACAATAAATACGCTGAAACAATCAGCAACACAGCTTCAGGCTGTAACTGTAAGGGTAGTTTCACGGCAACACTAAACTTATAATAAACACCGTGGAACAATCACCAATACAATGTCAAGCTATACTATAAAGGTAGCTTCACGGCAAAGCACTATCTCGATCGCTTTCCGTTCACAAAACTCTCGCGTTGCTTAGCACTCACAGTAAGCAGCTATTCTCGCAATCCTCACAACGCCGGCTCTCAGAAACGCAAGAGTTTATATAGCTTTTCCTTAGGTTTCGAGAAATATCTCGACAGGAAGTTATTCTAGAAGCTTCCCGATTGGACCATGGGATATCGCCGATTTGGTCGCCAAATGGGCGATAAAGTCGCCAATCTGGCAATCCTACCATACACTATTTTATGGCAACCCTAGTGCTATGCCGGAAAGCTTACATAAAGGCGCAACCGCCGAATTTTTCGCAACAATATTATTTCGAAAGGGAAGCGAATAGAAATGACGAATAAGGAGTGATTTAAAATTAGCATACCCCTTTATGTAAGACATCAAACCACACAGCAACTCAAACTTCTTTTTGACATATGTTTTAAATTTTAAATCAACTAAATTGTGGGCTTTTTTAGTGACAGTATTCCAGCCATTAGTCAGTCTCTCGGAAAATGTTCTCCAGCATTTTGGACGTTATTGTCCTAATGACTTCGGCACTTAATTGTTTCAGTAATCCATAATGTGACGATTAAACATGATGTTCTACAATTTCCCACTTAAAGACATTTGGTGATATTATGAAGACTGATTTCTCGGTAGGTTCCATTCCATGATATGACACATCCAGAGTTCGTTATATGTAGGTTGGTTAAAGATCACACACTAAGCTTTCATAACTAAATAACATGACACTGCTGAGCTTTAAATAACGAATTACAAACGTCATCACAATGCTGTAAAATATTCAGAAATATATGAAGGTTTGGATATTGACTTAAATAACGTAAGCAGCACAAATGGAGCTATCACTGACGTGTTTAAAATTTAGTAGCATTTCAAAAATTGCTTCATTTGCTACATAACTGACATATAATACAAATGAGTATGTTCTTTAACTCACTAATTGTGCATCATTAAAATGTGCTCAGTACAGAGGCTGTTCGCGCATTTTTTAGACGATGTATATTGTATCCACAAATCTAAATTACATAAAATTCTTGTGTTTTAAATGTTCTATTTGACATCCTTTATTCTGAACTATCTTTCGACACCGCAATTTCCAGGATAATAATGCCTTTTGAAGAGTCAGAAGAGTTATTTTATCCCATTCCTCTCGAACAGCTTTCCAGAGTCATGTTAGGGTTTTGGGACAACGTTTGGATAATGCAGTTTTTAAAAGTCCGAAAGCACAAAAATCCATAGGTGAGACATCGGGAGATTTAGTAGGGATATCAGTGAAGGGTATGGCCTCGATACCAGTTTTTTGTTCCATTTCTTTTAGGAAATTTACAGTTGATTTTGATGTGGGACTGCTAGCTTTGTCCCGACGGATTCTCACAGATGGATTGCACTGTGAGTAAAGCGATGGTATTTCATTCAGAAAAATCGGCGATAAAATTTGTTCCTGATAGTATTTGGAGTTAATCTTGACATTTTTTTCACTCTCTTTATTTTTAACTTGCGATTATAAGAAAAACCAGCAACAATCATGAATTCCTTAGAAAAACTTTCTTTCGATTCTTTAAGCCATGTACTTAAATTTTTTTCTTCCCTTTTATGATAATAAATGGCTCTTTTTTTGTTACAATCATTTAAATACACCCATGCTTCATCTATTGTGACAATTGTTTTCCATTTTTCTTTCGATAAGTGTTTCTCATATGGAATTCTGCAGCGTGTCCTGCATTGAGCGATATGCTTTGGAAGAAGACGATGCACATTGCGTTTTTTCGCTTTCTTAAGATTTAAATCGACGTTTATCATTTTGTTTACAGTGGACACCGAGCATTTTGATAATTTTGCAACTGTCCTTTGACTAGGGAGATTTTCTTTTAACATTAAACAACGTACCTTTTCATTAGTCGAAGATGTCCGTTTTTTCCTTGGATACTTGTTTGGAATTTTTGTCCCACTCGAGGCTCCAATTTGACGTTTTTTTCCTTTCTTGTTGATGATATTATCTATCGACGCTTTAGATATCACAAAACCATCACTCTCACATCGTTTTGGATAACGGAGTATGCATATTTCTCTTCGGAAAGAGCGTCAATGTAGCCTTCGAACCACTGCTTTGTTAAATTCGCCATTTTGAATTAAAAACAAAACTTTCAAGCCACAGACGATAATTTTGACTTTTAAAAACATAGTACAATTGCAATTACTTCTTTTGCGGCAAACGATTTTTTATTACCGCTTAGCAAAATCGTCTGAAAAATATGCGAACAGCTTCTGTATTTTATAAACAGTGAGTAAAATGTGATTCAGAACTATTCATGGACTTTTCACAAAGAAGCGACAGCGTCTGTAGAGTTTATTGATATAAATGCTTCTTAAACTATATGCACTGTGTAGGCTTGCCATACGTCCGGGATTAACCCGGAAAGTCCTGGTTTTTAGAGCTGTTTTTGCTTGCAAAAATATCCGGGGGGTTAAGAATTTTCAATTTTAGACCTATACGTTGGGTATCGACCATGAACTCTGAGCAGACATCGGAACAGGTACTGACGTCGATTTTGACAGAGGAGTAGGTACGGGTCTCGCCACAACGTTTTACTTAATCATTTGGCAACACAGCAAGGGATTTGTGTTTATGTTGTTTTTGTGTGTGAAGTAAGGATAAGGATAAGGAACGGAGGACGTGGGCACTATGCCTCTACCATACGATTAATTAGTATAGCACCACGTCCACCATGATCCAGAATTGTATGATATGCCTAATAAGTAAAATTACTACAAAAGATGTAGTAAGGCTGCGTGATACAATAAGTAAATACATATGGATATACTATAGAATATTATAACAGATTATATATACACAGTCCAGTCACATTAATGTGACCATCTGTCAAAAGCCAGAATAACCACCTTTCGCAGAGCGGACTGCTGCGAGACGTGCAGGAAGAGAGTCACATAGGTCCCTGAAGGTGTTCTCTGGGATGTTGAGCCATGCCGACTCTAATGCCGTGGCCAGCTGCGCTAGATTACGCGGTTGAGGATCCATGGCGCGAACAACTCGATCGAGATGGTCCCACAGATGCTCGATTGGGTTTAAGTCAGGTGAGTTTGCTGGCCAGGGGAGGACGGTAAACTCATCCTGGTGCTCTTCGAACCACGCACGTACACTGGCAGCTGTATGGCACCTCGCATTGTCCTGCTGGAAGATGCCATCATCCTGAGGAAAAACAATGCGCATGTAGGGGTGAACATGGTCCGCAAGGACAGATGCGTACTTGTATTGATCCATTGTGCCTTCCACAATGATCAGTGAACCTAGAGAATGCCAGGAAAACATTCCCCAGACCATAATGCTCCCGCCTCCAGCTTGGACCGTTCCGGCAATGGTTGCAGGGTGGTTCCTTTCAGAGGTTTCACGCCTTATACGCCAACGTCCATCTGTCCGATGGAGCATAAAACGCGATTCATCCGAAAACGCAACCTGTCGCCACTCAGTGGACGTCCAGCTGCTGTACTGGCGTGCAAATTCTAGCCTTCGCCGTCGATGAACAGCAGTCAGCATAGGTGCACGAACCAGGCGTCTGCTTCGGAGGCCCAGACGCAGCAATGTTCGCTGAATAGTACTTTGGGAGACACTTTTGGTAGCCCCTTGGTTCATTTTGGTGGTCAGTTGCTCAACGGTAGCCCGTCTATCTGCCCGAACGCATCTCCGCAACCGTCGTTCGCCTCTGTCATCTATGGCCCGTGGTGCACCACATTTGCCACGTCGCTGATTTTGGACAGTCCCATTTTGCCATGCACGGTATACTTTTACCACGGCGGCACGCGAACAGTTCACAAACTCAGCCGTTTCGGAAATGCTTCCACCCTTGGCCCGAAAGCCAATGATCATGCCCTTTTGGAAGTCGGATAAATCGCTTCGTTTCTGCATTACGCCAACGATTGAAATGTTTTCCGAAGCCCTCACACACCCTTTATATACGCTCAACTGCACTATGCTGCCACCTGCCTTCTGTGATTGGTTATTTAACTCTGACATGGAAAGTACGTGGTGGTCACATTAATGTGACTGGACTGTGTATTAGGTAATGAAGTATAGTTGTGCAGAAATCATATATGCCGATTCGTATGGAGCTTATAAGCAGAATAAAGTCCTATGATGGTTGGCATAAGTCCAAGTTTAAAGAAGAGAGCTTATCAATGATACGCACTAATGTGTGAGTTAAGTGGCGTTGCTTTATCAAGAATTTGGAAAATGCTTGTCGGTTGGTGCTGGGAAAAGGAATGTGCAGTTCTTCTGTCAAAGGACAAGTTGTGACGTAATGATCGGGTGTACCGACCTCCCCGCAGCTACATATATCAGTGTTACGGATGCCGTGTCTTGCATAATATTGAGGAAAAGGCCCGTGTCCGGTAATGTAGCGAACTAAAGATGGAGAAGAAATTTTCTTTCTGTGTTGACGTACGAGAGATGGTAGTACGTGCGTCTGCCGGTAAGGCTATTGTCCCATTCGTTTTGCTGTGTGTGAAGTAATTCGTCTACACATTTTTTACCATTTCATATTGAATTTCTCCCGTCTCCTTAGCATGCCTTCGTGGTGTAGTGGTCAGCACACTCGGCGCGTATTCGAGAGGTCCGTGGTTCCAGTCTAGGCGAGGGCATTGCTAATTTTTCATGTCTTCCTTTCAAAAAGAATCCTAATGTCTATTAATTTTTTATCTCATCATTTAGCAATGGACAAAAGAAAATATATGTTTAGCGGTCATCTACAACAGGAATACAACTTTTTTTTTTAAATTATGAAATGACAGTAACAATGAGCGTGTTTATTGCATACTATGTACCGGAGAATTTTCTGTTGCACGTAAGGGAATATAATATGATATTAAAGGACACTTGGAAACAGCTAATCATAGGAGTGGTATTAAAGCTACTGCTTCAGAAAACGCAAGAGATTTTTTTTAATGGAACGTGCCAATAAATTAGCTATATTTTCATACTACACTGCCATACTTGAACTCAGTTTCAAAACATCAGACTGCACTTCTTAACTGGTTAAAAAGTTATATAACCCAAACTTATTATCTGCTAGAAACAAAACCGATTCAATTATTGTTATCGTTATTTCGCCATTTATATTTAATGTGTTGTGTTCTTTTGGACAATATTAATTATGTAACTGTAACATTAGGTAGCTCAAACTGAAATGAAGTAAAACGTGTTTCGATTATTGTAAGGTATTTCAGTCTGGAGGAGGGAATTCAAGTTATTCTTTTAAATTTCGATTAAGTCTCATATGAAAGTATTCAGATTTTGACTTGGTATATTTTGCAGTATGTGAAAAATTACAAACTTGAAGAAAGCTGTTAACACTAACAGTCATTTTGGTGATGTGAAGCGAAAGGGTAATGAAAATCTGTTCACAAAAGTTCAAAATGATTTAGATAGACCAATTTTAGGAATTAGTTGCTTAGCTTACATTGTACAGAATTCAGTACAAACAGCGTATGATTTTCTACCCCTGGACATAGAAGTTATTGTTACACTAATTTATAAATATTTTCACATATATAACAGTAAGAGTAATGAAAGAGTTTTGTAAATTTCTAGAAATAGATTGCAAAAAAGTATTATCTGATAACAGAACAAGGTTCTTTAGTTTGTTACCTGCAATAGAGAGAATTCTTTCCATTTTTGTTGGCCTAAAATCATGCTCCTTATCTTTTGACAAATTTCTAAAATTATCGTTTGATTTTTTTGAAAATCTGGAAAGTCAAATGTTTTTGAAATTTTTATATGGTACTCTACAGTTATTTAATAATGTAGTTATGAAAGTAGAAACTGCTTCTATGACAGCAAAAGAAGCATTTCAGACATATTCTGTATTAATTTATTAACTTCAGGAAAGAAAACGCGACGAATTTATACCATCGTTTTCCAAGCAACTGTGATGGAGGCTAAAAGAAAAATAATAATGTTCCAGAACAAAAATTCTTCTGCATATAGACATTTTTTATAATTCTAATATCCAATACTTAAAGTTTTGGCGAACTAGTTTTGATAAAGTTAGTACGTTTCAGTGAAAACATTTATAAACTGAAAGTGCCTTGTCTGATTTAGAAGATAAGATGTTAATAAAATTATAAAAGATTCCATAAATACTGATGAATTGTTGAACTAGGTAATTCATAACCAAAGGATAGGTTGTGGTTTCAATTCTGAAAAAGTACCAGATACTATTGAAGAAAAGTGGAAAACAATTTTAAGGGTGTTTCAAAAGACTGATTTCATGTTGCAATATTTTTGCTGGCTGAGCTTGGGATGACTTTGTCTGGGAGATTTGATCCAGTTGAAAGAGTTTTTTTAATTATGGGGAACATCTTGCCTGCAGAAAGGCATAGACTTGCAGTATCTATTCTTAAATATCTGATAAATATTAAAATTAATACAGAAATTTCTTGTAAATTTTATCATGTAATTAAAACAAACAAACCATTCCTGAAAAAATATTGAAACATACAGCTGAATAAATAAAGTTTAATGTTTCAGTAAACTATTAAGACTTTTAAGTAGCTTCGAAAATATGTCATGAGTTGTGCCCCCCAAAATATGTTAAACCTAGAAAAGAGTGAATTATTTATTCTCTTCCGTAGCAAAAATAAAACTTCAGCTACCCTAAGTTATTAAAGGTATTTATTTCATCAGACACTAAATATGAATGTTTTAGTATATTTACATTAAATTAATTGAAAAACCAAATCATACCCTCTTATCGCATAATAAAGATTGAAATATTTGTAAAGCTAATTGTTTATTAAAATATTTAGTTACGAAATAATATTAGCCTACATATTTAACAACAACATTACCTTGAAGATTAAAAATCACGCACTAAATTGCAGGAGGATCAATATAGTGACCATAACAATCATACGGAAATTAAAATATTAGTAAACGGGAATGTCATCAGAGTTTTAAATTAAAATGCCGCGTATTTAATACTACATTTTCACTCACTTAACTCTTGATATAGTGGTTTAATGCACTCAGCTTCCAATAATGCCTGTAAACACTGTTTAATTTGATTAAATCAATCTTTTCCAAGTATAGACGTTTAGACATGGTGGACCGGAAAACATAAGTAATAAAAAAGACCTTTCACCATTAGAGCATTTTTAAATGATTCCAAATTAACTGGTGATAGTCACAAGCCTCAATCGACCAAATCCAAGGGGGGTGAGTGATTATTCACACTCTATCTTGAGCGCAACTGTAGAAACACTTAAATATTTTAAATATGCTCTGGTCAGGATTCAAGCTATAGATGTACTATTCTCTTTCGAACTTATTGAAAGAATTTTTTAGCTCTATTGAGTGGGTGAACAGTGATTTGCCGAAAAAGAGTGGAAGTCCTTTGAGTGCTCTTGTTGGAAAAATACTAGGAAAATCCCATGTTCTATGTTTATCTTCCCTTGCTAAAAATGAGTTTAATTTTTATTACTCCCTCAACTTTTTAATCGCATTTTTATTTTAGAATTTTATTATTAATTCTATATAGAAAAGAAGTTTTAAAGAATCTCAAAACTATAGTTGAAAGAAATCAGCCCAGGAAATTAGCAGTTCAATTCAGTAGACGCTTCTGATCTCGTTGCTCCTTTAATTATTCTTTTTTCGCTGTTCTTAATTCGCTTCCCTTTTTTGATCATATTCATCAACGTCATTATTAATGAGTGGTAAGTCGTAAAAAGGAACCAATTTAATTCATTCAATGAACTGTTCTGATCTGACCCCAGAAGAGAGTGGATTTGTCAACCTGTCATTCAAACCACGTATATTCCGTTTGCTATCAGAATATGCAATTATACCAGATGAATTGAATACACACGAAGGAAGCGATATTTCCTGATCATTGAGTTAAGATTTTCTGAAGATACATCCCAGATATAAACCAATATATAAAATTAATTTTCATTAAGGAAAAACCTATTAATAAATCATTTTTAACTGCAAAACAGTACCTCTCTCTTATAGTTTTTTTTATTTCTTTTTTAATGTTCAGAAGTTAATCTTAAATTTTTAATAAATGATTTGAGATTGAATTCGTCGCAGTTTCTGGAAGTATGTTATACAAAGTTATAGTGCAAACCCCAAACTAAATAAAAAAAACTGTAAAGGTTATTTCAAATACAGGATGCTTTATATTAAAAAATCCCATATAATTTTTTGTACTCGTACATTAATTTTTTATCATTATATGTTTGTAAATTATTGATGAAGTTGCATATTAATCAGTAGAATTAAATTGTATATATATATATATAGAAAATTAATTATTATAGGCCTTCTCAAGCCCATTTTGTTGCAGCTGTCAAGTCAATTTCTTATATGTTTTCACGTGACTGATTTATACCCTTTCGTTGCATACAATTTATGTCACAGGTGCTTTAGAAACTCTCAAAAACATTGGTTCAACTTGTAAGGTTTTAGTTTAAACTAACAAAGTTTTATTTTAATTTTCCTTTCCTGTGTGTTCTTATTTCAACTTCTCGTTAGAATGAGCGCGCGTTTCAGCTTTATGCTAATTTGAAGTGGACCCAAGTTTTGGTATTTAAGGGTTAGCGAGGAACTTCTCGGTGTCTTTTAGTCTCAGATTACTGCGGCTCTGTTCGACGTCCACCTGACTAGCTAGTATTTAAATTCTAAGCCTTAGCGCTGTTACGCTATTACTTATTGAAGTAATCTAAGTGCGTTAGTATTCTAAATCTTGCTACGCACCATTGATCGTTTAGCATAGAGGCCAACCTCGCGTTTATAGCTCTGTGACGACGACTACTTAAATTTATACTTAAATTTATACTTAACTTTAGTTTAAATTATTTGATTATTCAGTTTAGACCCAAGTGCGGTCATTATTTTCTGTTATCCTTCCCGAGTGGGGAAGTGGCTGTATATAATTGTGGTTTAATAAAAGAGGATTTTAAATCTTCTTACGTGCAGTCATTCTACAACTTAACCACAGTTTTTTCCACAGTTGTCTCCCTGTTCAAGATAGCTGCATTCAGCTCCCTGTTCAAGATCAGGACTTAGTTTACATCACGAATATGTTCGCCAAGAGTATGCACCAAACATTCAGTCTTGACAAACTTCATTTAACTTCTGAGGAAAACGCATACTTCATTAATTTTTTGAAGTCGCAGCTAAACAAATACTCTTTCTTTAAAAATAGTATAATGTATTTTTAGAAAGGTATGCGTAAAAATCATAAAAAGAGAACTAGAGTAGAAATCATAAAAAGAAATCTAGAACTCCTGACCAGAAGCCAAGCTGTAAAATTGCTTAATACTGGTAGATTGACCCGAGTTCATTCCCAACCTATGAGTCCCCTATATGAGCCTGGCTTTTTTTAATATGATAAAGCACACGAGAGCTATCTGCCTAAGGGTAGGGATGTCTTCGTGGAGGACTTTCTAAGAGAAATTAGCTCGGATTCACGTTACACATGGGGAAAATAACACCGAGGAGGTCATATGGCATTTCGGTCATATGGCATTTATTATTTCGTCAGGATTAAGCCTGGTCAAATTGCCAGTGCTCAGCAAATTTACTGCTCGGACACTGATAAGCCGCTGGCTACATAGGAGCTTTTATAGTTCTTTTCATATGTATAAAGGGAATGGTTTTCCTTAAAATATTTTCCACGAAAGCCTCTCCCTTTTAGGTAAAAAGCCCTAACGTTCTGGCAGTAATCCAAATAATTCAACCCAATATCTAAAAAAACGTTTATTAAGTTTACGAGAATAACGGTACTAAGCCAACTGAGGGATCGAGTAAAAATTTATATTAGTTTGGAATCACATAAAAGCTGCTTGATTAGCTATTTTTCACATTAGTTTCACTAGGGATATATTTAAATTTTAAGACAAACCTATGAAATCCAAATCAAAGAAAAATAGAATAAACTCTCTAAGATAGTTTAGATACTATTATAGAGATCTCAGAATCTCAGGTGATATTCAGTACTGATATTTACTCAGGTTCTTTGAAATGGAGGTCACTTCCAGAGGTTAGCATTTTAAAGAGGTGATCGCCACACAAGTGCTCACTCTATTTGGTAAAATCTATGACTCAGGTGTCCAGATGTCTTTTGTCATGTATGTAGTAATTACGTTAAAACGAATTAGAAACTTGATTTCATACGTTTCTTTCCTGTGTATGACCAGAAGGATAACTTTTTTGTTTATTTGGAAATGGCTAAACACTCGAGGGCTATCTATCTAAGGAAGGAAGGCTTTCGTGGAGGATTTTAAGGGAAACAAGCTTCTATTTGTGTTACACATGGCAAATACCAAGACAACATTCATGTAGCTAATCCATTCACCGAGACTCAAACGCGGGTCTTAGAACTATCAATGTTCAGCTGCCTTAACCAGACTGGTGAGCCCATAATGAAGAAGATTCGAAAAGCTTCTCTTCTCGTTCTCTCCCCATCAGTGGCCCAGGGGTTAAGATAGCTAAATAGTGGGAAATCGGCTCGAATTATATATCAGGTAGACGGGCTTGTTGCACGATTGTTTTCGCGATTTTTCCCATGTGGAACGAGAGCACGAGCAAATTTTTTTTAATTAGTCCTCTACGAAGACATCCCTTCTTCTAGGCAGATGGCC
>KK114430.1:831682-864530 GCA_000611955.2 Stegodyphus mimosarum
AACACGTGTAGGGGCGTACGTCCATCGATCATTATTCCACCCCATACCATCACACCTCCACTACCGAAACGGTCACGTTCCACAATGTTCGAGGGATCATTTCGTGTTCCTGACTCCCTCCAGATGTAAACACGTTTAGAATCACCAGTTAAACTAAGCCGCGACTCATCAGTAAAGATAACATGGGACCATTGATGTTCAGTCCAGTTTTGATGTTCTTTACACCAATTAAAGCGATCCCTCTTTTTCTGTGAAGACAGTAAAACACATACCCTTGGCTTTCTGGCATAAAGGCCTTTTTCATTAAGCCTTCTGTATATTGTTTGCCGTGATGCAACAGTTCCAGTGGCAGCTGCAAGCTCTGAACTTAACTGGCGAGCAGTAGCTTTTCTGCTACGACGGGCAGTTAATGCCAGATACCGATCTTCAGAAGCAGTTGTCATTCGTTTCCGCAAAGCGCTTGATTCACCCTTGGATGACGTAACACCTAGATTTGCATATCACAAACCGTTTGATTACTTTTGATTGGATAATGCTAATTAGGCTTGGTTTTCACACATTCCCTGCAAATACGGATCACATTGATTCGATATTTCATTGAATATCATCATTTTTGGGTATGTAAAGATAATTTTGGACATGAGTGAGTATATATATATATATATAATAATAATAATTCCGGGAGGTATGGAAGAGGACTCAGCTTGCAATGTAGTCGTGAGCGATGATGAATATTTTGATGCGCATTTAACATCGGTACTTTTAACAGCTTTCAGTAGTCGAGTGAAAAGATGGAAGAACATGTTGGCACGATCCTAGTTCAGCTAATTACCATTTTTATTTCTAGGCACATTAGAAGCATTCTTCGCAGACAGTATACTTTTTTGTCATAAACAATTACAATAATTTCTTATATACACAGATTAACGGAGGCGACATCATTTTAGACGGGGAAGCAAAGCGAGGAGCTATTAGCAAGGTACAAGCTAGCAGAGGAAGGTGACGTCATTAGCTCGCCAAAGTATTTATGCCAGAGTAGGTGCAATTCTAGAGACAAACTAACCAAGATTGGTTACTATTAGCTTTGGCTGCCCTTTACAAGCAGCGTTAGGTAGCATAAAAAAATCTCGAGTTCAGGAGAACAAATGAATTCAGGAGGGAGATCACCAAAAAAAATTATTTTTTAAAGCAGCTATCTTCTTATATCTTTTTTATATCTTATATATATATATATATCTGTAAGATATAGGACAGCAAACCGACAACCTTGTATTCGGCGTAGATTCTGTAAAATCCCAATCGATTTCGAGGGCAAAACGGGTCCCCTTTCATCAGGAGCAAAAAATTCTGCAAAAGCAAGAACGCGAATGTCGATCATATTTATACCCTTAGGTGACCAGTGGGAGAGCCGATAGCGCTATCTATCGGCAGAAAGAGCAACGAAAAATGAAGGGTTAAGTTAGTAGAATTTGTAGTAGTAATAAATATAAATATGTACATATTTATTTATTTATATATTATATACATTAATTTCTTCTCACGAGCTAGAGTAGTGAGGGTGTATTCCATATAAAAACATGCAAAATTCTACGATAATAAATTTGAAAACTAGTGTATTAAGCAAATGCACACCTTAAAAAAAATATGTAATACAGCCATTATGCACTTAGTCTCTCTAACAGAGGAATATATTTTCGAATCAGCATAATATTAATTATGTTTTTATTTATTTCATATAGTTGCGTGCATACGAGTTCGTAATAGATTGAATGTAGAAGTCTGATAAAAAGTTAATAAAATGTATTCTTATCAGGAAAAAATATAACAAAACGGAATTTTCCTCAGAGATATTCGTACAATATCGCAGTATCGCGCAATGTAATCAGTAGTTATCCTTTAAACTACTAAAGCCTTTAGAATACAACGCAATGCAAAGATCCGATCTCACCGCGAATTCCCTACAATCAATAACAACAGCTCATAAAACAGAGACTGAGGTGAGATGTTTCTCTCCGGCTTTTTAAAGCTTTCAATCGGTCGCGAGAGAATTCTAGTAATTTCCTTTGCTTCTCGAAATTTCTGGAAACCAAAACAGTAGAATCACGGTTACAGCTAAAACAGTAGTTAATTACATTTATTCAATTTAAATATAAATTACGAGCTATCTATTTATTAAATGTTAAATGCCCGTGCTCCTGTATTTTTTAGTTTTCCGGCGTAGCTTTCTCTTAAAATATGTCTCGTGCTGCATTGCACAGGGGTACAAAACAATTTTAATTATAATTCTACTAAAAATAGCTAACTAAATATAAAATCCATAACAATATCATTTATTCTATTTATTTTACACAGCTTTATATTACGCATTCTTCATAAAACGAAAGTTTTGATGAAGCGTTTCCATAAATGAGCTCGTGATAGTATTTCGTAAGCAATGTATCGCACGTAAAAATATTTGCGAACGCTTTACAAACAATGATATAAAAAACAGGAAATTTTAAATATTCTGAAAAATATAATTATACGTATATTTTATTATCTATTTAATTTAAAGGGTGTTATTTAATTTAAAGGTAATACAAGAGTTACAAACTTATACAAGCGGTAAATTGTACCCAGGTAATTCGCAATCATACTGTAGCAATGTGAAGTCGGAAATAAATATGTATACTTGCGGAAAAAAAAAGGGGGGACAGTTCTATATCTCCCGTTCTACTGGGCCGATGGACGAAATTCAAACTACGTTTTTCATGTCTCGAAAGTGCGACTTAGAATATATATTAGATTTATATATAACATTGTTCTAACATAGGTATTTTGACACAAAATGTGTCTTTTCTGAAGCAGCATGCCAAAGTTTTTCCCATATTTCGATTTTATGACTCAAATTATGCCAAAATCTTAAATTTCGTAAAATGTGGTGCGAAATTTACAGGGAAATTAAAAAATTTAACTTGGCGAATTTTTTTCAGTTTGCGCCAAGAATAATTCACTTGGCGAACTTCTTAATACATGGCACACCTATTTTCCTATCCCTTCCTTGGTGCAGGAGCGGAAAAAAAGTCACATCGTTCCTACCTTTTTACATTGTGCATGAACGGAAAAATGTCACATCGTTCCTATTTTCAAATAATTTTAGCAAAGTGCGTAAACCACATTAGTTACTCTTATCGCTTTCAACAAATATGCCAAATTTCAAAATGCGCCAACATATAAATTCACGTATATCTTCAAAAATTTTGAATAAAAAGCTCTAATTTTTTGCAGATGTACTTAGAAATATATCTATTTGAAGATGATGGTAAAATTTTTATAGGTTATAATTGAAAATTTTTTTCCAAAAATTTATAAAAATCATTTAAAAATACAAATTTAAAAAATAAATCATAAAAAATGGGTGAATTTTATTTGGAGTGAACCTAAATTTCAAACTGTGAAAGAAGGAATCAAGTAAGGATAATCAAAAAGGAGATATTAATAAATACACACCAAACTGAATTAACATTGAGGAACTAAAAGGTTTGAGAGCTAATGTTTCAAAAACTACTCATGCGATTTTTACAAAATTTGGTAATTTGGCATCATTTGAGTCGTAGAATCGAAATATGGAAAAAAAATTGGCATGTCATTTCAGAAAACGTTCGATTTTGTGTCAAAATACTTATATTAGAACAATGCTATATATAAATCTAATACACGCGCTTTCGATCTAATATGTAAGTCGCGCTTTCGAGACAGGGATAACGCGATTTGAGTTTCGTGAATCGGCCCCGTAGAACAGGAAATATACAACTGTTCCTTTCCCCCCCCCCTCGCAGTGTACATGAAGTGCAAGAAATGAAAGGATACCATGTAAATGAATATGTGCTTTAGTAATAAATGACATAATAATTATAAATATTAATAATAACAGAACTCAAAGAAGGTGTCCGAAATGCCTTCTGCGAGCTGTAATGTAAACCATTCATCTCAGGCCCAAGGAATTTCGAATATTCTGGTAGTTTAAGGCAGCTGTTGTGATGACGGCAACCAGTTCGGCTGTTAGTGGGGGCGCCATACACCAATATTTTCATATGCCCCCAGGAAATGTAATCAAAGCATGATAGATACGATGATGGAGCAAGCCAGTGCATTCGAACCATAACGTCCGATCAGCTTTCGGCCAAATGTAATGCCTAAATGGCCCGTTTACCAGATGTATATTGGCTAACGACAGGTTCGTGTAATCACTCATCCTATAACTATCTTAACGGGCAGCAACGGGACCTCGCTGATTCAGAACAAGAGATATTTAGGGATAAGTGAATATATATGCTCCTAAAATTCCCCGGTTCGTGTTTTGGGATGCCACATGTATACAGTGCTGCATGCAAAAATCTATGGTCATAAATTTATTAAGATTAAAAACACATATATATTATGATTTTATGTATACGACTGAAGTTGCCTACGTCCTTGAGTGTGCTCCGCGCTTCTCGATTTTATACAAGTTATACTATAAAATGTTTCTGTTAGCTAATAAAATTATTATAGCTACTGACATTGAACAAAAACTACTCACCGGTAAGTCTTTTCAACAAGAGAATGAGAATATCATTCACCCAATGACACGATTTGGATTATTTTATGATCTTGATTTTCCTTCCGGTGGCGAA
Organism: Stegodyphus mimosarum; assembly: GCA_000611955.2. NCBI lineage: Eukaryota > Metazoa > Arthropoda > Arachnida > Araneae > Eresidae > Stegodyphus > Stegodyphus mimosarum. Next base: position 836,338 of record KK114430.1, read on the forward strand.
ATAGACATTTTTACAGATGGTTCCGGAATGGATGGAGGAGTGGGTAGCTCTGTGGTAATTTATTTTCATGGAGTGGAGATAGACAATGTGAGAATAAAACTTAAGCCAATGAATTCGGTTTACCAAGCAGAGCTATACGCATCGACATGGGTTTTGAATTGGATTAATAAAAAATTAACAGTTCGATATTTTATAAATATTTATGCTAATACCCTATCTGCGCTACACACACTCTCCCAACTAGATCATAAAAATCGACTGATTACGTGAAATAAAAGACTTCTTTAAAAAGGCTGAAAGCAAACATATTGTTAAATTACACTGGGTGAAAGTACACAGTGGAACTGTCGGAAATGAAAGGGCGGTGTAACGTTTCCGAGCTTTTATGGAAAAATAGCAAGACAGGATTGTCTTTTTAAATTTATTTAAAACTCAACAACAAATTCATTCGTGGTTAAATAAATAATGAATAGCGTAAACCGTTACATTGCTATATCTTACAGAAGGGAAAAAGCTAGTTTCCCACAGAGTTCTCTGACTACATGTCCATTCAGCTCCACTGCTTCGTCTCTCCTCACAAAAGAACAGCGAACAGCCGTGAACAAATCGGCATCATAAAAGCATTAGGGGATAAAGACCCATTAGCCTTCAGGACATTCTTCCTGGCCGAATCGCTTACACCCTGGCTCTAAAAATGAGTTTCTTAAAGTTAGTCTAAAACAGGAAGTCTCTAATAATAACCAGCTGGTTGTTTTCTTAATGATTCATTTGCTGTTACAGTTTGTCACAGCGGACACGCTTGCTAAAATGGCGGCACTTGGGGATGGGAACGATAATTTTGATTTCCAAGATTCAATAAAAAAGACCACTGCTGAAATGGAAATCTGGATTTATACAGAATGGAATATTTGCTTGGAATCGTCTAATAAGAAAAAAAGAAAATATAAAGTTAAACAAGAAGATGAATATTATAAATAATGTTGATGTAAATCAGATACTGACTAATCGCGGACGTTTCCCGGCTTATTAATCGGTTCCGTCTACAGAATTATGATAAATGCTTAATATGTGATAAGTTTGGGGACGCGATGCACTTCGTCGATGAATGTACGCTTATCCGGAGTGCAAGAGAGACATATAGAAAGAATTTTAAGGAAGATTTTAAAAGAAACTGTTCAAATTTGAAACATTATGCAGAGACAATAATGAAGATTATAAACACGAACGAATACAGAGTTAGAATTCGGCAATGAGACTCAGTTCTGGGCTTTATATGTTTTTTCTGGCCAAACCCACGTTTTGATCAGACGGCCAACTTGTGCGGGCTAGGAGGATCGGAGCTGTGCCCTTATGATGATGATGATTTTATATTCCAGAAAAACAAAATTAATTTCACATGGGGAAAAATCACGAAAACACCCATGCAGTTAGCTCGTTCGCCGGGATTTGAACTTAAATCCAACCATTAAAGTGTTGAGCTATATTATTCACTTGGCCATTTTCTGAAATCAAATGAATCCAACATACTTATATAAGAAAATCTGTTTTGAACATTATTAGAATGCCGGTTCAGAATTAATGCATCTGCCTAGATGATTTTATGATAGACAAGTGATTGCAATCGATTAGTGTGGCAGTAATTTCGTTAATATTTTGGATAATGTCTACCACTTATTTGCAGGGACGTCTGCTTCAGCGGTACTTATATAATCAGATTTCTTTTCCATTAAATGACGATCGCCATTGAAGATTATCTTTTTCTGGTTGTAAAGTTTATTTTCCCTGGTGGAAAAGCACTCACACTCCCCTCCCACAATACCTAAAATCATATTTAAAAAAATTTTTTTTCTTCATAATAATAGTGTAATCATTCGTACCTAAAAGAAGTTATAATGAACAGATACCTTTTGAAATTCTAACACTGAATTCTTGATTTATTTTAAAGAAGTCTTTTCCTCGGACAATAATTCATGTGATTTGGTGACGCTCCATCAGTTTAAATAGGAACCATCGTTTTAGCGGGTAACTCCACATCACACAAGAAAGCTCAACTTTAAATGCAGTTTTCTAAGAACTTTCTTAGTTCATGCTATAGTAACTGTCTGCGCGATAGAACGTAAATCAACTCTTAGAAACTCATGGAATAAATAATTATTGGTTACTAAGATTGAGCGTCCCAAAATAATGATAGCAACTCAAATTACCCTGCGCCTGGTAATAACATTTAGGTGCGAGAGGAATTATGCCTTATGAAGTCTGGGGACTCTAGTCTGAAAGCATTATTTGTTAACTTAGTCTTTTAGCAAATTTTCTACTAAGAAACTGATATTGTGTCAAATTTATGTAATAGCTCAAGTATATTTTCAGCCCATAAGCTTCGACGTTTATGCCGTGTGCTTCTAATTAGTAATGGCCTATAATCTGGGTATCTGAATTTGAAATTTTGCACATATGGACCACTATTTCTGTTTGTAAATTGTAACCGAAACCGTGTACAATGTGGACAAAAAATTAGACAACTCTATATCTCCAGTTCTTCCGGGCAGATTGGCGAAATTCAACTTGCGTTTTTCATGTCTCCAAAGCGCGACTTAGGATATGTATTACATTTAACTATGTCATTGTTCTAATATAGGTATTTTGACACAAAATCGGATTTTTCTGAAATGACATGCCACCGTTTTTCACATTTCAATTCTACGATTCAAATGATGCCAAACTGCCACGTTCCGTAAAAATCGCACGAGTCGTTTTTAACAAATTAGCTCTCAAAATTTTAACTCCTCAATGTTAATTGGCTTTCGTATATATTTATTAGTATCTCTTTTTTATTAAATGTATTTGATTCTTCCTTTCACATTTCGAAATTTAGGTTCATTCCAAATAAAACTTGTCAACCTTTTATGATTTATTTTTTTAATTTGTATCTTTAAATAATTTTTTATAAATTTTTCGAAAATGATTTTGAACTATAACCTATAAAATTTTTGCCATCGTCTTAAAGTAGATGTATTTCTAAGCATACCTGCAAGAAATTAGTTTTCATTCAAAACTTCCTAAGATATACGTGAATTTACATTTTGGCGCGTTTTGAAATTTGGCGTATTTATTATAAGCGATAATAACGAAAATGTGGTATACGCACTTTGTTAAAATTATTTGAAAGTGTGAAAGATAACTTTTTTTTCACTCGTGGACAATTAAAGAAAAGGAAAAGAAAATAAGTTGCTATAAATTAAGAAGTTCGCCAAGTTATTCTTGGCCCAAACTTAAAAAAAAATTCGCCAAGATAAATTTTTAAATTTCTCCATAAATTCCTCACCAAAAATTACAAAATTTAATATCTAGGCATAATCTGAGTCGTAGAATCAGAATGTGGAAAAAACTGGCATGTCATTTCAGAAAGAGTCCGATTTTGTGTCAAAATACCTATGTTAGAACAATGCTATATATAAATCTAATACATATCTTAATTAGCGCTTTCGAGACGTGGAAAACGCAATTTGAATTTAGTCAATCGAGCCAGTAGAACGAGAGATATAGAATTTTTTCCCAAGTGTAAATTCTCATACAGTTTAATAATGTAAATAATTCTTCGCGAATAATTGCTAATTGGTATGCTCAGTGTGTATTATGATAATAAAAAGTACCTAAAACAGTATTGTTTTAGCAGAAATATGTAAATGTGTTACAAATTTTCAAAGCGTATTGCAATTTAGTACCTACAGCATCCTTTTTTAAATTTAATTGTATAAATATTGATTCGCATTACAGCATCTGCGTGCATGTTGTACGAGACAATGTTACTGCGGGAAGCATGAAAGTTTCTTTAATCACCTCCTCCTTGTAGATAATAGGAAATGTATCCGTACTACTCTATAAACCATCATCAAATAAATCACTAGTCTTTATAGTCAACATTTATCATTAATCTCTACCATGATCTCTGCCATGGTCTCTACCAGGTCTCTACCATGTACTTTCCCCCTTGTTCTGGTACTTCTTTCGGTATTCCTCAACTTGCAATATTAAGTCTCGGAGGACAGAGAGCCAAGCTCTGGTTTTGTTTATTTTAATGGGATCAGTTACTCCAACATTATCAATTTTGTTCCAACAGGAAACAAGCTGATGAATAGTTTATCCATAGGATCATATGATAAAAGAAACATTCAAATTTTGCTTACCGATACGAACATTTGGCAGTGCCACAACAGTCTGCCGACCTAATCGCGTAACGGAACATCTGTAGTAGGTGACTATCAGGCGCTGCTATATGCTATATTCTTTTCACTGGCGCTTTTATTGCTCAATATTTATGTTCGCATCCTTCTGGAAGGAGTTCCGAAGGAAGCCACAATAAACAAAGCAAAGTAAAAACTGACCTGTTTAGTACAAATTAAATGTTACATGTTACATCGAACTTAAATCTGAGGTTGAATTATGTAGCATTAGATAATCACCTAAAACGTGGAAATCATCAGTATGCTTCTTGAAATGAAATACAGTAGTACCTCCCAATAAGGGACCCTTAGCGGACCAAACGTTTTGCCCCTTAAATAGAAGTGTCCCTTCTTCGGAGGATACATACTAAACAAATGTTATTTAATTAGAAATTCGGGTTGTATCAAGCTTTAAATAAATTATATATAAATACGTTACACATTCACAGCTATTTGTTTGAATTTGAAATTAATGAAAAGCAAAAATTCTTAATTAAAAGTGCTTAATTATTGCTAATATGTAGGAAATTAACAATATAGTTTTGTACTTACAAAACTTTATTGAAAATAATTCGTTATACCGGTTTGTTTGAAAGTCTGTTCGTTGCACATATTTTTCCACGTGACTTTTAAAGTCATTGATCATCTGAAGTCCTTCACTGCCATCAACAGTTATCATGATTTTTATTTTAATTGGAAGGTGTATTTTAAGGCATTCGTATAGTTTATTATGTCACATTTTTTCATTGGCTCTTCTTCGTCTTCCTCACTGTTTTCCAAGTTATTTTTATTTAAACTGACATCATCATCTTCAGTTGAAATAAAATACTTTATGCCGTGATTCGTTCTTCATTGCACAATTTTTCATAGACTTCTAAAATTTCATGCATTTCAGCACTGCCACTGATTTTTACACGTTGAATCAATTCATTTTCATCAGTAGTGTTTTCTGTGAGGGTACTCGAAACTAGAATTTCAAACTTTACTTTCTTAAAATAGTGTTGAACACAACTTTGTGACAAGGATTTAGCAGCCTGTGTTATCTGCTGAATGCCATTCAATACATTTACACATTTTGCAAGCAGGTCGCTGTTTTCGCAAGCAGCTTGACAAAGAACATGCCATAACAACAAACAGCTTTTTGTAACGAACCTTGACACTTCTAATCATACCTAACTAGTTCCAAAGGATGTAATACTGATTTAGCATTAGGTGTGGGAAAACACTAATTTCACTGGTTTCAGTTTTACATTTTGTGGGTGGGTTGACGAATTATCATGAAATAGCAGAATCTTCCTATTTTTTTTTAGAAAGTATTGCACCAGGAACAATCAACCATTTTGCCACTATGCTTCGCGTCATTCATGACGCGACGTAACATGTCAAGGAATAAGTAAGACTTATGGATTGACAGGGATGAAGCATCTTTGTTTTTTGGCATTTCCAGTTACACGCAGTTGCTCAAGCTCATGTTACAACAAAGTAGCATAGTGAGATTTTCCTTGGAACTTTTACCACCAGAGCACTTTTTTACTTTGAAGCATAGGTTTTATTAGGCAAAATTCGATAAAATAATCCAGCTTCATCAGCACTGTAGATGCTTTTAGCTTCATAGCCTTCACATATTTCCTTTGATCCAGTCTGCTACATGTTGCATCTTCTCTTTTTTATCCAGTCTGATACATGCTGCATTTTCGTTTTTATCCAGTCTGCTGCACATTGCATATCTACTGTTTTTTCTTCACCACAAGTGGTCTTAAAAGTAATGCTATGTTTAAATTTTTCTAACCAACCATTTGATGCTTTGAAGTCCTGTCGTCCGAGCCTTTTCAAGACTTTTTTTGCTCTTTCTTGCAGTAATACTCTACTTACAGGAATATTGTTTTTATAACCATTTAAAGAACCATTTAAAGACTACTGTGTCAGTTTCATATTCTTCAGTTTTTCTAAATTTTACATTCATTTGAATTAGTAATCTATAATATTTTTATTTCTACAACCTTTGGAGGACTTACTTGGTTTTTACTTATTTCAAATTTCTGCGTTGAATCTCCAAGCATTTATACTTCTGTTACACGAATTACGTCACCTTTTTGTTTGAATGTTAATCTTTTTCTCTTTCAAGCCGTGCTAGATGACGTATGTAAAGATATACACAGGCACAAAACTACGTTTTTTGGAGGGGGCTTTCCAGTCTTAGCAAGAATTAAGAATGACAGAAGTTTTCACTCTATTCACATTGGGAGATCCTTATCCTTGACAAGTGATTCAGTTATCTCACCACCATTTCTTTCCCACTGGTCCCTGTCTTGGATTGCCTTATAGCTTGCTAACGCTGTTTTCCTTCCCCCATACTGAGAACTGTAGCAAAACTAATTGGACTTTAAGTTCTATGAATATGAGATAGCCTTTTCATTTTTTTGGTTTTTCTCGATGTATTGCTCACCATTTCCGTACTGAGTAGCAGTTCTCAAAGGAGAGGGATTAACTTTTCACTTCATTGCTTCCTTGTCACAAAACTATCTTTCATTGGACCCAAACATGCGTTTGAAACCTCGGACTTACAAAGAGCATTTTTATTTTTATTAATTGCTCTATCTTATTTTTCAAACTTTTTTCAGTGTCCTTTAAAAAGAGGTCGATAAATTAAAATCCTCATTCAAAGGGACTGAGACCAAGCTCCTTATTCGTATGTGTCCTTTACAGGAGGGACTACTGTATATCATTCGATTTGCCAATTGCATACGATATTTCTTGCGTAAAAAGGGCCACTTTCTCAAAATGCAAAATAGTTACCAAATACAAAATCGTTGTCTTAGAGTCACGAACATATGAAAGATCTCTTTAAATGCCTCGGCGACTTTTCCAAGGGAAGACGTTAAGAAGTAATGGTCAATCATAAATATTCGTTCTGTTTGCGAAATTCTCATCTCCATATTACATCAAATAAACTACATTTAAAGCTAACGGTATAAACCGAAAAAAATTCAAATGACGTATTATTTATAAATATATAGTGTTGCGATTCATTAAAAACATTTCTCATTATTGAAATTTCCACAATTTCTTAAAGTTTTATGTGCGCGTCTTTTGAATCACCCCAGTATAAGAGAGCAAAACTTCGATACTCCAAGGAACTGTTTACCAAGGGAAAGTGATTTCTTCATGTGAAATCGAGAAGCGTGAAATTTAGTTTTGATGCAGTAGTTTGAAAACACAAGTTATTATTACTGACCTGCACATAAATGAAGTGTAAATCCGTTTAGTATAATAATATAGATTTCTTTGGTCATCTGACAATTTTTAGTATAATATTTACTGCAAAATCTCATTTCTTAATGCATTAAATCACTCATAATACGTTAACTACTCTAAATTAATTAATACATGATAAATTGTTATTAACTTACCTTTTGTGATAGGGTTGCAAAACCAACTTCATGATACCTAATAATCCTCTGTAAGAGTTTCAATCCCATGAAATCCCAATAGAGCCAAAAGCTAAGAAAATGAAAAATAAAGAATTAAAACAAAGGTCTGCACTTACAGAATTAAAAATATTGATAATTTTCTTTCAAAACAAGTATCTGATTGCAATTTTAACTTCTATTAAAGCCCAAAATTCCTGATCTAAGGAGAAAAGTATTTTTTAAACACAGTTTACAGTGTTCATGTGAGTTTCGGATAACTTCAATTTAAACATGAGACTCAAATGACTTAATATGACCATGAATATCCGTACATTTGTATTAAGTAGATGTAAACGAACAGAATGTGTTTCCAAAATACACAGCTTAGAATTAAGTTTTAGGGTTAAGTTCATACAAAATCGAAAAGTTAAAGAAACAACTTTCTATCTTCAGTATACAATCCTTGTTTGTTCATTTACTTTACATTTTACTTTGCATTTATTTTGGTATAATAATTTCATTATAATAGGTAAAAATGGTTTAAACTTAAATTAAGAAATTTTTACATCAAAATAAAGTATTTAATCTGAAGAATTTGATCTTTCGTTTTTTACCCTATTTTCAATTAATCTATGTAGCATCAGTCCACACTACTTCAAATAATTTGGGTTCACCTTTTTTATAACACCTTTTTCAACATTTTAATAACAAACACACTTGTAACCTCTCACTATTTTTAATAACATATTCATCAGTATTATTATTTTGCTGTGTATTTTAGGAATTATATTTACACTCTCTTTTCTCTAAAACGTTATCAACTGTTTTCGAATATTACCTATAGATGGCAGCACCTCTTTTTTAGTTAGGTTTTTTCTAATTAATTGAAATTCATAAAAATGAAATATTTTTACTTATTCTTAACAGATGGCAGCACCATATTAAACTTAAAAAGTATTTGCAATGCAGTCTAAGGTAAATTTAAGAGTATTCCTATTTATACAACGTTCTGACCACTTGTTATCGATTGATTCTGTTGTCAGATTTTCGATAGAGCCATCTAAGCTGTTTTCATAGCTAACAACTAAACAGTATCTCGCTCTGAATGATAAATACCTGTAATTCATATGAATTCTGAATGTGTTGGTTGCCTATGGCCCCGAAAATGCTAAAACAGGGCCTGTACTTAGATTGTAACATGCATTACAATCAGTGACTGGTGTACACTTCCATTATCCTCTGTCCTCAAACTGGAAATTATGTCTCTAGAATCTACTTTTTCGAAATGAGGGTTTAAAAAAAACTGAAAATTAACTTTAATTAAATTAACTTTAATCAACTGTCATTAAGATCAGATGATCCGAATCTTTTTCCTTTCGTGTACCTGTTAATAAGATTTATCCTTCGGGAACCTTGCATTTAACATTTCTCTCTTAGGAGTTTGGGACTCTCTTACCTCCTTTCCAGTATTCTCGCAATATATCTTACTATTGCATCATTTTTATACCACAAATTTAATAAACTTCAATGAATAAGGTAAAAAAAGTCGATAAGTTTCTCGGAAAATGACAACTTTGAAGTTTCCTTAAAGAAATCTTCATTGAAATGATCTGAAATTTGGTTTTTCTGTTCACTTTGTTTGAGAAAGTAATGCTTGAATGATCCCTTTTTAATAACAAAATCGCGTGCAGCTTTAGTTAGCGTGCAACTAAGTCCTTGTAAGTGGGTTATTATATTCTGTTTGAAAACGTTCGTAAGGTGAAGTTTATTTTATAACAGGTTGTAAACCTTCTCAATTATTTCGGGCAGATTTATTTTAATATGCGATTTCCAAAACTGTAGTTTTTTTTTTTTTTTTTTTTTTTTTATCATAGAATCGGTTTTGTTGACAGTTTGAGAATTCAGTTTAAGGATTACAGAACAGATATGGAACTATTTTGTAATTCTAAATCGACTGTATTTATTTTTGGTCGAAAAAATAATTGAATGATGCTTACGGAAGTCCTAGAAAAACTATTGACTAAATTGGCTGGTCTTCAGAAAAGTGCTTGGAGCAAACTCTAAATCAGAGTTTATTGTCTACGGTAGTTTCAGTTATTTCCAAAAATCTGCATTTTAAGCATTTATGTATTTTTACCTAAAATCTTGCAATAAACAGAATATAAATTAATTTAAAACGAAACTCCGTACTAGTCTGATTATCACAAATGTAAAAAAAGAGAACTACACAGCTAACTTCATAATTCTCTTAAAACTCAAAATATATTAGACTGCCAATCGTTTTTACGATACACACTGACAGAGCAGAGAATGGACTAGCTGCACGCGACGCGCAAAAAACCAAGTCCTATGACGGGGAAGGGGTGGAGTTAGTTACAACTTTTTACATTGAGTTTGTAAACAGTTCTAACGGTAAAGTGTAACGGTTGTGCTGGAAGTTCTTGTAATTGTTTTTCCTTTTAATCAATTACATATTTAAACTTTTCGAATAATTTGCTTTTTAACAACCTTTACTGTAATATTTTGTTATTTGCATTTTTTCTTAACTTTGCGGTACAAATTTGTGCATGATATTCGATGACATGTTTATGACCCAGTTTCGTTTACTTTATATCTCTTATTGTTTATTTGTTTCGCAGTTTATTTATGTTTATCACATTTTGCAGTATTTGTTATCGGTAAATATGCGTACATTTATCTAAATTTGGATCTATATAAATAGATACATTTACCTAATTTTGGATCCATATACATATATCCATTTATCTAATTATGGATCTATATACATATTACATTTGTCTAATTTTGTATAATTTCTTATTACTATTTCGTTACATTGCAATAAAAACTGTAAAGTAAAGTAAAAAACAGTAGAATCATCAGTAAAAAAAACTATAAAGTTTTTTACTGTAACTTCTGTTGTCAGTCTTCTTAATATGCCTGTCTGTCCATACCTAGATTTATCAGGTACATGGCTGTTCATTATTTACATCTGCCTAATTTCTAACGAAATTGGTGGGTTTATAATCATGTGTAGTTGTACATCTTAATATTTACCCTCAAATTCAAATAGGCTCTAGTGATTTAGTTCAAATAGTTTCAGTGATAGTCTCTAGTTCTCTAGTTCAAATAGTCTCAGTGATATATAGGAAAGTATCTACATGACGGAGTTGTTAGAAAGATAAATCTGATTAGTTTTAAAAAGTTTATTTAAATAAAAAAATAAAGATATAGTTACAAAATCGTCTCATTTATCCATGAAAGTTTTGTTAATTATGTAAACTATTTTGTTCATTATTATAATTTTGTGTTCATCACTACTTTTCATTTGTTAGCATTTCATCCATTTTATTTTTCCTTGCATATATTATTTAAAGTGTATTTCTTGTAGATTCTTCGTCGAGCTACTTGGACTTGGTCGGTTTTCTCCCCCTTGAGAAAACTTTTCCAAACATTGATTTCACCTTACTTTTATTTCGTGTTCTAGCTTAATTTTGTCTGCTGCTGATGTGTTAGATATTTCAAAATTGGAGTCTTTTTTTCCCTCTCCTTCTTCGTTCTTCAAATGTCACTCTTGGGAACAACGGTCAAGACTCGATCATCTCTAGGTCTTTACAATGTAACTAAGCGAGAGAACGCTGTGTTGGGCTCAGTTACAGTCAGATATCAGTTCAATATCCGTCAGATATTGTAATGTTGTTATTACAGTATATTCTTATTGAAATGTAGATTTCTTTAAAAAAATAATATTGCCATTGTTACCAGCAGTTTATCCATCGCTACTTTTCATTTGTTTCGTTCTTACTGTAACCGCTTTCTTCGGAAATTTAATTACTCACATAGTTTTCCGTTCTCGATTTTCGAACGTGAAAATTAGGTAAAAAGAAGGATAAAATATGCGAAGAAGAAAGATAGTAAAATTGTCTGCAAAATTAACACATTTTTATTATTGAAGATTAAGGGGTACAATCAGCGTACTATTATCCGAAAGCGGATTAATTGAGTTGCAGATTAACAAAACCTAGCTTATTTAGTTGAGGAGCGAGGAGAAAATAACTATCACGAACCATTAGCGTAAAGCAAACCTGCTTGCAGAAAACTCAAAAAGGAACGAACACATGCGTTTGCACTAACTATAACTGTTGTTTTATAGTATTTGAGGTTATTTTTTCTATAACAATATGCACAATGTGTCATCCGAAATGTATAAAAATCGTTGACTTCTCCGTTAAGAGTAAATTGCTCAAGAATAAATATAAATCAAGCATACAATAGTTTCCTTAGCAATAGTTACAACCATTATTAACTTATTTATTCGTTTCTAATTATACTTATTCTCCGTTACTTACAGCGTAGCTGAATATGTTCATTATGTTCATAGTTACTTTGAAAGGACCAAGACTGAATAACCTGCTGAAGAAAGAAGCAGACGTTTGTTCCCAGTCAAATTGTAAAATTTTATGAATGTAAAATTCTTAGTTTTAGTATAGCTTTAGAAATTGTTGTAAAGTTGACCCTAAACAGGAAAAGTTTTAATGATGAATTCAAGAAAACACTATTGCTACAAGTTTAAACTTTGATGAAAAAGAGTTTTGTAGAATTTACACTCTTAAACAATGTCGTTTTGAGACCTTATTCTTCGAGCAGTTAAATTCTGGTGGGCAAAAATGTAAGGTTTGTCCTAATTTTATTAACAGTTATTTTAAGTTTATGCACCTGTCTTATCTTTCTAGTTTCAGCTTAGAATTTCCTACCATAATGTAACTACACAAACGCAGTAAATGTAAATGAGTAAGAGTAACATTTAAGTCGATCTTTCAGCGACTTCGACAGAGGGCATCTGAGTTTCTGACTAGCGCGCGTTTACCTTTTTGGCTACGTCTCTCTTAGCTTTGCTACGCTCGGCCATACTTTAGGCCCTTGTTTAGCTCCGCCGACTTAAATTAAGATGTAGGGGCCAACTACTTAGAATCCTGATAGCTTCGGCTATATCTTCAGTTAGTTTTAGTTAAGCATAGTTAAGTTTAATTTCCTATTCATTTAAGTTCAAGCCCAAGTGGAGGCTTTGCTGTATACTCCGAGTTAGGAATTGATTGTATTTATTTTGTGAAATAAAGGGTAGTTAACCCTTCTTAAGTCTTACGTATCTGTTAACACATTTAAGCGATTATTCGCTTGTTAGTGTTTGAGGGGTTCAAAGATTGAACACTGAATTAAATAGTAAAACCTCACAAATAAAACAAATGAATATATTGTTCAGATTAAACTGCTTGAAAACGCAATTTTGAACAGTTATTAGTGGTGTATTTCTAGACCAAAGGAGCGTTAGCTCAGAAGGACTTTCGCTTTGGCATTTTGCGTCGATTCACTGTAAATGTCCGTATCACTTTTCAAACTGTTGCCACCAAATATTGTCGCCCTGTGTTATATTTAAAGAAATTAAATACTGAAGAATCTGCATAAATGTATGCATGTTTCTCGCATTGTGATAAAACAACGCTACCTAGAGCCATTAAATTTTGAATTACTTAATCCTCCACCAAATATGGGCATCTAGAAGCCCTAATAGCTATTTCATATTTTTTCAACATTTGAAAGAATTTTTGATTAAGAAACTAAACGATTTCAAGGCGAGCACTGGTAACACTGTAAGGAAGAAAAAAATTATCTCCAGCACGCGAGACTGTGCATCGGGGATTCTAAAGATATCCTCAATTTAAAATTATTTTGCGTTATTGTTGGTGAATTGAATTCTATGGTTTAAGTGCGAAGAACATGATAATTCATAAATAAAGGTAACACAAAAAAAGTTTTAAAAAAAGTCTCTTTGAGCGTAATGTAAAATCTCAAAGCTTTCAGATTTTTTAATTTTTAATTTTTATTAGTCCAAAAGTGCCATTTGCCCTGAAGGAGTATTAATTTCGTTTTGACATTTTGCGTTGAAAACTATAAACGGCGAAGCCCTTTTTAAACTGTTGCCACCAAATATTAGAGCCCTGTATTATATTTAAAGAAATTAAATAATGAAGAATCTGTACGAAGGTATGTATGTTTCTCGCATTGTGATAAAATGACGGTACCTAGAACTATCAAAATTTGAATAACGTAATCTTCTATAGAATATGGGCATCTGGAAGCCCTAACTTTTAATTTCAAATTTGCTTTATTATTGATTTCATACTTTGTAACACTTTAACGAAATTTGATTAATAAACTCAACGATTTCAAAGCGAGCAATGGCAACACTACGGGGGGGGAACAGTTTCATCTTCAAAGCACGAGACTCTATATCGGAAACTCTAAAGATATGCTAATTTTAAAATTATTTTGCGCTATTGCTGTTGAACTGAATTTTATGGTTTGGGTACGTAGAACATAATATTTAATAAATAAAGGTAACGCAAAAAACGTTAAAAAAACGCCCCTTTGGACGTAATTTAAAACCTGAAACCTTTCAGATTTTTTTTTCTATTTATTTATTTTTTAATGTTAATGATAACAGATGTTTTGTTTCTTGAACTTTTTAAACGCCCTCGGATTAACCATGACTCATCCTTGTTATTGTCTTAATCGGTAGCTGATAGTATAATTAAAACAATTAAAGGTAATGCAATATTTTTATTTTTTTAATAAAAATCAAATTTATATTTTCATCTTGAAAGTTAAAAAGTCAAATATCAGTGACCGTTACTATTATAAATATATTTAATCTTGCATTTCTGACGCACTGTTAAAGAAAATGTAGGCTATATCTGATAAATGATACAACCTCCTATTTTTTATTTAGCAAGATAGACATATTTTAATATTTAAGCAATCAGTGAAAATGGAAAAATCAGAAAGTTGTACATCCTTCTATGTGTCCTTAATCTTAATTTTTACCTTTAACACTGACTTCGCATTTTTGCCTCAGATTATCAGTAGGATATTTCTTGATAACTTATTTTTATTTTAGTCAATTAAACTTCAAAATATTGGCTTCTTTGCTCTACGCACATATTTGTCATTTTAATTGTGGGCGATAGATGGCAGCACTAAAAATATTATTTAAAGAGATTTCCAGATATTCTTACATACTTGAACATTTTTAACTACTTTCAGAATACTTACATTTATTTATTTACCATCCAGCGGTATGCATCACGAAAGGGTGATGTTACAATGAAACTGTACCACACTTTTGTTAACTGCAATAAACTATGAAGCTCAAAAGAGGATCATTGCCAAACGGAAATGCCACGCTAGCCTAGATCTTTCAGAATTCTGCACCTGTTGCACGAATGCACTTTCACTGACAGGAAATGGTCCTCAGGTATTCAAGGACAAGGCGTACATACATCACATCTCTTAGATGTTAAATGTGACATTTTTAAAGCGTGAAAACAAAAAAGTGCAACCCTCGTGAATAATTTCGTATAAATGTGTTTAATTTTAAAGGTCATTATTCTACAGAAAAGTCTGGCACTCTATTTTTAAAGTGAATTTTTAAAGGTTCGTGTCAGTAATGTATTTTTCGAACACGAATGTCATCTCACATTTCATTTATGGATAATTTGCTGATACCGATAACTTTATAATGAGCGTTATTTTTAACACTGTAATTATGATAAGATTAAGATGTTAATATTGCTGTAATTGGTTTTATTTACTGCCATTGTTTATCTAATTATCAACAATTAATTTTAACGTACCGAAAGAAATTCTACGTACAGTAGTTTCATTCTAACATAAAATGTAATATTAAATATCGTATTGACCCAAAACGTAGACAACCTCAAATATAAAATTATCCAGCACATTATTTACATGGAATATGATTTGAATAACCTTGATAAGTTGAAAGGTTCGTGTCAGTAACGTATTTTTGGAGCACGAATGCTCTTGTAATATTAAATGTAGTATTAAATATCGTATTGACCCAAAACTAAGACAACCTCAAATATAAAATTATCCTGCACATTTTTAATGCATTTCATGAGATAAAAAGGGGATTTACATGTAAGATAATTTGAATAACCTTCATAAGTTGAAAGGTTCGTGTCAGTAACGTATTTTTGGAACACGAACGTTATCTCACATTTCATTTCTGGGTAATTTACTGATACCGATAACTTTATAATGAGCGTTATAAATATGATAATATAATTATAATTATGATAAGATTAAGATGTTAATATTGCTGTAATTGGTTTTATTTGTTGATATTGTTTATCTAATTCTCAACAATTAATTTTAATGTACCGAAACAAATTTTACGTACAGTATTTTCATTCTAACAAAGACAACCTGAAATATAAAATTATTCTGCACATTTTTAATGCATCTCATGAGAAAAAAAGGGGGTTTACATGGAAGATGATTTGAATAACCTTGATAAGTTAGGGTTACAAGAAAGGCAATGAAATGATCCAGATATCCAAAATATTATATGTAAGGTTAAAAGGGTTAAAAACAGATAATGCACTGTCCAAAAACCTTAATATAAGTAATACTAAATAACTATGCGTCCAACTTAGATCTACAGACAAGTGATAAAATAACTTAAATAGTCTTTCATATATGTTGCCTTTCATATATAAGAAAGATGGTTAGAGTTTTCAGAAGGTCATTTTAAGGAAACAGCAATACCACATATTGGCGCATTGGCACATATATTGGTTTAACAACACATCTCTTCTCCAAACAGAAGTGAGGGAATTTGAGTTGAGCTGCCGTTAAAAATCGCTTTAAAATTTGAGTAATTCGAATTCTGAAAGCTTCGGACAATTTGCAGAATTCTATATGAGAAACACTTATCCAAAGAAAATGGAAAACAATTGTCACAATAGATGAAGCATCATGGGTGTATTTAAATGATTGTAACAAAAAATCAGCCATTTATTATCATAAAAGGGGAGAAAAAATTTAAGTACATGGTTCAAAGAATCGAAAGAAAGTTTTTCTAAGGGATTCCAGATTGTTGCTGTTTTTTTTTATAATGGCAAGTTAAAAATAAATAGAGTGCAAAAACATGTCAAGATTAACTCCAAATACTATCAGGAACATACTTTATCGCCCATTTTTCTGAATTAAATACTTCGCTTTACCCACAGTGCCATCCATTTGTGAGACTCCATCGGGACATAGCTAGCAGTCATACATCAAAATCCACTGTAAATTTCCTAAAAGAAATGGAACAAAAAACTGGCATCCAGGCCATACCCTTCACTGATGTCCCTACTAAATCTCCCGATGTATCACCTATGGATTTTCGGGCTTTCGGACTTTTAAAAACTGCATTATCCAAACGTTGTCCCAAAACCCTAACAGGACTCTGGAAAGCTGTTCAGGAGGAATGGGATAGAATACCTCTTCTGGCACTTCAAAAGGCATTATTATCCTGGAAATTGTGGTGTCGAAAGATATTCAGAATAAGCGATGTCAAATAGAACATATAAAACACAAGAATTTTATGTAATTTAGTTTTGTGAATACAATATACATCGTCTAAAAAATGTGCGAGCAGCCTCTGTGTGTATTTACTCGGAAATGTATATTGAGAATATCCAAGCTAATAAGCATATTTTCCTGGAGAGAAAAAGCATATTAAATAACAACTATTAAAACGCTATATCTTGAAAATTTCTAAACACGTAAGAATGTCGTATATCTAGAATACAATCATCCAACCACAAAATGATGTAAATTTATTCTGCGACTGGTAAAAAAGCACTACATTTTATTCATCTGAAGTTGTTGAATTTGCAATGGACCATCTAAATGCAACGAGCTTATGAAGCCAATTCATGAGCAATAGGTCATATATTTTTATTTCTATAATATTTTACTAGGAAACAGGATCCAAAATATAAAAATTTTATATTTAAAAAAATCGGTTATAATGGTGCATATCTTTGCATAATTCTGCTGCAAGCAATAAGATATTTGAAGCATATGATATCAAAGCGTTTACAGAATAATAGCAAAACTAAGAAAATACTTTTAGCAATGTTATATATATACATCCTTTACACAAATGGAACTTTAACGCTGCATATTAGCGTAATAAAAAATAACATTAATTTTTGATACATAATATAAAACTATACAAGTTGTCTTATGGTTATTTTACTTCAGTATTTATTGATTTTTTCCTTCATATTTCATGATTAATCAATGTTTGTAATGAAAACAAATCAACAATTTAGCGGTAATTCCTAAAGCACATTAATAAATATTTCTAATTGCGATTATCTCATATAATAAAAATACATGAGTCGAATTTCTCCACTTCATTAGCTTAAAAAAATATGGATAATTTCTTCAAACAACCCTTGCATACCAACTCCTTTCGGAAAAGCCTATCATAAGCCGAGGGGATAAGACCGCTGAATACTTGTAGTTTAATGCAGATGAAAGGGCTATCTCCATGAGGCTTTTTCGTGACATTTCCTATGTGTAACGACAATACGAGACATTTTCTCTCAGAAAGTTCTTCCCGAAAACATCCTTCCCTTAACCATGACAGTCTTTAGCACAATCTAATAAATCCATAGCAGACTATTTATATCTAATAAAGGAAATATCACACAAAATACAAGTAGTTTCTATTTATAGCAGCACAAATATAAAAATAAAAATTTCGTCTTGGAAGATTCTTTATTTTTAGTTGAAATTTTATGTGATAAAATAAAAAAAAAACCTAGCTAATATTATCTATTAACTTTTACATGCAATAGTTTTTGCTGAAATTTCCTGAAATATATTTCTTTTACTCGCAATAAATCTAAAAATGGCGTACCATTATTGCCTAGCAACTGCGAAAAGAGTTTTATATAAAATTAGCCTCCTCAGAATACTTTCTGACAAGAGCTTCGCTCGGGCGGTCAAGCGAATCATCTGTTGATAACAAACTCGTAACGCTTCCTCCTGAGGTACTGAAGAATTTTAATACAATGGGCTATAAAAGTTCTCTCACTGCAACACGGGCGCCATTTCTACCGCACAGCCACTACAATTGCTTTTTAAAGATCCTTATTCTCACCAGCTTCAAACGTTGTTCGAAGTTTCGTTCGTGCTCAAATCTATTTATAAACAAACAGCCACTACTCGAAGCTGTTGAATAAAATTAAAACAATGATGAGTGAGATGATAAAATGACCAACAGCCGTCATGTAAAGCTTTACTTGGTTCATTTAGGACGAATCGTTTAAAGACATGTGTCTCAGCATTGTGTGGGAACACGAGCTTTATTTAGCTTTTGAGAAGATATATTACATTTTTTCAGCATGTATTGGCACTGCTATGTGCTTAGCAATGGAAAAGAAAGTGAATTCTACTATTTCATGTAATTCCGCCCATTTATACATAGCAGTTTTGGTATACATAATCTTTCTAAAGTTACCTGGAACCGACTGCAGCTTGCAAGTTGGTTAAAAGACATTGTCTTTCACAGTTCTTGTTTTGTTATTGTGGCAAACAAAAAGAGGTTTCTATGTGAAATTTACATTTGTCATCTTTGATGTTTACGCTCTGTTTAAACATTTACCAAAGAATCCCCGTTCATTTTATGTTAAATATATTTTATAGGTGATATTATCCAACTTAGATTAATGCATTCGGAAATTTTTGGGATTAGCGTTGTCGCTGCTCATGCTATGTGCCGCTTCAAGAGTTATCTTGATGTTATATAGAATTACACGACCATTGAACTGAGGAAGCCAATCGTGATTTGCAGCTGAAAGCTTTGACATGAGCTTTCATGTTATATCTGATTTGTGTCATTACTTTTTTACACTGATAACTGTTAATTTCAGAGGTACACTGCTGGAAAGAAAACACAGTTAAGACTGTCCTATATCCCCCATTTTACTGGGCTGATTGATGAAATGCAAATCACGTTTTTCATGTCTCGAAAGCGCAATTTAGGATATATATTAGATTTATATATAACATTGTTTTAATGTTGGTAGTTTGACGCAAAATCGGACTTCTTCTGAAATGAAATGCCAATTTTTGTCCATACTTCGATTCTACGACTCAAATGACGCCTATATTTTGTAAAATTTGGTGCGAAATTTAGGGACAAATTCAAAACTTCATCTCGGCGCAATTTTTTTCAGTTTGCGCCAAGAATAATTCAGTTGTCGAACTTCTTAATATATGGTAACATATTTTCCTTTCCGCTTTTACATTGTGCATGAGAGGAAGAAAAGTCACCTCATTCCTACTTTCAAATAATTTTAACGAACTGCCTAAACCACATTAATGTTATTATCGCTTTCAACGAATATGCCAAATTTTATAACGAGCCAATATGTAAATTCACGTATATCTTCGGAAATTTTGAATAAAAAAACTCTTAGTTTTTTCAAGAATGCTTAGAAATAGATGTACTTTAAGATGATGATCAAAATTTTATAGATTATAATTCAAAATATTTTTCGAAAAATTTATAAAAATTATTTTAAAATACAAATTGTAAAAATAAATCATAAAAAATGGGCGAATTTTATTTGGAACGAACTTAAATTTCGTGAATCAAATAAGTTTAATAAAAAAGTGAGATTCATAAATATATACCAAATTCACTTAAAACTGAGGAGCTAATTTTGAGAGCTAATTTTTTAAAAACGATTCGTGCAATGTTTACAAAACTTGGTAATTTGGAATACTTGGAGCCGTAGAATCGAAATATGGAAAAAAACCGGTGTGTTATTTCAGAAAAGGTCCAATTTTTTGTCAAAATACCTATATTAGAACAATGCTATATATAAATCTAATACATATCCTAAGTCGCGTTTTCGAGACATAAAAACCGCAAGTTGAATTTTGTCAATAATCGGCCCAGTAGAACGGGAGAAATGTCTTCCCCCCTCCCTCAGTGCACATTTCCTTAAACATGACCCACAATTTGTTTTTGATAATTCTTTTTATTATTAAGTATAATAACCACTGCTGTTATTTATTTATTCTTCTTTAAAGCAAATAACTGCTAATTTTGAAGAATAATGGGTGCCAGCGACTTGACAAATTATTAAAAAGTAATTTTCTCTCATAAACGTTGGTATTTGATATTTTGTAATTAACACTATTTTGCTTATTTGATTTTGGAAAGCACGATAAAGCTATCTGCTTAAATAAAAGGATGCTTTTAGAGACTACTTTCTATGGGAAACCGGCTCATTTTCACGTTACATGCAAGAACAAATAATCATGTATCATATAGTCATGATCATATAGTCATATAGTCATGATCATATAGTCAGCCTGTTCGACAAGAATCGAGTTATCAGTATTTTCAGCTATCATATCCACCGAGCTGTTAAGCACTGTTTTTTTTTTGTTGTTGTTGTTGTTGTTGTTAACAGAAAAATCCTCCTCACCCCAAAAAAAAGTTAAAACAAAAATAAATAAATAAACATTAAGGCATACATAATGCAAAAGAAATTGAATTTCTATTGAAGAAAAGTTAAGTAACCATTACCATTGATTCCAAAAATGGTGAAACAGCAACTACATTAGTTGTGGACTATAATGAGGGAAAATAAAAAATGACGACTGTGTATGAACAAACATACAGACGCATACGTTTATATATGTGTGTATACCATAAAAATACGTATAAAATTTTGATTTTAATTGGCAATAGGCAATTTTATTCTTCATTTTAATTTGGGTATTTCCCCTTTCTGTCCTATATATAGTAACTACTTCTAATATATCAATCTAACTTCAAACTGTCACTTCAAATTAATCTATATCATACGGTCTCACACAACGCTGTAATGTAGATTCGTTTTAGCCAATCAGCGAATGCGATTTCAATTGAAAACAAAATACTTTTTTTGAGAATCAAAAACTTTTGACTCCTAGTTTTCCCTTGAGTGAGTTATGTTTTTCCGCTTGCTTGCTTGCTTCCAACTTACGTGTAACGGCTTACTTCTTTGAATCATCCATTGTCGTAATATGTAGTAAACGTCCAAAAATGTGATATTGAGTGCAGATTGGGCCCATGATGATATGTGAATCAGAGTATGTGCCTCAACTATTTATTCCAGAAATAAATTGTGTTGTACTTACAGCTACGTTTGTCTGCAAGTTTCATCCTCCAGTTATACGTTCTACACGCAAGCTCCAACTACAACTATCGGTCATGATTAAAATTATTTGTATTCTCTTCCGCATTCTAAATTATTATATTTTGTAAAAGAACCGGTACGGTATTTTTTATCTTCAAATTCTTATCCAAAATTCAGCATAGTGGCTCAGCGTGAAAAAGTGCTCAGTGTGTGTGTGTAATGGATTAGGTAGAAAGGCAATTATAATGTAGTTGGAGATGATTTATTGTACAGATAAGCGTTATGATATTTGCAGACTGATGTGGTAGTAGATATACATCATATAATTTTATTGCTCGAAAACTAATTCTCGAGACATATATTCTTATTCATACATTATCATGAGAGCAATCTCCACCCAGTCTTCGTAACATTCTTTAAAATTTGCACCTTAAACATACAATGGATGACAGAAAGAGAGGTAAGTCACAACATCTAGCACAAAGCAAGCAATGCAGAGGAAATGACTACGCATTCAGCAGACGCGTGAAAGAGCGTTAAAAATTTCGGTTCTCAAATGAAATCTTTGGTCTGATTGTCTATATGATACCTGCTTTACGACATATTCGGTAACATGGCACGAAGCGAATTAATTTTAAAATGAAGCTGTTTAGATTGACATGTTATAAATAATTGTTATTTTTAGGACAAAAAAGGGGAAGTTCCTTCATTAAAATGAGGAATAAAATTAACTATTGCCAATTAAAATTAGAATTTTGCTTTACACGTTTTTATCTTACACACCACACACACATATATATATATATAATACAAAGAGAATTATTTAAGGATTATAAGAACCATGATCCCCTACCTATTTTCATTTTTTGAATTTGCAAATTTTATTATATACATTTGGAACAGAGAAAGTAAGGTTGAAAAAACAAAAACAGTGAAAACCAAAGTTAATCCTTTTTTATTTAAAGCTCCAAACAGAACTTGTCAAGGGAAAAGTGTTTTGAAGCCTTAAACAAAGTCAATTAACTGAACAACAAGAACCGATTTCATTCCGATCAACTCACTGAGACCTCTATCGTCAATTAGCATAATGGTTATTAATTCTAGAAATTTTGTATATACAATATTTCAAACAATCTATACAAGTTTGAAGCTCTCATTGAGTTGGTCTCTTTTCCCTACCAGTTTTTGTTGTCCGAGCACGAAAGTTACAAGGAAAACATTTTACATGTAATGCCGAAATAAAACACTGATAATCAAGGGGAAAAATGGATGAAATACAAAAGATAGAAATACCAATAAAATTGGTAAAATGAATGACAAGAATAAAAATAATAAAAAATAAAATGCTGTACTAATTACAATGCAAAGCTCAAATTTTTTATCGAAAAATTTGATTGTCAAATGTTCGATTTGCTGAAAAACATAATTTAAATTGGAAGAAAATACTCAGGTTTAGCAAATAAATTTCTAACAAATAATTGTGTTAACAAAATCTGCCAAAATATAATTGACTCCAAAATAAACGAAATATTAATTTTCCTAAACGTGGAAATGGAATATCCAAACAAAACAACTATCTTATCATCATCATCCTGTTTATTTTGGATAATCGAGGTTATATTACGTATATTACAGAATGATTTACAAAGCTAAAGGATAAAAAAAAATCCTCTAACATTTTAAAGAGTGGGATTATCTTGCCTTTTTTTTTCTGTCAAAAACGCCCACTGATGAGGTAAACAGTTCTTATACAGCCTTTAATAAAAGGAAACATTTAAACATAAGTCCTTTAAATGGTACGAGGAAAAACATCCGCGAACAGACTGCACTTAATTAATTCACGCTGACGTAAAGCCCCTTATCAGTTGTCAGTTGTCTCGGCTAACGCGCCAAGCATGACGAAACTGGAGGGAGTCCCAATGTACCAAGGACGATGACTACCAACAAATGGAACGCATTGCTGATGAACTGCCCATATCCGGAAAGTTCAAGTGATGTCCAGATTGTACGACGCAATGCCGAAGCGGTCATTTCTGAAACACAGAAATTAAAATAGCACCTAGAATTCTGTTGATAATTCCAGGACTTAGCAGAAATATCATCACAGTGATTTTGCAAACACCTCTGGCCTCGTTATGTTCAGCTAATAGCATCGTGATGACCTCTATACAACCTATATACGCATTTCCTATGTGCATCTCCCGTTGGAATGTTCTAAATAGTAAAGCGGTTATAGAATTTTAAGAATTGAGATAGTTATCGGTCTTCCTTCTCAAATGACTTTTGTAATAGACTGTTAGAGAATTGTGTTAAAAGCTGTCGTGGTAGTTTCGAAAAGAATGCCTTCAGTTTTTGCCGATTGTTTAACTGGGTTGCTATATGAGAAGAATAACAAAAAATCGTGATATTTGTTATCAAAAATTCCGAAAATGAAGATACAAAACATACAAAATTTGAATGAATGAAGAGACAAAATATACAAAATTTGAATGAATAAAGATTCAGAGCTCACAAAATTTGAAAGTGAAATATACATATTTGAAAATGAAGATACAAAATATATAAAATATACAAAATTCACGATACAAAATTTGAAGTTCAAATTTACTGGAAAATACACTGAGTGAATTTATATACGATATGTATAATGTCCACTTGTATACACTGGGTAAATTAAAACTTTATTTATTGTGAATATAATAAATCCAGGTTCCAGAGTGACAGGTTTAGTATAGGAAAAATTCTTTTTGATATATTAGCAATAATATTCTGTTTGACAGAAAGGGTAATGAGTAAAAAGCACTTGTTCTTTTATGGTATGCTTTTATTAATTTTTTAACTTTATTAATTTCTTTACTGAAATGCATAAAAAAGATTTCTGAAGTTATCATTAAATACATCTTGCATAATTTATCCTTATAATAGGCGAATACTTGATTTTTTTTTCTGAAGATTCCCTTACTCTCAGCAGAATGTCCATTGCCTCAACAAAGGTCTTGACCACCGAGTTACAATCAGGGAATATAGTATTTTATAAAATTTTAATTGTGCTTTATATAACTCATTTCTCATCATTGCTTTATATAACTCATCTTAAACTCATTTCATTAGGGCCGAATGCACAGTCTCAAAAGAGCTGAAAGGACAGATTTTTTTAATGAAATAAATTTTAAATTTTACTTACTAAATATTTATCAAAACATACATGAACAGTAATATTGATGATTCAAAGGAAAAGAATTCAAATTTATATTTATTTTGCGCCTGAAATCTAAAGATTGTATTCAAGAAATTTTTATTGGGGACACATTATTATTTGTTTTCGTCTTGTCCGTGAATTCCATGGAAAATTCGTTGCAAGAGTCTCAAGGAGTTTGGACTTGTATTTCCACCCCAATTTTGGGGAAGAGCATCCTCGGAGGAAGTTCGATGTTCTCGCACCCCTCTCCCCTACCACCAGTCCACATGAGAGGACTTTCGGCTTGCCCTATAATTAAAGTGCCTCCCATGCCACAAAGGCACTATACAATTACAAACATCCATGCTTTCTCTGGGATTCGAACCCGGGCCCTTCCGTACCTCATTAAGTTGCCCTAACCATTATACAGTCCGGGCGGCAACACTTTGTCGTAATTCAAACGTATTAACAGCTTTTATACTAGCATTTGTTTCAAAGAATTCTCATATGTTGAATTAAAATATGACTCGTTTAAAATAAACAAATCACGAAAATTTTTCAAGTGGGAGAATAAATAATACTAAGCTATTTTCTTTCTTTCATTTATTAAACTTCTCTTCGACGCATACACAAAAAATACATACATTTGTATGGAAATAGTTATAAACTTCTTTGTTTTCTTACTGCAGCTTTCAGCTATAACGCCTTATGGCGTTTCGGCTTTATAATAAAGTTCGTAACCCCGCAGAAAAATTACAGAAACTATCTTCATCACGAACTGCAGATATTCTTCGGTCAATCTAGCTCTTATTAACCTTCAGTTGTGGAAAAAACTCTTCACATGTAAATGCAATTTGGTTCTTTTCTTATTAATTTTGTAGCTACGGAAAAATCTGTTCACATATATGTATTATCGAGAAAAGAGATAATTCTTATCTCCAAAAGTTCGTAACAGAGGGTATTAACCTTTTGATGAGTACCAATAAAAATGAATCAAATCTCTGTCTTCAAATTTTGAATAAGAGTTATGCTACAGTGTAAATTAAGTAGCTCTATTTGTAGATTTTTCTTAGCGTTATTCATGTCCATTTCTTTATGGAGATAAACGCCATATAAAGATTGTCTCGGAGGTCTCAAAATGGAGGGACGCGGGAGCCATTTTGAGACCACTGTCATCTATTCTTGAGCATTTTAAGTTAATTACGTATAAAAATAACCTATCAGTTATTTTAAATTTGAAGTTCGCTTAGTTTAATATACATTCCATGGGTTCTTTAATTCACATTTGCAAAGACGAGCATAAACAGATCGATTTTGAAAGATAAACTTAGAACGTGCAAAGAGACAAATACACAAACGTTTAGCGAAATGTATTCCCTTTCTTAAAACAATTTGGATATATTCTAATTTTTTAGAGAATATTTATCTTCAAAAACATTTCTTCACGTCTTCTTATCTTAAGAGGTCATGATAAGATTCTTCAAAAAAATTATAGCTTACTCATGGATTGATAAAGCAATGTTATTCAGAAACCATGCTAAAGATTATATTTTCAGGCAACTACTTTAAGATATACGACTGGTTAAAAAAAATCTGAAAGCTTTCGGATTTTAGATTACCCTCAAAGGGACTTTTTTTTAACATTTTATGTGTTATCTTTATTTATTAAATATCATATTCTTCGCACTTAAACCATAAAATTCAGTTCAACAGCAATATCGCAGAATAATTTTTAAATGAGCGTATATTTAGAATTACCGATACACAGTCTCGCGCACTGGAGATAATTTAATTTTCCTGTACAGTGTTGCCATTGCTCGCTTTGAAATCGTTGAGTTCGTTAATCAAAAATTCGTTAAAGTGTTACAAAATATGAAATCAATAATACAACAAATTCCAAATTAGGGCTTCCAGATGCCCATATTCGGTGGAAGATTACGTTATTCAAAATTGGATGGCTCTAGGCACTGTTGTTTTATCACAATGCGAGAAACATATATATATTTATGCAGATTCTTAATTATTCTATTTCTTTAAAAATAATGCAGGGTTGTAACATTTGGTTGCAACAATTTGAAAAGTGACTCGCTGTTTATAGTGATTCAACGCAAAATGCCAAAACGAAATTAATAGCCCTTCTGGCCTAAAGCCGTTTGGGCTAGAAATGACCTTTTGCAAAGAATGATCATTGTTTTTCCATGGTTACATGAACAGCGCATTTTTAAGCGACAGAATGTTTAGTTAAGTTTATGCATAACAGTATCACTTAGAGTGAGGTTTATTAATGGAAACTGCACAAATTTCGATTATAATTTTCTAACTGGTTACATCTTTGTTTGTTTAATGTGAGGTGACCTCGGTTTACGTCCGCTTTGGAATACGCTTTAATTTGGCACCACGTCCTGTTTAAACTCGAAAAGCTTTATTCGAATATGATATTTTTCTGGAATATGACTCGAGTTCGATGAGTCACGATTGCGCTCGCTACACTTGTTTACCGTTTGGAGACAATGCTACGACTTCACATGAGCATTAGTACATCTGTTGCTACATTACGTAAACAACTCGCGCTATAACTCTGAATTTTCTCGTGATGGTGTATTTTATCGCATATTTTTTTTTTTGGTAAATTCATTAACAATGAGTTTTAGAAAGTTAATGAGAAGAAAACTCTTTGGATCATCATAGATTAAGAAAAAGAAATTGTTGAAAAATATGAAGTATGACATGTAAAGTATGAAACGTATAGCACGCGTATCTGAGACTAGGCTGTTGCATACCTACCGTATGCGAAGTACAATGGCGTTTAAGATTGTAAAAAAAAAAAAAAAACCACGCTAATAAAATATCCTAAAGTCGCGAAGGGGATGTAATCCATTACTAAACAAAAAATAACAGATGTTAGAGCATGCGGAAAATGCTTTTGATCGGAACAGCAGAAAAACATTAATGTAGTATACTACATATTCATGTATTTTATGTATTATGTATCCATATTCAATGCATCTTTTATATACGGTACATATTTCCCCCACTGCCCTTTTAGTATTACACAGTGTTATAATAATAGCAATTGGATCTTTTTAAAAGAAAGGATTTTTAGCCAAAAAGGACGTTAACCCAAAAGGGACATTAGCCCCGAAACAGCATTTTGCGTCGGTTCACTATAAATATCCGTTTCACTTCTCAAATTGTTGCTACCAAATATTATCACCCTGTACAGTGGCGTGCGGTGGGTTTTCATGCAGGGTGTGCAGAGAACAACAGCAATAATAATAATAAAACCATAAAAATGTACATTAAACACTTCTTTAACTTTTTATTA
>KK114431.1:2148-13816 GCA_000611955.2 Stegodyphus mimosarum
GGGTGGCCAATTTGAGTGCCACTATCTGAAAAAAATGTTATGCGTGCCACTTCCAAATTTTCCAACGTACTAAAAGTATAAAAAAGTTGAAAAATGTTGTTTATAGGCTGATTCTGGGATTTTTAGGCAAATATCAGTAAGAGTAGTGAACATTTAAAAAATATAAAAAATAAAACAAACCTACAGACTAGGGGTTTATTGTTAATAAACATTTTTAAAGATTCAGTCAGTAGGATATCTATAAAATAAAAATGAATAATTTGAAACATTTAATTCTAAAAAACTATTAAACAATCAGTACTTAACTAATGTGGTTTTTGAATATGCAGTTTTTTTATCAAGTCGTCTATCTATATTAGGATTAGTTTTTGAATATGCTAATAAAATTAGGTGCTTTAGGTGCATATCAGTTAATAGTGAACAATGTTTTGATTTTATTATGTTCATAACAGGAAGCATTTGTTCACAAACATATGTTGATCCAAATCTACAAGAATATGTGACAACCAAATCGTGCAAATTTGAAATATTGCATGTTGTACAAATTTCCAAAATTCAATATAATTTGCATGATTTTCAGTTGAAATAGATTCCTTACATTTGCTTTTTAGTGCAGTATGCTGGCTGTAGGTCAATAATTTCGATTTCGTTTCAGTTGGGTAACAGTTAACGTCTTGCAGAGAAATTGAGAAAGGATTTGTGAAAAGATCAGCCTTTTTCTTTTATCATCTTGAAAATCTCCAAATCTAGCACTGAATGAATCCTGCAAAGTAAGTATTAAATTTTTAAATCTATCGTAATTCCGCACATTATTGACTTTCGTAGCTAGTTTCTGCATTAATATGAAATGCCTTAATCTTTTTTCTCCGAAATCGGGACAAGAAAGTAAACGTTTGTTCACAAAAGAATATATATGACTAACTACGGAAAATATAACTAACTAGGGTAAAGTAGAGTAGGAAATATACAGTATTTTCTCTGTAATCTTAAATTATTTAAATGTCCCATAATATCGGTGATAAAAGCTAAATCCCATAGCCAATCTTCATTTTTGAGTAGCAAGCACTTACTGGGCAGTTCGTTGTTTTCTTGCAGATATTTTAAAATACACTTCATCAAATTCCAAAATATTACGAGTGCACTTTCTTTAGAAAGCCAGAGCATACTACAGCGAAGGAGTAACATGACATACTCTTCCGCGTCTTCCTGGAAAAAAGCACACACAATCATCGTCGATTCAGAGTTTGAGTTCGTATTTTGTTTATACAGAGCACTACAGGATCAACGACAAAAGGCAGCTTTATGTTCTTGGCACAAAGAGCTTCTTGATGGCAAATACAATGATACTTAAAAACTTTTCTCCCCAAATAATTTTCATGTAACAAAATTATTTATCCTGCCAATCGTGCAAGGCGCTCCATTTGTGAAAACACCATCTAATTTTGCACACTCTACTTTGTTAACTTCAGTTGCATTTTTAAGTTGTTTAAAAATGTCCTCACCTGTAGTTAAAGCTAGCGCAAATCAAAAAGTTCTTCCACAATATCAAAATCAACGTTCATGTAATGCACAAATATGCTTAACTGCGCACTGTCTGTGATGTTAGAGCTTTCATCCAAAGTTAATGAAAAGTGTTTGCAGTATTGCAGTACAGAGACAATTTGTGTGGCAACATCCTGGTTTATGTTATCTATTACGATACATGACGGTATTTCTAGACAAAGCTATTTTATTAACTGTATTTTTGATGTTTATATCACCAACATTTTGGGCAAATATTAAAAGGCTATTTTTTATTATCCCACCTCTGGCAGAATAAGAATTTTTTCTTGCGGGCTAACAACAGATAAAGTTCATAAGAAGCCTTCATCATAGTTTCCATGTTGTCATTTCTCTTCTGGAGCAAGGATTGTTGGTGGACTTAAGATTTCATTTTATTTTTTTAATTGATAAATTCCGTTCACAAGTGTGATCCGACAGGATATTTGCTGTTGAAATCACTATGAAGTTGTTTGAAATGTCGATCCAGGTTAAATTTTTTCAGTTGTGCTGCATAAATTCCACATATCAAACAAATAGGCTGGGAAGCATTTTGATTGGTAAACAAAAATTGTTCTTCCCAGATTGTTTTGAAATTGCGAATTTCAGTAGCCTCTTCATATTTTCTTTTCCATGTCAAAGGTTTACTCATAACCATAGCGAAAATAAAATTTTTAAAACAACGACGCTCGACACCAAAATCTAAAAAACAGTTGAAAAAGGTTTAACGCCTTGCTCCGTAATATAAAATCAACTGAGCCAACGAAATTGCGAAGGAATATGTAGGCAGTTTTTCTGAATTAGAGAACACTTAGGAGCGGTGCATGAGCATTCATTGCAAGCGTCTATGAATGTCTTATTTTTGATTCGTTTAATTTCTGTTTTATATCATTGGAGTTCATTATAGTATTCGAATCGAACATGTAGCAACGATTCGATAACTCATCTGCTATATATTTTCTTGTTCACTCCACTTCTGACGTAGCTGTAGTTGAACTTGGAGAATAGCACCGGAGTGTAGCTATAGTGAAATAAAACTAAAATTCAAAGCGTTATTATATTTATTCTGATGTGTTTATGTGTGTATCTATCGACAGAGTTGATACAGACGATATTATTATTTTTTCAAATCTTTTAATTTTCAATAAATCTTCGCGTGCCACACTGTGGTACGCGTGCTGTGGGTTGGCCATCCCTGTTCTAGACACTTCACTGGTTTACCCGGATGTCACAGGGCTAAAGGGCTGGTTCTTCGGCTTCCCGCAGCTGAAACCGGAAGAAGAGACTGATGACGTAATTGGGTTCGCTTGCTGCGTTGAGTGTGTTATTCCGCCTTCGGTTTCATGAGTATTTGCTTGAAAATCAAAAGGTTTTAAAGAATTGTTTAGTAAATAATATCGTTAAGGGATTTTGTCTCATGAAATTACAATATGTATGCATTTATATCTGACCTAGTAATGTAGCTATGGTATATTTATTAAACTATAGTACGCGTAAAACGTAAGCTTAAACTAATATTTAAAGACGAATATGCATTAAATGTGGTTCATTTTCCCACAGTATTTTTTAAACTCATGTAAAAACATTGATAAATGTCCAGATTTACGAAGAATTCTTCTAGAGTTAAAATATCGCAAATAATGTCGCACGCTGCGTTACAGAAATATTAAATAAAATTATGCAAACGTACTTTCAGAGTATGTGCTAGAAAGACCTTAGAAACCCATCTGATTAAAATTTAATTAATGCTAACAGTAAATTTTATAATACATTAAATTCAAACATTTCGCTTCATTAAATTATGTGTTTCAATTAGCACCGGAAATGAGTTAATAAGATTTTTGTAAGCCTTGGCAGTAACTATTAGGAAAGCATTATTACGACATTATTACGATCATCAGGATTTACATGCTGTTGCAACTCTCTCGGTTGTAAGAACTGCGTTACCGAGTGTCATTCTCAACAGTTCCTTTACCATACGAACTAACCTCTCCCACCAGCCGCCCCACCAAGCAACTGTGGGGGGATTAAATTTCCATATTATGCGTTCTGTAGCCGTTTCCCTCAAAAATTTTTCCCAATCGATGTTACTTCAGAGGTTCTTTTTGCGCTCCTCGAAAATTAGTTCCGTTGTCGGAATAAATTATTCTCGGTCTCCCCCTTCTGGCTACGAATCGTCTCAGAAGACATCAAGAAGGTGTCGGTAGACAGTGATGAAGTCAATTCCAGATGAATCGCTCTATATATTGCGCACCTAAACAAAACAATCCAAACTTTTTCACCTCCCTTCACGTACAAGGGTCCTGCCAAATCAACTCCAACCACCTCGAACACTGCAGCATCATTGACACGATCGCCCGGCAGGGGCACCGATTCGCAACCAGGAGACTTGGCCTTATATCGATGGCATCTTACACAATTTTTTACGACTTTCCTGACTGCTCTTCTGCCCCTCACTATCCAAAATCGTTCCCTTATTATTCCGAGGAGTATTTGGGTACCAGCGTGACAATTTTTCAAATGGTAATATTCGATCAGGCGCTGTGTGAAAATGCACTGGCCTGGTAAAATAATTGGACAAATAAATTCAGGGTTGTCTGATCGCTCTGTAATACGGGTTTTCACCCTTTTTATACCCTCTCCGTCTACCGTCTGAAACGAAACTCATATTAGGAACAGAGTCCGCAAGGGAAAATACCTACTTTGTACAATTTTTACGAGAGTTTTTTCTGCCTGTTCCATTTCATGAACGGTTAAATCTCCAGTCTCACGAAATGCACGCTTACTTCTTGCATTTTTTACAAACCGCAATACCCATGAGACTAGTCGAATGATGGATTGATAATTTGAAAACCTACTAGCATACCAAGGTATTTCCTCTTCAATTGAATTAAGATTGCATAACCTGACTTTCCTTTTTTCTCGCTCTACCTCAGAGGTCTCGTAAGCCAGGCGGTCTGGAGGCCAATTTTGAAGAGGTTCCAGGAGCCAGGACGGGCCTTCCCACCAAAGAGAATCGGAAAATGAACGAGGGAAACTGCCTCTTGAGAGTAAATCTGCGGGGTTTAAATCACCTGGTACATGGCGCCAAAACTGAGGAGGAATCAGACTATTTATTTCATTTATTCTATTTGCTAAGAAAACTGACCAATCACCACGGTTCTTAATCCACCAGAGTGCTACCATAGAGTCACTCCATGCAATAATTTTCAAAACGGGCAAATCCAAGGCGGCGTATATTGAGTGAACCAGTCTCGCACCAATACAACAAGCCATTAATTCCAAACGGAGAATTGTCAAAGTTTTTAACGGTGCTACCCTGGCTTTGGCTCTGATCAACCGAATGTTGACTCCCACAGGCGTTACAGTTCGAATGTAGACACATGCACCATAGGAGCTCTTACATGCATCAACGAACAGATGCAACTCTGAAGTCTCATTTATTTTTACATAGCGTGGAATACTAATTTTCTCAAGATATTTAATTTCATCCCGCCATTTCTGAAAAGTTTTTTGAATATTGTCGGGCAAGGGATCGTTCCATTTTAATTTCATAGTCCAAGCCTCCTGTAATATTAATTTTGGTAATAAGGTGGTTGGACTCAAAAAACCCTGAGGATCAAAAATTTTATGTACTATAGCCAAAATATTACGTTTACTTATCTCATTGTCCATTGAGTAATTAAAATTACATTTCAATGTATCTTTGTCCAAATCCCATAAGATTCCAAGAAGCGAAGTTACACCTGAACTACGAGAGATAAAATTACCCGGAACATTACTTTCCCAACCCCGTAGATTAAAACATCCTCGAGCCGTTACTTCTGTCGCCTTAACTATAAAATTTTCTTGCTGTTTGATATCTTGAACCCCAGTGACGCAATTATCGACATAAAACGAATGCTTTAATTTTTGGGTCACATCGCCAAACTCGGCAGGTGAATTATTCAAGAGATGCTCTATCGATGCTAAGAGTTGGAACGGAGATGAACAAACACCGAACATCACTCTACAGTGTCTGTAAATCATAGGTTCTTCAAGACCTGGAAGAAAAAACCTCAAAAAATCTCTGTGTTCTGGTATAATACTCAGCTGAAGGAACGCTTTTTCAATGTCCGATGATAAACCAATTGCATACAATCTAAACCTGTCAATTATATCAGGTATAAGTCCAATTAAGTTTGGTCCTGTGTTTAAACAATCATTTAAAGACGGCTAATTTTTCTCTCTGGCCGAAGCATCGAACACCGGCCTTACCTTCATTGTCTGGCTAGAAAGTTTTATGACAGGTCTATGGGGCAAATAATAACCCAAATTGTCAATTTCAGTTTCAGGAACCTTTTCTATTATTTTTAAATCTTCCCATTGCTTAAAAACTACCTTATAGTCATTTAACTGGTTTTTCTCTTTAATTCGCTGGCACATTCGGTGGTGCCTTCTAAAGGTCATAGACTTGTTATTAGGTAACAGGATTTCAGATTTAAAAGGTAGTGGCAATTCATATCGTCCATCAGGAAGAACATTTAAATTCTCTTTGAATTGCTTAAGGGTGTCACAGTGAGCAAGCTTACGTTTAACATCTTCTGTTGGATCTGTTATGCCAATGGCATCTAATTTCCAGAGTTCGGTTACACCAAAATTAGCACAGTGCAACGAAACTGCATTGCTGCATAAATTATTTTCTAGCAATGCTGGAATAGTGACTAAGTTATTTACTTTGCCAATCACAGTGTATCCGAATTTAGTCTCCACTACAGTTACACCCGAGTTCAGTTTCAGAGAGCTGCCAGTAATAATGTCCCCTATGGCATCTGCTCCTAAAAGCAATTCAATGTCATATTCTGTAGCTTGCAAATCAGACAAGGTAATATTTCTTTCTTTTAATTCTTTTAAGGTATTGTGATCAACTACTTTTGGAACAGATCCACATATTTTGTTCTGAGAAAGTACTTCAAAATTACGGCCATATGTACTTTCCAGATTTCTTAAATTAACATCAAACACTAAATGGGAATGAGGACTAGTCTCTCTCCCCCCAAACAAACCGTGTATAATGGTTTGTTTCGATTTGGGACGCAGTTGCAGAAACGTAATGACTCTGTCTGAAAGATAAGACTTTTGTGAACCACTGTCCAAAATCGTACGAACTTTAAGCTGTTTACCCTCAAATACAATTTTCAAAACAAGCGTTTGCAGATAGACATTTTCGTTAACAGTTGACTGATTAGACAACACATTACTTGAAATAACAGTACTTTCAGTGTCAATTGACTTTACAGGTTCTTTAGTAGAGCACATAATGGTATAGTGAAATTTATCACAACTTAAACATTTTACTTTACTTCTGCATGCCCGCGAACTATGTCCAACGCGTAGGCAGCGAAAACAAGCGTGCTTTTGAGCCAAAAGTTTTCGTTTATCCTCCAAAGACATTTTTCTAGCAGAAAAACATTCGGCAGAATGATGGGATTTCTCACAAAAAATACAACGTAAATTTCTCCTACCTGTATTATCTTGAACATTTACCAGAGCAGCAGCTGTAGAGCAATCCGGATCATCAGAATGTGGACGCGAATGTACAGAACGCGAAGCTCCCAGCCCGGTACGAGCGAGCTTAATCATCTCCTCACTTTGCACTTCGTTGCGAAGAAAGGATAAAAGTTTATCCAGGGAACGCGCACTATCTTGGTGTGGCGTATTATCTTCCATCGAACGACTTCTTTCCCATGCACGAAGAACAGTCTCTGGTAAGCAGGATTCAACAAGTGGCTCTAAAAATTCAGCAAATTTTTCTTTAGTTCTACCCAGACTTTCGAGTGCCATGAGTTTGCTCTCAAGTAAATCATAAAGTTCTGCTAAATCTCCTTTAATTCGACCAGCAGCATTCTTCATTACTATTGAAAGTTGATCCCGTACATAAATCTGAACCAAAAGTTCATCTCTGCCGAAGCGTTCCTTAAGTTGCCCAATCACCTTTGGATAATTTTCTTTAGTTGGTGGAAAACTTGTTACCAATCTTGCTGCTTTAGAATCTGCTACCACACACTGTAACAGATAATGAAATTTATCTTCATCCACAATAGCATTATCTTTACGAATTTTTTCAAACTGGGACCAAAAGGCAAGAAAGTCTTTCGGATCTCCGCTACATTTCCTCAATTCTAGCTTCGGAAGCTTGAATTTCCTTTTTTGTTCACTTGCTGTTTCTTCCGTAGAGGAATCTGTTTTCTCTGCAGTTTCCAATAGCGAACAAACTGAGCAGAATTTATCTCGGTATTCCTCCGCTTCAGAAAAATCTTTGGAATATTCTTCTTGAAGGGTATCATCGCTTAGCAGCAAATTCGAAACTTCTTCTTGAGTTGTTTCTAAACGTGCGAATTTATCTTGAATTTGTTTAAGCAATGTACTGACTTCGTCACTTTGTAAGGTTTCAGTTTCGATCTTCTGAGTAATAGCGTTGCAGCAAACCGTGAATGCTGTTCGCAGCGACTTTCTTTTCGCTTTCAAAGCTTTGATATCCATATTTTAGCAGAAAATAAAAGTAGCGGACGCCAGAAATACTATGTTGCAACTCTCTGGGTTACAACGTGCAGGTTCAAAAGAAATAATCACAGCAGGGATTACTTTAAATCAAAATTTTAATACAGATATCTCATTACTAGCGAAACGTTACACTGCTACTCTCTTACATAACAATTTCTAAGTCTCTTTTTACAGTTAAGGAAAAAAAATAGTCCTATCCCGAGAGGCACTCCTGTTTCTTCCATACATTTTCAAAAATTTTCTTCGAACTTCGTGGAGGCTTTTAAAGGAAAATGGCTCTTATCTGCCTATGATTTTGGTATATATGCTTTAAACGTATATTTTAATTATTAGTAATTTTCCATTTTCTCGATTAACTTTTAGCCCGAAAAGGATGTTAGTCACGAGTGGGATCACGAGTCTCGAAACGGCATTTTGCGTTGAATCACTGTAAACGGCGCATACTTTTCATATTGTAGCCTCCAAATATTATCACCCTGTGTTATAATTAAAGAAATTAAATAATGAAGAATCTGCATGTATGCATGTTTCTCGAACTGTGAAAAAACAACGGTACCTTAGAGCCATCAAATTTTTAATAACATAATCCTGTTCTATTACTTATTTTATATTTTGTAAAACTTATGATTAGCTTTTCTTGCCGACACAAGGCATGCATTCCAGTTCAAGTGCCAAACTCTTATGAATGCTCGTCGTAAACAGCAAATAAACGAATCGTGTGCTTATTGACGGAGGGAAAACGTTTCTCAAGTTTAGAAATATGATTTTTTATTTCTTCCATACATTTTCAAAAATTTTCTTCAAACTTCGTGGAGGCTTTTAAAGGAAAATGGCTCTTATATGCCTATGATTTTGGTATGTATGCTTTAAACGTATATTTTAATTATTTGTAATTTTCCATTTTCTCGATTAACTTTTAGCCCGAAAAGGATGTTAGTCACGAGTGGGATCACGAGTCTCAAAACGGCATTTTGCGTTGAATCACTGTAAACGTTGCATACTTTTCATATTGTAGCCACCAAATATTATCACCCTGCGTTATAATTAAAGAAATTAAATAATGTAGAATCTGCATGAATCTATGCATGTTTCTCGAACTGTGAAAAAACAACGGTACCTTAGAGCCATCAAATTTTTAATAACATAACCCTGTTCTATTACCTATTTTATATTTTGTAAAACTTTGAAGAATTTTTAATTAACAAACTCGACGATTACAATACACTGTACGGAACTGGCAACACTGTACGGAAAAAAAGCATTTTTATCTCCAGCGCGAGAGACTGTTTATCGGAAATTTTAAAGGTATTAGGATTCATAATTATTTTGTGATTTTACATTTGAATCGAATTGTATGTATTATAAGCGCCAGGAATGGGATATTTAATAAATAAAGTAAACACTATAATAATAATAAAAAGTTTTGTAAAGCCATCTCAATAATTTTCTTATTGATATGATGAACAACTGACAAAAGACTGAACCAAAAAAAAAATATATATATATATATATATGTATGCTTGCTTTGCAACACTTACGCAGTCTTTTTTTCGTCCGCTGAACGATTCTATACGGAAGCCGATGAAAATATCACTTTTATTTCTTTCGTATTATGAAACTTATTACCGCAGGTAGCAATGGCACAAGGCCTCATTTTTTTCAATATTTTCCCGTTACAAACTCTTTCTAAATACTAATTCATTTTAAAAGTATCCTGAGCTACAATTTTCAAGTAAAAGAAACCTCTTTCAAAGATTCTAAGAAGTAAAGATTTAAGCTTTCACTCTGGGAAACTGTGGTCAGTAGACGAGGTGAGGAACCGTCTCTTATATGGTCCATGTGAGGAACCCAGTGACATCACATTGCTCCCCAACAGGGTTCGTGTTGGCATCGTTCCCCTCAAAGGGATGAACCAGCCCTTCTTTTTCTTTAGCCCTGCGGATGTCATCCAATTCTACTTATGAAGTGTAAGAAGGAAGAAGAACGTGCAGTGTTTCTGCAAAGTGAAGACATGTCATTGACATTATACGCATGCTGTAAATAGTTCATCCGTTATTAAATGTGTGCTATGGACTGCGTTGTATGTAACTACTTGTCCATGGTGGAATCCCGTAGTTTTTTAGAGTTCAACGATGGATTGAGCAACACTTTCGATTTCGCAGTGCTTCTGCGCTTGCATGGATTGCATTAAGAGTTGATGGTTTAATTTTTTGTATTCATGTAAGAAGTATAAAGTTCCAGCGTACGTGGAACTGACTTCTGAAATGGGTAAGTCAACTTTAA
The DNA here is from genome assembly GCA_000611955.2 of Stegodyphus mimosarum. Classification (NCBI taxonomy): domain Eukaryota; kingdom Metazoa; phylum Arthropoda; class Arachnida; order Araneae; family Eresidae; genus Stegodyphus; species Stegodyphus mimosarum. The sequence continues at coordinate 12,514 of KK114431.1, forward strand.
AAATTTAAATTTTTTTCAATATTGCAACATGTTTTTGTGGTAATTGAGTTGATAAATTTATTGCAAACTTTGAGATTGTATCAAATCTATTGAAACTAAACGAATTGAAAAAAAAAACAATTTTTTACTAAGGAATCTTTAACTGGTATAGGTTAAGCCATAAAAAAATAAACTGGATAATGGTAACTGTGCGTCCTTTAAGCCTAATTCTACTATGGCGACGACGATAAAAGTAAAGAAACTGAAGCTAATGCAACTACCGCGGCTGTCGCCAAGTTAAGCGTTAAAATTCCTTCTTTTTGATTTAATTGAAAAGCAAAGAAAATAAAAGATAAAGCTGCAATAGTTGTAAGGTGCTCAGAATTGGTGTAATATAGATTCCAAATAGAAGATGTAAAATCAAGTCATTAATCCCTTTCAAAATAAACAAACATATATTCGATCAATTTAAACATTATATAGATGCTGTCGAACGTATTCTTACCACTAAAGTAAAATATGGTACAGGCTTCCGGAGCGTCAGCTCTGCTGTCCAAAAAATTATATAAACTAGAGGTTCCTAAAGTGTGAGCCGCAGCGCCCTGGGGTGCAGTGAAGAGTAAACAGGGCCCCTTTTACGGAATCTAAATTCAAATGACTTGCGCTGCATAAATCGCTCGTTGCATAAGAAACGGACAACACCACTCTACTCACGCATACCGAATTCGGGTTGGATTTGGCAACGCCGAATTTTTTGCTAACCGACGCCAGAGATTTCCTGAAGCCTGCTTTTAACCGTCGCATCACATCAATAGGAGTTGTCGCTAGCGTTCATTAGTGGTAGTGGCGGTAGACCGCATTGCCAAGTTAGTTTACTGTAAGCGTAAACAGTCAAATTGTTAAGTTAAATAGAAGTAGCAATAAAGTGTTCTTGGTAGTGATACACAGGGTTGTGATTTACAAACCCAGGAGAGATAAACATTATAATATCTATTTAAACATATGTATGTGAGCTGTTCGGTTGCTTTTTTTTAATTGTGCTGTTCTGTATTTTCGTCAAAAGTTAGTCTCAAAATGCAAAAATATTTATTAAATAAGCAAGTCGATAGTTCAAGTCAGAGTGGTCAAGCCTCAATAAGTGGCTGGGGAGCAAAAAGGCGGAGATATCGCAAATACGATGATAGCTATTTGGACTTTGGCTTTCTTTCAGTTGAAGTAAATAATGAAGAAAGACCGCAATATGTGCTTTGCTTGAAACTTTTATCGTCCGAGAGTACGTTCCCAAGTAAGCTAAAATAACATCTTTTCCTAACATTTTTGAAAA
>KK114431.1:26102-70559 GCA_000611955.2 Stegodyphus mimosarum
ACATTTTATACATATTATTATCATTTTTGCTTTATTTTTTAACTTTTTTTCTTTTATTTAATATAAAACAAACGTTTTTCGATAAAATTTTAAGTTTTTCAATGATATATATATCAAATACAATCTTTTGAAAAGACATGTGGCACCATCTATTGTCCAGGAAGGAACTTAAAGACATCACGGATTGGAAAAACTTTAAAATATATTGTTCTTTTCAAAATGTATATTATTTTTTAGTATTGCTCTGATTTTAATCCTTTTTAATACTTTTTCGGTGATAATTTTAATTTTTTTTCATGAAATTTAAATTATTAAATAAAGTAAATTATTGTGAATACTCTGTTTACAAATGCATACAATGTGCTTTGGAAGAGTGCTGCAACCTAGCGAACAAAATCAGAACTATTTTGTTACTGGATGGTATGACACTATGAAAAAATTCGAACACATTCCAGATTTAAAAACTGTTCTGATTTTAATCTTTTCTTGCATTTTTTAGTATTAATTTTAATCCTTTTTCAGTATCATTAGGTCCCATTTTTAAGAGTATCTTAAAATGCTATGTTAAAAAAATATTTGAAATTAGGTTCTTTTTATAAATATCTTAATCTTTTTTCACTCTTTTTATTCTTTTATATAAAATAACATAAATTTTCGTATCATAAATTATTGATACCTGAGTGTGTCTTAAAACTTCATAAAAAGAATAAAATGTTTATTAGTAAGCAGTATATGTACTCCAGTAAGAGAAACAGACTTTCTATAGACAGATGTTTATTAAATCAAAATCTGCAAAAGTTTATAAAAACTTTGATGAATTTGTAGGAGAACCGCTCCAGTTCCATATTCACTGGCGTCTACTGACACAGTTACAGGTTTGCTTTCACCAAAATACTGTAAACATGGGGCTTGCACAATCATTTGTATTAGCTGCTCATAGTCTCTTTCGATGTTTTTATCCTATAACCATTCGCTGTCTTTTCTCAAAAAGCTGTCTTAACTAATGAGTTAGACTTAACAATTGAGGTGTAAATTTCGCAAAATATGTCACCATTCCTAGAAATCGCTGCAAGTCTTATCGGCCTTTTGGTTCTGCAAACTTTTCAATCGTTTGGATCATCTTCGGATCAGGTGCGCTGCCTTTATCAGACAGTACATGTCCTAAATAAGTCACAGAGGTTTGAGATAGCTGCGTCTTCTCGATGTTAAATTTTAAATTACCACTTCTGGCTATTGTAAGTGTCTTGCACAACAGCTTACAATGTTCTTCGACAGACAATGATCCTAGGGTTAAATCATCAAAATAAGGATTTATCTCGTTCTCATTGCTAAAAATCTCCTCCATAGGCCTTTGAAATTCCTCACGTGCATTGTTTAGACCAAAAGAAAGAGCCAAATATCATAATCTTCCCCACGGCATTGTAAATGTCGTCCAAGTATGATGACTCTTCATCAAGCGGTAGTTGCCAAAATCCATTCTTGGCATCAAAAAAGGTAAATATTTAACATCCTTGGAGTTTTTTCATAAGAGCTTCTGCTGTGGGAATTGGATAGTGAGGTCTTTGAATAGACTCATTGAGTTGCCGCGGATCTAGGCAAATTCTCAATTTTTTGGCGTATTTACCACAACCATGTTGCTCACCCATTCTGTTGTCTAATCAACTTTGGCTATGATGCCAGTTTCAACCATTCTGTATAGCTCCCGCTTTACTTTTCCGTGCAAAGCAAATGGCACTTTACGTGGTGCTGCAAGATAAGGTGTATAATTTTATTTTATTTTTATCTTTACTATGCGATTTAGTTTCACAGTAAACACATCTGCAAATTCCTGTATCACTTGCTCTGATGTCTCTTCATTTTGTTTCTTTTCTTCTTTGACTTGATGATAGGTGTCTCTTGATTTTGTTTCTATTCTTGCTTGACTTGATACACCCTTTCAATCAGACCTAAGCCCTGGCAAACCTGAAGGCCGAAAACAGGAGATGATTCCAGAGTGGTTACCAGTAATTTGAGAGTTTTTGTCACTTTTTTAGTTTTACATGTAAGGTAGCACTCATTTAGTATTGGTACTTGGTTGTCACTATAATCCAATACTGGTTTTTTTAATTTTCTTAAGTATTGGCTTCTTACTCCACTTTAACAATTCACTCTTAGGTATATTGTTAACTTAGCTTCAGTGTCTAATTTGAAGTTCACTTACAGTGATCTTTTGGTACCAGACTGATGCTTTATTTGAATCCACGCCTCAACAGTTTTTACTTCCCCTAGGTAAATAAACTCGCTATCTTCCGTACGTTCAACGGCGTGCAATGTCTCTTTTGGCTTGGCGCACCACATTTTCGCCCAGTGATTTTTCCCACCGTACATGACAGACCGTTCCAAATGCGGCGCACTTCTTTGCCTCGTGTTTTCTCCCACATCGTTTGCACTCTTTCACTTGCGTAATCTGAACGGGATTAGCGCGATTTTTTTTTCTCAGAGTGTCTACGGAGATCTTGTTCTCGCTCATTTCGGTGGCTTGTGCTTTGCTATGTTCTGCCGCCTTGCATTCACTGTGATATTCCGCAGCGTCTTTTTCGCTTAATTTGACTCTCGTAATAGCCGTTCCTGCAACGCTTTTATCTGAGAGGCCTTGCATTATTTTATCATTGAGCATTCTATCTTGCGCTTGCCCATAGTTGCAATCTATTATTGCGCAACGTAGCCTTGAATAAAAGTCCGTGAATTTCTCTCTTTTCTCTTGCTTTATTTCCAGAAACTTGAATGATGCATAAATCTCATTCTGATAATCTACGAAAGATTTGTCAAACTCTTGTAGCACTTGTTTTAAGGACACTTCGGTGCTGCCTGCTTCTGGCTTCAAATCAAACGATCGATATCACTTTTCTAATTCGTTCCCCCCCCCCAAACATGTCGAAAAAGCACAGTTTTTGCTCTTTCCCACTCTTGGCTATATCTTAGAGCCTCGATATAGTCTTCAAAATCTTCTTTCCACTGTCTCCAAGCCTCCGAAGTGTTCGATCAAACGTCAAACGGTGACAAAGTGAGCAGGTTATGCGGCATTTTGTTTCAAATGCAAGTAATCCTTAAAATATTAATTTATGCATTAAATCCGTGAGCAGGGTTACTTCTGAAACCATGTTATATATGTTGACTGAACAAACATAAATATTAGATTATTTATTATTACGATTAAATTAGATAACTTATACATGTCGGGGACATCGATACTACATTGTCGGCGGTAGGTGTCGAGTGAGGTTGCACAATCACCGTGCACTTGCCTGGGCCACAGTAAGGCCAGAGGCACTGCCATCTATCGGTCAGCGCGGCAATGAATATCCTACACGCGCTACACAAGGTTTTACGTTATGTATTTCGGTTATGGAAGCCCTGTCAAAAATCATTGACACCGGTGGCTAATGCATGTGATAGTAGCGCTAATAACATGATGTGTTACACCAAAGCTGTGAAAGTCACAGAATAAAAACCATACATTATGTTTCAAGATAAAAACAATTAAGCCACGCCAAACCAGCAGCAAGTGCTAAACAGAAGTTTGCGTATAAACACGCAAAGCAATTTCCCGGACTCTCTCTCTCTTTCTCCGCTGGAACGTCGATATTTAACTTATGCATTTCTTACGCGCGATACCAAATTTAAATATTCTGGCACTGACAATTAGTGGAATGAAGGCTTATAGGAAAGTAACTTAAAATTAAATGTAACTGGTTATTTAAAATAAATATAAATCCCTACATTTGTCCATGCCAGAATTTAACAGACTTGGATAAAGGTCCTTAAAGACCTGTTACAAACTGATAAATTCTACAACTGACAAGATCTCAGCCCCGTTTACGTTCAAAATACTAAAATTTAACTCATCATAGAAGCAAATTTTCTCATCATCAGAGTTCTGCTGGAAATCCTTTGTCATCTTTCAATTGGGGTTCTGTCAACTCCTTCCAGTCATCGGTTATTTAGAATCATGTATTCATCAGTGTCCTTCCAGTCATCTGGAAGGAACACTGATGAATACATGATTCTAAATAACATGTAAAATTCACAGTACAGTCTTTTACTAAGTTCCAACCTTTATTTAGCGTTGCTTTCTCAGCTTTTCCGAACATTACTGTTTTTCATGTCACAGTTATTCAATTCACATTCATGCTTAAATTTTAACCTTTAATACCCTTTTGGTTCTCCACAATGTGTGGTGTGAAAACGCAAGTGTTTTATCTAGTGTGTAAAATCTCCACCTAAACGCACATCGACTGTTAGCATATAACAACTTTCTTAGACACACCCTAAATTCATTTCTAAGTTCTCCATGAGCTAATAAACCTGAAAATTAACTAGAGTGTCGGCGGAGAGCCCTACAAAACACATGCATACGAAAATATTTTCTACATTCATCTTAAACGCATGCAAGCTTTCGCTCAAAATCGCATGATTTGATTTAACTAAAATTTCTTTTGCGTGAACTCAATTGACTACATTAAACTTTGAATGTATTCACTTTTGTTGACGTTTTAGCACTAAATACATATTACATTTGCTCTTTTGAACTTTAAACTTTCATTAAAAGTATAATTTAACACAACAGATATTTCAACGTTTTACACACAAACGTTACACGTTTTACTTTTAAGACAACATGAAAATTTTACTTGAAAGGATCCTTTTCTTCGCCAAAAATGAGAATCTAAAATAAATTTTCATTAACAAGTACTAATACGAAGCTGCTTGTATCAAGCCAGATCTTTTGGCGAATTAACATAAATAGTCTTTCGAGAAAGAAAGCCAAACTACTAGTTCTTTACAAAACATAACAATTGTGTAATAAACTATACTAGTGCTTTCGCCAAATAAAGCTGAATTAATTTTAGTCCTCAATCGAGTGCCAATAGCTTTTATCATGTAACTTCGTATTAAAAATTTTCATGCAATTTTACATAACAGAAAAGATTTATAGAAAAATTCCCTTATCTTTGTTTTTTTAAGCTTGGTATCCGGACATTCCTTTCTTGTAGAATTCTGTCCAGGCCATCTGGTTCATCCATGAGACTTTCCGTCTCTGCTTCCTGTTCCCTGGTGGGAATTGATTTTTCTTTTTTTCACCTCTCATGAGCCGTCTCTTAGGACATACTGGCGGTAGATCTTGTTTTTCACGCTTTCTTCCTTTTACTGTCCGGAAGACTGGTTCTTTGTACATCGGTAGTTGACGACGCTTGTCCGTAAACTCGTGGTTGTTTCGATTTTTGATTTGTGCCTTCAACTTCGGCAGGCCTCTTCATTTTCTCCGTGGTTGGTCTTGTTTGTGGTAATCTTTCAATCCGCCACATCCTTGAAGTATCTTGGCGCTGTCTGCTGTCAGATCTTGTCATAAAACGGCGATGCTTGTTTCTAGCCGGGATGCTCCTTTCACGCTTGAATTTTTTTTCGTTTTGGTCTTCCACACGTTGAGGGATTCTTTTGTCTGGAATTCTTCTGTTGGTTTGGGAACTTGCAGTTTCTTTCGTTCTTTGCCTTTTCGCGGGTGGCGGAATTTCTGGTGCGGTCAGAATTGTTCCTGGTGAAGCTGCCTCTTCTAAATCGGAAGCCTGGAAGAAATCATGTAAGACATCGAAATCTTTACGATCATAGCACTTTTTTAATTGATCCGGACTAGCCTTTGTTCTTTCTCCCGAATCTGTTTTTAAGTACATCACAGCCCCAACGATCTGCTGTACTACATAAGGTCCTTCAAATTTATGGACGAATTTCGATACGACGTTTTCAGGTGCACTAGACAAAGTGAATTTTCTTTTCAACACCTTATCCCCCACTTTAAAATCTGATTCGCGGCGTTTCCTATCGTAGTAAATTTTCTGTCGCTTTCTTGCTACGTCGGAATTTTTCAAAGCTTCATCAATCAGCTTTTGAATATTTCCCTGTATAAATTCTCTTTCTCGTTCTTGAACAAAAAAACGTTTGTCTAAAGGAGTCAACATCTTCCTACCCAGAAATAATTCAGCGGACGTTTTACCCGTTGTATTATGCTTGACAGTTCTTAAAGCATAGGCTAGTTCATCAACGCAGCCATCCCAGCGTTTATGATATTTTTTAAAGTAACTTCTAATTATTTTAACTGTGTTTTTATTACCTCTTTCCACGATGTTTGCTTGTGGTCTCTACGGGACCATTTTCATATGCCGCATGTCAAGCCCTTTATACAGGTTCTAAAAAATTTGACTAACAAATTGCCTACCATTATCGCTTATTACTTTTAACGGTGCACCGTACTTTAAAACACTCTTATGTAAGAACGCATTTGCAACTATTTTAGCCGACGCTCGGTGTAAAAGGAATTATTTCTACCCACTTAAAAAAGTTATCTGCAATCACCAAAAGACATCGGCTTTTATTTAAGTCGCTTTCGGGAAAAAGGCCAAGAAGTTCTATTCCAAGGATCTCGTTAGGAAAAGTCGTGCGAATAGTATTTAGATACCCGGCCGAGCTATAATTAAGGTCGCTAATTAACTCACATAACGTAGAGGACCTGACATACGCTGTTACTACCTTCTGTATTTGCATAAAACACAGCGGACTCTACGCACCAGTTTCCTCAACCTTAAGTGACCGGCTGTGGGGCTGTCATGAAGTTCCTGCAAAATACTTAATCGTAGTGTGGCGGGGATGGCTGGTTTCAGCTCGTGGTTTACATTTGTCGATTTAGTATAGAACAACAGATTATCTATGATCTCGTAATTTCGGGCTTTATTTCTCGATTGCAGCAAGATCTGCATGTTGAAAATTATCTTGATCCTTTAAATAAGCATGGGCATTACCGAATTCTGGATCCTTTCGCAATTCAGTTATAATTGTTTCACGAGAATCTAAAACTTTAGAAGTTACCATAGCACATTTTATTTGGTCACCATTTTCATCCAGTTTAATTCTTGACAAGGCGTAGGCCACTGTATTTTGCTTGCCGGGAGTGTGCTTAATTATGAAGTTGTATTCTTCTAACTTTAAGGACCAACTAATTATTCTAGGAGTTAAATTCTTTTGAGAATATAATCTGCCTACGGCCGCATCATCTGAGTAGATTGTAACTGGGGCTTTTCCAAGGTAAACCCTGAACTTCTGAACTGCCATTAACACGGCTAACGTTTCCCTTTCTGTCGCTGTGTAGTTCCTTTGTGTCAGACCTAAAGTTTTGCTGAAAATGCCAAGGGGTGCCCTTTTTGAGTTAAAACTGCACCCACGGCGAAATCTGAAGCATTAGCCGCAATCTCCAAGTTCTCGCCCTCTTCCGGGAATTTTAACACTGGGGCATTAATTAGAGCTGATTTCAATTTTTCGAAAGCGGTGTTCACCTCCGCTGTCCATGCAAACTTGGGTTCCTTTCGTTTTAAAACTAACAGAGGTTCGACAATATCGGGCAAAATTTTGGATAATCGAACGATAATATGCCAATAAAAAATGAAAGTTTCTTCACCGTATTTGGCGGAGGATAATTTTGTATTGCTTTTATTTTAGAATCCTCAGTCTCGATACGCTTAGCTGAGATTTTGTACCCTAAATATCGCAATTCTCTAGTTGCGAATTTACATTTTGCGGCATTAATACTTACACCTACTTCTTTTAATAATGAGTAGTAGCCGGGCGTCCTCGTGCAGCGGAAGTGACGTCACAGAAAAGAGACGTAGTCGCCGCCATCTTGGATTACGCGACAACTGGAAGTGACGTAGATGGATAGGATGACGTAGACGGAATGACGTCATGCATAGTTTAGTTTTTACTTCTGTGGCAATGACTCTAAAATTCAAAGTTTTCATTTTTTGTGGCGACGACAATATTTGTTTATGTTTATAGCAAAGAGCTCTTGAACCACGTGTTCTTGAATGACGTCAGCTTTATTGTTTTCCTTTATTATTTTAGTTTCTTAATATTTTTAATCATTATTTTTTATTATTTAATTATGAATCATCATTTTTAATTATTTAATTCGTCATTATTTTTAATTGATTCTATTATATTTTAAGCCATTTTTAATTAATTTAATATCATTTTCCCTGAATTTTAAAATAACTCCATGGCCGGGATTCGAACATACTATCTCTGGGATGGAAGGTCTGGCGCTTTACCGCTCAGCTACCTTTTCATGCTTCAAACCTGTTATTTTTCCATTTGAAGCCAAAATCACCATAACGTCACTAGGCTGGGGAGAAAACACGTTATCTCTATTGAAGTTTCTGCGTGTCGAAACCGCTTCACGCTTTCTACATCCGCCGTGGTGAACGTATACACTCTAAAGGACCAATCAGCATCTCGCTAACAATATTTACCTCCTTTTAGCCACTTTGCGTTTTTCTTTCTTATACATCGTCTATATTACGCCGATGATACGGCCATACTTTGCAGCTCCATAAATCCAAATAAGGCAATTGAAAAACTACAAAATGCAATAAACCTCATCAATGGATATTTCAAAGCTTGGAAAATTAAAATAAACCCATGTAAATCGCAAGTGGTAAATTTCAGATATAATAGAAAGCATGTTACAGATATCAAAATTGACGATAATCCAGTCCCACATTCTGATACTGTAAAATATTTAGGAGTGATTCTTGACAAAAAAATTAAATTTTACGCCGCATATTAACTATGTAAAAGAGAAAGCACAGAAGGCTTTTATGTCTATCTACCCGCTCCTGGGAAGGCAATCAAAGCTACATCTTAATACTAAGAAGATTTTATACTTGCAGGCAATACGGCCTATACTATTATATGCAGCTCCGGTTTGGGCAGCTACGTCAAGATCAAACAGACAAGCTCTACAAAGGCTTCAAAATAAGTATTTGAGAATCATTACGGACGCGCCCTGGTTTGTTCGAAACTCAACGATACATAACAGTTTAAAAATCAAGCCGCTGGACAGCGAAATCTTGGTAGCATCACATAACTTTTTTTCGAGTTGTGATAGACATAGCAATAATGCCGTAAGAACTATTGGAGACTACGATTACACCATCGTTCAACGATGTAAAAGGCCACGGACGATACACCATAATGCACAGTGGTGAATGTATATAATGTAAATATTGTATATAGTCTTTTCCTATTTTAATTGCAATTATTTCATTTTTACAAATTTCATTTTAGATTTTCTCAGTAATGTGTTCTCATATATGTAAATATGCTATTACTATAGAAATGCTATCTTCACCCAACTATGAATTATGCCTGACATTCATATTGCTATCATAACGAAATTGCTATCAACTGATATTATTTTGAGAAATGCTTGGACTTTGATTATGCATCGTCACTGCTACGAAATTGCTATCACTTCGTTGCGGGATATGCCTGAACTAGATATGCCTTTTTGGAAGTTTAACAGCACAAATGTGCAGAAGTGTGCAGTTCCTTTCATCGGATCAGATAAGTATTCACTTTATTTAGGACACTTAAGAGATTAATGGATGAGTAAAGATCTTCGGATCGCACACTCATAAAGAATGAAGATGACCTATGACCTATGATCGTCTATATATCATGGACCTTATAAGAAATAGACCAACCCAAACTGGTTTTCTCCTTCGTCTGACGCATTCACGGCTGTCCCCTTGATCACATCCGAAGGAGTAGTGGCAATTACAGAGACTTAACATTGGTGGGCTATTGCAGCGTGTATAATTGTCAAGAAAAAGATGGTTGTAGCTCCTCATTTCACAAATTAGAATTTTTCCGTATTTTTATTTTTGAAATTGAGATTGATTTTTAAAAATTTAGCGTATTTATCAAACATAATTAAGGTCCAAATAATTATAAAGCTGTCGCATGCTTTCAGACCTGGATATTTTTTTTTAGCTTTTCCTATGCTATAAGGAAATTTGCAGCTACTACTTCTAGAAAATAGTATTTTAAATCTGAACTAATAGAAAATTTCAAACAAACAATTTTCTCTTAAATTTTTATCTGTTTATTGGTGCAAATAAGTAAAAAATACTAAAACACCTAAAAATGAATTTTAAAAGTATTCGTTTAAAATTCTAAACTGTGCTGCATTTTTAAAAAATTGTAGGTGAATATTACAGCATAATTTCTATAAAAGAGTTTTATTTCAATAAAAATAGCGATTTTAACAACTTAATAATTTTTATGCATTTATTCTAATGTTAAAATAGTATTTAACTGTAATAATTAATTATGCTAATATTTTATAGTGATTATTTTTAAAATTTATTTCTAGTTCTGCATAAGATTTTTTTATTTCTTGTGAATTTAATTTATTAGTCCAAAAGAGGCGGTAGCCCAGAAAGGCTATTAGTTTCGAAACGGCATTTTGCGCTGTTTCCCTATAAATGTCCGTTTCGCTTTGAAAATTGTTGCCACCAAATATTATCTCTCTGTATTATATTTAAAGAAATTAAATAATGAAGAATCTTCATGAATACATGTATGTTTCTCGCACTGTGAAAAAACGACGGTATCTAGAGATATATATAATTGTGAATAACGCAATCCTCCACCCAAACATAGACACCTGGAAGGCCGAATTTCGAATTTGCTTTAATCCATTTCCTATTTTGTAAAACTTTAACGAATTTTCGATTAACAAACTCAATGAATTCAAAGCGAGCAATGGCAACACCGTACGGAAAATGACATTTTTATCTCCAGTGCGGAAATTCTAAAGACATGTTGTTTTCAAGTATTTTGGGATATTGCCGTTGAATTGAATTTTATGTGGTTTACGTGCGAAAAACATGATATTCAGTAAATAAAGGTAACACACAAAACGTTAAAAAAGTCCCTTTGCGCGTAGTGTAAAATCTAAGTGCTTCCAGATTTTACTTTATTTTATTTTTTGAATTGCACACAGAAAAGTTTATGCTCCAAATTTTATGAACTATTAAAATAAATAATCATCTTGTAATGTTAATAATTAATGCTCATATAATCAAATAAATGATCATCTTGGAATGTTATAATAATTTTAGAGTCCACTGCCTGAAAATACTCAGAAAATTTTAAAAAATGTTATCAGCTATTTTACCTTATTTGTTTCAAAGCATCATCTACTATCAATCATGTTTGATTTTACTTTACTTGTACGCAAAAGTAAGTTAATATATTTTGTGTTTAGAGTTTTTACCGTTTTACCGAAGTAAACATGTTTATACAAGAATTATGCATGAAAATAATACGCAAAATGCAGTAAAAAGTGCTTTTATGAGATATATTAAATCTTACTTGAAAAAACTGTGACTTTCATAATCTCATCAATATACAACGAATCACTTTTAATAATTAAAAACAGTTATGTGGTACAAACGCCATAGGTTTCAATGTTAAACTAAACCAGATTGTCCCTACTCCTTCTTGTGGACATGTGGGGGACGCGCGCTCCGCCCACTGGGTTAGTCTATCTCTTATAAGGTCCATGGGGAAACCGAGGTTTTCAATGTTAAAGTAAACCAGATCGTCCCTACTCCTTCTTGCGCACATGTGGGGGGCGCGCGCTCCGCCCACTGGGTTAGTCTATCTCTTATAAGGTCCACGCTATGTATTCACTTGCGTTGACGATTGCAGTCATCAACTTAGGCATGGATGACGCGGAACCCTGTTCGTTAATCGCTGTATTCGCACAATATTTCACGTTAAAACAAACTGTAGAAAAGTTACAGCAACTACAGATTGATTAACCGAAGAGCAGGAGAATAATCTCAGCTCAATGACTACGGAACTGGAAAATAAGCAAAAATTCTTTACCATAAAAGTGGTGCGGAACTTGTTAAGAAGGCAATTTCAAATTCTCAAGAAAACGCGGAAAAAGATTGGCAAGCTGCCCCCGCTAAGCGCGGACGAAACAGAACAAATTCAAACGAGGAATCTTTTCCCCCCGCTTAAATCAAATAACCAATTCAGCTCACTACAAGAAGAAAACTTAGGCGATAATCGAATGGAGGCGGATACGGATCCAGACCCCACCCCCTACGTAGAACTCAGGCAATACGCAGGGAAAATCCCGCCAATTGTAATCACGCAGTAAATTAATTGGAAAGAACTTAGGAAAGAAATGAAAGAAGAATTGAAAATGGAGTAATTAGAAGGGAAAAAAGAAGGTGAAAACCTAGTTATCAAACTAAGCTCAGTCGAAGACTACCGTAAAGTTCAGGATAAACTGGAAAAAAGAAAAATCTCCTTTGATACCTTTGTGTTCAATTCAGATAAATGCAACTGGGTTGTAATCAAAGATTTAACACTAGATTACAGCTCTGAGGAAGTTAAAGAGGAGCTTGAAGCCAAAAAATCCCCGTTATAAACGTGCGACAAATCCAAAGAATGCGCGACGGAGTGTCCACGTGGCTCCCAGTTTTTTATGTAGAAACGCCCAGGAATGAAGACGGTAAAAAAGTACGCCACGTAAAATATATTTGTGATATGAAAATCAGAGTGAAAGGATATAAAGGAAGACCAAGGCCCACCCAATGCTTCAATTGTCAGCGATATGGGCACACGCAGAAAGCGTGTCACAATGAACCAAGATGTGTCTGCTGTACAGAAAGCCACAAATCTTTCGAATGCCCTAACAAAAATAAGAAGGAATACGCTGCGAAATGTATATTGTGCGACGGAAATCACGCTGCCTGCAGTTTAGAATGCCCAAAAAGACCGGAGAATTTGGCCCATACAGCTAAACACTTAAAAAGTAAGAGAATTATTCCCAGCAGTTCAGTTCAGTTGGCATGAGTCTGGCAGCCTATAGTCAAAACTTTGACTTTCACTGCCTAGCTTGGAAATTGCCCTTGGGCTTGGTAAGATAAATTATAAAGGAGTAACCTCCACGCCAAACGGCGAAGCTAGGATCAGTACTAAAGTACAGCATTTGTAAATAAAGATAAAAGATGAGCCTCCAAAATCAACAAGCATCTAGTGCTGCTGAGCTGATGGCAAAAAATAGTACCACAGCAGTGAAAGATTGAAAAATGAAAATATTATGTGTGAAAATATAATGTGAGAAAGAGAAAATATGAGAGTAATAGTACAGTTAAGTACAAAATTGGAAAAATCAGCTATAAATGACGAAATTCAGGCAACAGAATGTACATAGTTCAAGCTCCAAGTAAACAAAGTTCAGCTTAACATTGGTGAATAGTTCATGTATCATTATACACTGTTACGTTTCAAATAAATGATGAAAATTATTATGAATACTTTGTAAATTATCGATTTCACAGTAGCGAAGTGATGATCATAAAGTAAACATGATAAATATTGTTCATTGAGCTTTGTCATATCCAAAGTCGTATCTGTGGGAACTTACAAAGTCTCTATGATAAGAACACTGTTACATTAAACACAAAAACACAGTCACATTTGAGCTTTGCAAAAACTTCTTGTTTAGAAAAAAGAAAGTCCCAAAGTGAAATCAGATTATATACAAATGTGTACACTATATACAGTCACCACTTCACATTGTGAAAAATGCTTCTTGGACGCTTTGCAGCAATTTCCAAAGTTGGATCATAATTGATGAGATCCCTAATATGCTTGTATTTTGATTTTTCAATTTTTTGATAAAAATTATGGCTGGTACTAATAATCTGGTCTGGGATAGGTCGAATCTTGAGTTCACGATGAATTTGTATATTTCTAATGTACCATGGTGCTTGAATAATATCTCTGAGAATTTTATTTTGAAATATCTGGAGTTTCTTTCTATAAGTTTTATAAACTGTGGCCCAAATTGGGATGGCATAAAGTAAAGTTGGCCGAATAAGGGTAACATAAATTTGTTTCTTAACTTTGATACTTAGGTTAGATTTTTTATTAATTAACGGCTGAAGTGCAATTTTGGCGGCAGTAGCTTTACGTAAAGCATGTTCACTTTGTTCTTTGAAGAGAAGTTGAGCATCAAAATAGACTCCAAGATATTTAGTACTAGTAACCTCCGGGATTGGTGTATTATTGATCTGAATGTTAACGTTGACAGGCATGTTTCTTCTGTGTCTTCTGAAAAGGAGAATCTGACTTTTGCTTGGATTTATATTTAATTTCCATTTTTGAAGATAATGAGATATATGACCAATTGCAATTTTGAGCTTATCTACTGCAAGTTGTGGTTTGATGGATTTAGTAAAAATAGCGGTATCATCCGCATACTTAACAATTTTTGTATTAAGTGGCAAAGGCATATCATTAATATATATATTAAAAAGACAAGGCCCTAAAACACTTCCTTGTGGAACTCCATTTCTAATATATTTCTTGGTGGAATAGGTATTATTGATTTTAACTTGAAAAGTGCGATTTTTGAGGTAGCTTTTTAAGAGCTTTATGAAATTAATTGGCACCCGAACAAGGTGTAACTTGAAGAGTAAGCCTTCATGCCACACCTTGTCAAATGCCTTCTCTAAATCCAGGAAGCAGCTTGCAATAGTATTCTTTTTAGCAAAGGAGTCAGCAATAAATTCAGTGACATTTAGTAATTGATGAGTAGTACTGTGTCCAGCTCTGAACCCATATTGCTCATTGCTGATGATGTTGTTATCTTCAAGATGTTTGGTGAGTCTTTTCTGAAGAATTCGTTCAAAAATCTTGCCCATCCCTGGAAGTAAGCTGATCGGACGATAAGAATTGGGATCTTTAGGATTTTTGCCAGGCTTAAGAAAAGTAATAATATTAGCATTTTTCCATTGCTGTGGATAATAATTCAGCCGGATACATGCATTAATAATATTTGTAAGAAGCACAATATAATTTTTAGGTAGGATCTTTAGGATTTTATTTGAAATTCCATCAAAGCCTGGCGCTTTTCTATTTTTTAAATTTTTGATAATTTCATAGATTTCAGAAGGAGAGGTAGGAGTCACGTGATCAGTTCCAACACGATCGGTGAGATGCAGGTTGAAATTGTTCACATCTTCATCAATTTCGGAATTACTATTGTAGTTATTAGAGAAAATTTTTTCAAGGTGCTCAGCTAAAGCTTCCGCAATTTCTTTCTCAGAGTAAACCAATCCATTATTAGTATTAATGGGGCCGATGTCATAACTGGAATTCTTCCTAAGCGCTTTCGCAATTTTCCAAACAGTACCAGGGTTATAGTCCATATTTTCTAAAAGATTTTCCCAAGTATTGGATCTGTATTCAGCAATTGCAGCTTTGACTTCTCTAATTTTTCTGTTAAGTTGATTTTTAATGGCTGGATCACAGGTGCGTCGCCACTGTTTTGCAACTCGATTTTTGTCTTTAATTTTTTGTAAAATTTCTTCTGGTAATTTTGGCTTTTTATATTCTTCATAGGAAGTAGCTTTATTCAAGGCCTGATTGATTTTGTGGTTAATTTTTGTAATTTGTTCTTCAATATTTGAGATATTGGCAAGAACCGGATGCGCAGGTAGTTTTTCAAGATAGTAGTTAAATTTTGTCCAGTCCGTAATATGTTTTAATGGAAGAGTTTTTTCAAAGCTATGGTATGTAAAGTTAACAGGAAGATGGTCAGAATTTAATTGATTATGTACACTTAAGTAGGGAATTTGTTGAACATTTTTTGTGATAGTAATATCAAGCACATCAGCAGAACCATGATAGTCATATCTGGTAGGATCACTAGGGCCGAAAATTTTTATATCATTAAGTAGAGAGTAATTATAAAGGAAGTTACCATTTTGATTATTACGTCTAGAGTTCCAGCTTATGTGTTTTGCATTCAGATCACCCGCTATAATAGAGGGAATAGTAATGCTGTTAAAAATATCTAAATCAGAAGAATTGAGCATGATCCGAGGTGGATTATAAACAGAGATGAACAAAACAGGTTCACTAGTGCGTGAGTGTACAATAACTGCAGTGAATTCAATTCTAGTATTACCTGTGAGGATATAGCTGGTGGAATGTAGATAATTTTTGACCATTATAAGAGTTCCGCCGCCTCTATTGTAGTGACGATCAGTCCTGTAGATTTTAAAACCTTGGATTTTAAATTTATCACTCGCCCGAAGGTGAGTTTCATTTATCAGAAAGATATCTATGTTATGATGAGTTGCATAATTAAGGATCTCAGTGTTTTTGTTTTTAACACCATTGGCGTTAAAATACGCAATATTAATACTGCTTGCAGCAGTGATATGGCAATTTACAACATTATTATAAGGTCTAAAACTCATAATTAAGGTTGCAAATTATGTCGAAAGCTTCACAGCCTATCTGAATCTTGTCCAGAATTGATTTTGCCGAGAGAAATCTTTGTAAAAGCGATTTCCCTATAGTAATTAAGTTTTTGATCCACATAATGAAGCTGTGGGTGGAGTTAGTGTTGAGAGGATTGCTTTCAGCTTTTGGAGCTTCCTGTTTGGCTGAGGTTGATCCTGGTATATTACTATTGGTTTCACTTCTAGATTTTGGTGCGCTAGGCAACGGAGGGAAATTTTC
Source organism: Stegodyphus mimosarum (assembly GCA_000611955.2). Taxonomy (NCBI): domain Eukaryota; kingdom Metazoa; phylum Arthropoda; class Arachnida; order Araneae; family Eresidae; genus Stegodyphus; species Stegodyphus mimosarum. The sequence continues at coordinate 42,531 of KK114431.1, forward strand.
TAAGTCATTTGGAATATTATACGTATTGGAATTTTGACTTGTTCTTTCTCTTCGCGCTTGTCGTTGAGCGATCTTTTCCTTGATATTATTTGGGTGTTTATCGCAACCCCGATAAGAACTTACATGCGGGCCACCGCAGAGGGCACACTTTCCTGGTATATTCGGGTCTTTTTTACAAGTATAGGTTGCATGATTTTCTCCACATTTTAAGCAGCGTGTCTTGTGCTTGCAATGTGCTTTACTATGCCCGTACCTTTGGCAGTTATGACACTGCGTCGGGCCGGGCGTAGTCTTGAAGGTAACAATTTTTACTCCTAGATCAAGGATATGTGTAATCGAGTATATTTTCTTGCCATTGATACTTCTTTCTACTTCAGCAAGAAAAGTTGGCATTTTAACAATTTCTCCATCGATCTTCTTAGTGAATTGCTTAACAGCAATAATTGGAATACCTTTTTCTTTTAACTCCTCAACTATATCTTCGGGTTTGGTGTGAGCTGGGAGCTTTTTGATAACAGTGCGTATAGGTTTTTCCATCGGTAAAGGAAAGGTATGATAAGGAATGGTCTGTTCATCTAAATACCTAGTTGCAGATCTATAATCATCGGTACTTTTCACTTTGATATGAATGTCCGTGCCTTTGAGATTACATTCTATGTTAGAAGTAACTTTCTTAATTTCATCACGTAATTTCTTCCAATCAGAGACATCAGAGATGATAATAGGCGGGATTCTGTTCGCCGTCTTTTTAGGCTTAACGAAATCTCCTTCAGAATTTTGACTATCTTGAGAATTTTGAGAACTGATGATCTGAATATCCATATCATCATCATTATTTAAAGCAGCAAACTTGTTTTTAATTGACGTGGTCGATGTGTCACTGGAATCACTTAAATTGCGTTTATGAGTTTTACGCGGTTTGATCCAATTTCGTTTTTGGCTATCATTGGGAATTTGCTTATCCTCAGCATTGTTTTGCTGACTTATGGAGATAGGTTGGGTACCTTTTGAAGATTGACTTTCAGTTGGCAATTTGGCATGAGTTTTATCGGGAATAATATTAAGACCTGTCATAATTTCATCAGTTAAGTTGTCAACATTTTTGAAACCTGCACAGGTTTTTTCTAACGTATTAACCGCTTCATTAATATCGTTTAAGATATCCTGAGAGACTTGTACATTACCATTTAGAATAGCATTCCTTTGAATGGTTAAGTTAAGTAGCATAACATATTTAAGTTCAGGGGTGCCATTATTAATTATATCCTGAATTTCAGTTTTGTGTCTAACAAAATCTAGATCCATAATTAAGCCTAAACTAACCGAGAACCCAACGATCTCGAAGCAAGGCAATATCCAACATATTATCAAACAAAAATCTTAACTCTGAAAAGAGCAAAGATGAAAGAACTTACCGAGTTGATCCAATTCAGAAGCAAGAAGCTAAAATATGACCAGCTCAAAGCAAATCCAAAGCGGAAGTAATTATTCCCAGCGCTATGGTCGAAAAGGAGAAGATCATCACCCGCGCTACCCCGAACCAATCAGAGAAGAGCGCGGACTCGAAGAGTTACGCTTCCGCCGCCGCTCCGAAATCTAACAAGCCAAACGAAAAATACAAAGTTAAAGCAAAAAAAAATGTTCCAGAAACTGAAACTCACAATATTGAAGATTTTAATAAATTTATTAAAAACCTTTATATGTTATATCAGAAATATAAAGGCTCCAACAATCAGATGTACAAAATTAAGTTTGGCCCTAGAAGCCATTCAGATGTTCGTTTTAAGCTATCATGAATAATTACATTCCGAGTAATCTACTAACAAATTTTAAGCATATTAATTATGCTAAATTCATGTTTTGGAATAGTAATGGAGTTAAGAAACATATCACGGAGCTTCGAGATTATATCAACCGACACTGCCTGGTTGTTGTTTTATTGAATGAGACTCATCTTAGACCACCTAATTCCTTCAAAATCGCAAACTTCGACGTTTTTCGCAGCGACAAAATGCATAATCGAGGCGGAGGAACCGCCATCGCCACAAAGAAATATCTAAACTGCTGCAAATTTGCTCTTCCTGTTTTTCAAAGTATAAAAGCCTGCGCATGTATAATAAAAAGTAAAGATATAGAGTATTTAATCGTCTCCGTTTACAAGCCGCCAGGGAACTCACTAAATACTCAAGTCTTGGATTACATAGCAAGACTCGGCTACCCCACGATAGTAGCAGGTGATTTGAATTGTAAAAGTACAAACTTCGACTGCAGAGTTGGAAACGAAGACGGTAGCATTTTATATAATTATATGCTAAATAACAATGTACGCATTTTTGCTCCCAGAGAGCATATGTACATCCCCACGTATCATAGAAACTCTGATATTCTGGACATTATGCTTACCTTTAATGTACCTCAACAACCCTATCTTTATGTCAATAATGATCTGTCGTTGGACCACCTACCTGTTAGATTCACGCTATATGGATTAAGACATGGACTGCCAGCAAGCAAAACCCAAACAACCTGGAATATCTTTCAAAGTGAAATTGACAAAAATATCTCCACGGCTGCCTCCTTCAGCTCCAAAGAGGACATCGACAGAGCCATTCTCAAACTAAATACGAAAATTCAAAACGCAGTTAAAAAAGCGCAATACACAAGGAATGAAAATTATACGCTACCGTATCATATCCGCCTCAAAACTAGGGAGAAAAATAGACTAAGGAAAACCGCTCAGAGAACAAACAATCCAGAAAGCAAGAGAATTTTCAATAGATGCAATAGAGAATTAAGAAAAGTGATGCAAGACTATCGTGATGAAGCATGGAATAACTTCGTTAGCAGCTTATCGCACACGGATGCTACGGTGTGGAGAATCAGTAAAGCACTTAAAAAAGAGGAAAATACAATCGGCCCTATCAAGCATAACAATCAGGATTACTATAATGCAAACGATATTTCCAACATTTTTGCGCACGGCTATGAAAAGCAATTCACTTTAAATGATTATCCGAATCCGAATGATATCAACATCGAAAATCACGTGAAGGATTTTATTTCAATCCACGTTCATGATAACTACCGTCTTATCACCCCAGGACAAGTCAAAACTATCACTGAGAACCTCAACGCGAAAAAAGCAGCCGGCTTCGGTGGAATTGGAAATAAGGCTATTAAAAATTTGAACAGAAAAGGAATAGTCCTTATTACAAAGATCTTCAACGCCTGTCTTAGAGTAAATTACTTTCCTAACACCTGGAAACACGCGATAGTGACCGTAATTAAAAAACTAGGAAAGGACGGAAGAGTCACATGCGGTTATCGACCAAGTAGCCCGCTTCCAGCACTTGCAAAAGTATTTGAAAGAATAATCATCACTAGGATAAAAAAAATTCATAGAAGGGAAAAACCTACTACAAAACTACTAGTTTGGCTTCAGATCTGGATTTTCAACCGAACATCAAATAGCAAGAATAGCAGAGAAAATTGGATTCCACCTAAATAAAAAAGAGACGGTACCGGCATTGTTCCTGGACATCGTAAAAGCTTTCGACAAGGTTTGGCACGCGGGCCTCCTTGCCAAGCTCATAAATTATCAATTTCCATCTGCATTAATCACTATGATTTTTAATTATTTAGGAAGCAGGTCCTTTCAAGTCAAAGTCAAAAATATACACTCCATAAAGGAGTTTATTCAAGCCGTTCTACCTCAAGGAAGTCTGATCTCCCCAATTTCATTTATCATATTTATTAATGACATGCCCAGCATCCCTAAAACTACGTTCGCCCGCTACGCAGATGACACAGCAATTATATGCAGCTCAATTAATCCCTATCGCGCAAGAGATAACTTGCAGAAAGCAGCAGATATACTCTCCAAATGTTCATAGCACGGAAAATCAGGATACATTCTTCCAAGTCTCAAGTAATCTTTTTCCGAACATATCTCAAGTAAATTACGAGCATTGCGATAGATGGCGCCAAAGTACCGAAGGTGTCATGTGTTAAGTATCTAGGAGTTATGTTGGACGAAAGATTAACCTTTCGTCCACATACACTCTACATTAGGGACAAGGCTCACAAGGCATTCATGTCTATCTACGCATTACTCGGAAGAAACTCGAAGTTACAGCTCAGCACGAAAAGAATTTTCTACCTACAAGCGATTCCACCCATAATACTATACGCGGCGCCGGCTTGGGCCGCTACAGCCAGATCAAACAGAAGAATTTTACAAATTCTCCGGAATAAGATCCTACGCATTATCACAAACTCCCCATAGTTTGTGAGAAATACGGTAATCCATCAAGGATTAAAAATCTTACCAATAGATAGTGAACTACTTAAAATTTCTCACAATTTTTACGTGAAATGTGATAACCACTAAAGCGAAGCCTTCAGAAGTATAGGTGACTATGATTATACAGTGTTGCAAAGAATCAAACGACCAAGGACGATTCATCACAATGAACTGTTGTGATCTTGTAAATATTGTATATATTTTCGTATTGTTTTACGCATTTTTTCATATATTTTGTATTTTCTACGCCCCTGATAAAGCTTATGGACTTTGCGGGTAATACCTTGAACTCACGTGATCATTCTACGCACAATGATTGGTCAGAGCACTGAAGCTCCGCCCGCCACAGGATATAGTTTCAGCTCACATAGACCACATCCAGACAGCCACGGGACGCCAAAGTTACCACAGTTGCTCCAAGATATGCTAAAAGATTGCTATGCCATTACTTGCTTATTGCCTTTATGGGTGTACTCAGCACATCAGGTGCAGACGTAAGCTCCAAAAATTGGATTTTTTACTTTTTCTTATAGGTTCCCCAAGTGGGATAAATAGAGAAAAGAAAGCCACGCGGTCGAACACCATTTGCCAAAGTGATGGCCTAAGACCTAAGATTGCAGTCATTTCTACTGTGGTTGTTGCTCAGTGAACGTTTTCTTGCCCTTTTGTTATTTTCTTTTGCGCCATTTTATTTTATCTACACGATGTCTACTAAACGAACTGCATCTGCATCTAATGTAAGTATATTTTGCTTAACCTTATTTTTGGATTACCATTTTTTGAAAAAGAATTTATTTTTTGAATACGTTATTTATTTTAATTTTTAATCGTTAGGTTCTATTTGAGGGTCCTGATTTTCCTTTCCGCGATTCTGATGATGATGTAAGTTTTTTACACGTATTTCCGTAACGTATTTTATTTCTATTTGAATGTATTTTGAACGTATTTATTTTTTTTTTATTTTGATAGTTAATAGATGAAATTGATCAGATTTTTCTGGAAAATCCTACTGCCCCTGTATTACCAAGTGGGTTCGGGATTTGAGGTAAATATTTCAGTATTTTTAGATTCTGTTAGAATATTTTTTAAATGTGGTACAAGAATTTATTTATTTTAATTTAGACTTCTCCTTCATCAGCTAGTGGCCCTGTTTTTATAGCTGGTTCGGATGGACGTTCAGTGTGTATTTTTTGCATGATTTTTTATAATAAGGTACTTTTGAAAGTGCTTGATTCTTACCGAAATTCTTACCGATTGTGCTCACAGAAAGGTCTCTTCACCGGAACCATAAATATCAGGCCGAGGAGATAACCTACCGAGCCATTGTGAACATAGAAGGGCTGCCTCAGGACCTGCAAGGAGTTCCCATGGTTCGAATTCCGGACACCGTCCGGGAATTATTCGAACAGCTCATTCGGCGTACGACAGCCGATTTGGACCCATCGGATCTTATCCGATTCTGCATCCAAGCAGAAGGGTTGGATAAGCCCATCAGCACATCTTTAATGGCAGTTTCGACCTTAACAGTCGAAAAACTTTTGGCTGCAGTCATCAAAGTGCTGCAGTCAAAAGACAAGATCGAACTGGATGCAGGGTTCTCGGTGGACGTGATCACCATCAGATGACTTGTCGGTGCCGAACGAAACAGGAGAGTGGTGAATATCTCCATGTACAGATTGAATAAAAAATCCATCCTATCTATCCCGTATGATAAGGAAGGGCTATGTTGCGCTGAGGCGATTCTTTATGCCTTGGCCCATTTGAAGAAGGACACGACCACTATTAATGCCTTGAGAGATCGTCGTCGGCCAGCCCTTGTGAAACGTGCTAAAGAACTCCATGTGGCTGCTAGTGTTCTTTTAGGTCCTTGCACGTTTGCAGAGATAGCTATATTTGAAGACCATCTGGATACTCAAATCGCTGTCTTCTTCAGAATATCAGAACCCGGTAAGTCATTATTTTTTATCTCAATTACGATATTTCTGTTTTAAAGTACTAGCTTTCAAATTACTTAAATATTTTTCTGCATGTGTTCATATCGTAATTTTTAGTTCTTTTCTGTTTTGTACTATGTTTGTGGTAAAATTAATTTTGATACAAGAATAATTTTAAAAAACAGTTTCAACGGACTGAAAAATTAAATGAGTACCATTATAGTTTAGGATTATGTTATTTGCATGTTAAAAATTTAATGCATGGTGACTTTAGAATTACTTTATGCATGTATGCAATTCTTTTCCATGCTATAGGTAAAAAAACTGAAAGTTTTTAGGTTCTTCGACTTTGGAATTTATTTTAGAAAAGGTTTTCGTTTAGAAGATAAAAATGTAACGTGAATCTTTATTTTTAGATTACTTTAAATTTTTATATTAACTTCATATCTTATGCATGTACGCATAAAATGCATGCATGCGTGCAATTTGCTTAGACGTTAAAAATAAAACTTGAAAATATTGAATGCACACTGAATGTTTAAATTAACTTTATGCATGGATGCAGTTCGGTTCGATGTTAAAATATAACATGTCAAATTGAATGCATAGTGAGATTTTAGATTACTTTAAATTGTTAGATTAATTTCATATTTTATGTATGCAATTTGTTAAAACTTGTAAATTTTTTTTTATTTTTAGAATACTTTAACTTTTATGCATGTAATTCGTTTCGATACTATAAATGCACGGAGAATTTTTAGATGACTAATTTTATGTATGCGATTCGCTTCGATGTTAAAAATATGACTTGTAAAAATTGAGCGCATGGTGATTTTTAGATTAACTTTATATTTTATATATGTAGCATTTCGTTTAGAAGTTGAAAATATAACTTGGGGAAAAAATGAATTTTAACTTTAAAGATTAATTATATTTTATGCATGTACGCATAAAAATGCATGCAAATCGCTTTGATGTTAAAAATAGAACTTATAATATTTTTTTATTTTTAGAATATTTTATGCATGTAATTCTTTTATATGCTCAATGCAATGGGAATTTTTAGATCGCTTTATATATGTAATTAGATGTTAAAAACTGATTTCTAAAGAGTTCGATTTTTGGAATTTAAGAGAAAAATTTTTATCTGTGTTTTAGGTGGTCTATAAAGGAAGAGAAAGACCCCAACGGATTAATTTGTGGCTTCACGATGGGCATTATTATGTCATCAAGTCCGTGAAAGGATTTTTCGACAGTCATCACTACTGTACGACCTGTGAAGAGGCTTACCAGATGCCGGAAAACCACCGATGTGCCAACGCCTGTCGTATATGTCTAAGGACCGACTGTCTTCCAGACTAAGCCCAACGATGTCAGGATTGTGATCGCCTTTGTCGCTCTCATGCCTGCTATGCAGCACACAAAGCCCTGACTAGAAACCAAGAATTTTCAGTTTGCGATAGGGTAAATGTTTTCTTTTTTGAAAATTTGTGTAAATATACACTACTATATATAATTTTCTCGAAATGGTTCTGTTTAAAAAATTAATTATTATTACAGGTATACCACTGCAGGCATTGCTGCCAAGTCATCGAGCGCCGTAAGTGCCCTAAAGAGCTTCACAGGTGTGGAACCATTAAGTGTCCGTCTTGCAATCAATTTGTCGTGGCTGCTGAACACCGTTGTTATTTGCGACGTGTTGCCCCGAAGAAGTCCGAGGATAAGCTCATCTTTTTTGACTTTGAAAAGGACCAGTCTTCAGGGGAGCATCTCGTAAATTTCGCGGTGGCTCAATATACCGATGGCACAGAGAAAGTGTTCCCGGATTACGAAGCATGCCAAGATTTTTGTGCCTGGCTGTTCACCACACAGCACAAGGGCTACACCGCCATGGCACATAACATGAAAGGGTAAGTTAAAAATACCCTAGTTTGCATGATTTAAGTACGACTATTTTTTCAATATTATTCATATTTTTTTTACTTACAGGTTCGACGGACAGTTTGTGATGGCCTGGCTCCTGGAACAAGGCACAGCTCCAGAGGTGATCCCTAACGGGTCTATGATGATGTGTTTAAGACACCCTAGTCTGAACATTCGGGTCATAGACTCGTTAAACTTTTTGCCGATGGCGTTGGCCAAGCTTCCAGGATGCTTCGGCCTCAGCGAGCTGAGGAAGGGATACTTCTCACATCTCTTTAACTCGCGGGAAAACCAAACGTACGTCGGACCGCTACCGGACACCCCCTATTACAGCCCGGATACTATGAGTACTTCAGCCCGAAAGGCATTTCTATCCTGGCACGAAGAACATAAGGGGGACGTGTTCAACTTCCAAGACGAGGTGCTGGCCTATTGCAGGTATATTTTGTTTCCTTCTTCTTGTTTCATTCTTATATTTTATGTTTCGTATATTTAACATTTTCTTTTCTTTTGTTAGATCGGACGTGAATATTCTTCGTCGTTGTTGCCTAGAGTTCCGAGCTCAATTTTTGGATGTGGCGGGTGTGGCTCCATTCCAGTAAGTCATTTTCTAATTCTCTTATACAATAGTAATAATGTTTACAGTTATGCTCTTGTCGAATAATCTTGGCTAGTGGGTCATGAAAATGTTCTTTTTTTTCAAATACGTGACCATTGCGTCAGCCTGTATGGCAACGTATCGGAGTGGCCACATTCAGCCCAACACGATTGCCATGGTACCCACATATGAATACGTCAACTCCACCAATTACAGCCCTGATTCAATCCGGTGGTTGGACTTTGTGGCTACTTCGGACGGAATTGCCGTTCAACGTGCTTTGAACGGTTCCGGAGAGCACACAATCGCCGGAATCTCGGTAGACGGTTTCTGCCAAGAAACACAAACGGTCTACCAGTTTCAGGTAAGAAAATATAACAATTTGGTTTTCTGTGTGATTCTTTTTAATGATTTTACACTTTTAATGTTTAATTTACATGTTGAAAACTATTAATGCATTTGTATTATTTTAGGGCTGTTTCTTTCACGGATGTAGTTCCTGTTATGACGGGGATATCATTCATCCTTTGAAAGGGGTTTCCATGGCAACGTTGAGAAAGAAGACGGAAGACACAACACGAAAGCTTCGAGCCCAGGGTTTGACAGAAATTGAAATGTGGCAGCATGAATTTCAACGGCAGAAGGAGGAAAATCCAGATCTCCAAGCTTTCCTGAATGACCATCATTTAAGGGATCGGCTGAATCCTCGCGAGTCATTTTTCGGAGGACGGAATAATGCCCTCAAATTGTTCCACGAGGGAGACGCAAAATACGTGGATTTCACATCACTCTATCCATGGGTCGTACTTTTTTTTATTATTATTTCAAAAATGTTTGATTACACTTTTCTGTATTTATGTATGTTTTTTGTTATGTGTTTTTTCTGACTTTTTGTTTTCATTCACAGGCGAACAAGTATTGTGTCTACCCTCTGGGACATCCCGAAATCATCACGGAAAGCTTCGGGGGTATAGAAAACTATTTTGGACTCACTCAATGCCGTGTAATTCCTCCACTTAAACTTTATCTTCTGGTACTGCCCTATAGGTGCTGGAAGAAGCTGATGTTCCCTCTATGCCGTACCTGCGCCCTTCTTCAACTGCAGATTCCGTGTACCCACACAGACGACGAGCGAGCTCTTGTCGGAACGTGGGTATCGGAGGAAGTCAAGCTGGCGAAAAAGAAAGGATACCGCGTCACACATGTAAGTACGCTTTTCAAAAATTTTTTAATCGTTTGTCATAACCCAAATTTATTTTCAATCTTTTGCCATAACTAAAAAATTTATTTTTATTCTTTTTTCTAGATTTACGAAGTGTATCATTTCAAAGAATCTCCTACTTCCCTGTTTCGTTTCTACATTGATCTCTTTCTAAAAATCAAACAGAAAAGTAGCGGATGGCCTTCGGAGTGTGTGACGGAAGAAGCCAAACTGAAGTACATTCGCCAGTATGAAGAAAGAGAGGGCGTCAGGTTGGACGCCGAAAAAATATCGAGAAACCCTAGGCGTTGACAAGTTGCCAAGTTGGCCCTGAACAGTTTCTGGGGGAGGTAAGGTGATTCTTTTGTACTTCAAAATTTTTTTGTAAACATTTTTGAATTCGTTTTAATTTATGTTGGATTTTGTTTTTTCCTCAGATGGGGTATGAATATAAACAAAGCTCAATTGACCTATGTTCACACGGTGCCAGACTTCAACAAGATGTTGGCAGATCCTACTAAAAAAGTAAGGTTTCTTAGATTTTATCAATCTATAAACTTATGTATTTTGAGCTGTTAACTCATGACTCTTCTATTTTCAGATCAAAGATGTCTTTCTTCCCACGCCTGAGGTGGCTGCTTTCGAATGGAAATCTGCGAAGGAATTTGTGCCGCAGGATGCCTCGACTAATATTTTCCTAGCGACATTCACGACAGTTTGGGCTCGTCTCAAGCTGTACAGTGAAATGGAGAAATAGGGTCGAGACGTCCTGTATCACGACACAGATTCTATCATCTACGTTACTAATGGTTGCGATCATCCCCCTTGGGCAACTTCCTGGGTGAATTTACGGATGAACTGGAGGGTGATGTGATTACAACTTTCGTCTCTGGTAAGGACCTATAAAAAGTTCTTTATTCAATATGTATCAAAAATATTTAATATTTTTCTGTTAATTTAATGTTTTTCTGTTAATGTTTCCTCATAATTTGTTTGCTTCTTTCAGGAGGGCCCAAAAAATATGCGTACTAGACAGCATCTGGGAAAACTTGTTGCAAAGTTCCTAGATTTTCATTAAAGTTCAGGAATTCCCAGTTGCTGAATTTGGAAACCATCCGAAGTTTGTTCCGCAGTCTGGACAGAAAGGAGGTCATACCTCTTCATAATCCCTCCAAAATTACCCGGGAAGCCAAAAGGAGAAAGGTGGTCAACAAACACGAAACAAGACTGTATAGAATTGTGCTCGACAAACGGGTGATTCAAGCTGACTTCACTATGTGACTGACTACGCTACATTACCATTTGGTTTTTAAAAAGGACTTTGAAAAATGTATGGTATGGACAAAAAAATATACATTATGTTACATGATGATGATACTTTGATGATGAGCATTTGTGTGTAAAAAAAACTTATTTGGAAAAAATAAATAAAAATTTGAATGATAAAATTATGGTGTTTTTCTTTCTTTGGAAAAGATGCCATGTAAGGTAAGTTTTTTCTTATCATTTTTAGAAAATAATTGTTATGATTATGTATATATTAGCTTAATGAGAAAAAATAATTTTATATATTAACTTTATAAAAGAAAAACATAACCCAAATAATCAGAAATTAACTTTAATTATGAATATTTCATTACAATTTCAGCCATAGTTTCAAAGAGGATTTTGTTTTAGGTCTAGCATACATAGTTTTTACATTCATTAACTGTTTGTTTTTCACAAAGTCTTGAGGAAAATTATTCACATTGAGTACATTTTTAAACTCTTCAAAGGCAAAAGGTCTTTGAGTTCTATTTCTCAAGAGAAAGCTTATTAGTTGAACAATGTTGGATCCAGAAAACACACGACCGTCCAGAATGAGTTCTTTATTCTATGTCCAGGAAATCCGATGCTGTTTTAGAAAATCCAGTATTTTTTGCGCCGTTCTTTTCTGTTTCACAGGAACGGTTTGCATAATTTCTTTTTTCTACATCTGTCTCAGAAAGTTGTTCAGGCGCTTGCTTTTCAGACCCATTTCCATGAGGAAACGTAACATACTTTTGCAGAACTTGGATGTACAATTTAGACTTTTCTTCATCATCCATTTTCTTTTTTAAGATGTTTTGAATTTGGGTATCTAATTCACTCAAATGTTCATCTTCAAATTGCTGCATACGATCGAGGGGTACCAGAGCGAATTTCTTACTGTGTTCCATGGAGAAGAGAGGATAAGACACTGAATGTTGCAGGAATCAGGAAAGATAAGAAACCGTCACCTTTTCGAACCAAAAGACGTCTTATCTTAAAAATAGGTACTCTTCTTTTGTCCGCTAATTTCCTCAACGTTCTTTTAAAAGGGACGAGTCGATGTTTGAAATCCACATCGTTCAGATGAGACATTGTGATGACAAATGAGCTCTTCTTTTTGCACACTTTCTTTCATATAGATAGCAAATGCAGCCGCTTTGGTTGAAGCACAGCAATTAAATCCTTTTACATGAATCGAACATGTTAAAGAATGTTCCTTATTTAAATTGTCTATCTTAGGACAGTCCAGATTTATGATGTCTCTACATAATAAATTTTCTATTATTTTTCTAACCCTTTCACGTATATGGCAGAGTGAATAGATGACAAATATTGCAAAATAATACGAAGATGAGTATAAGGTTCCTCATTCCAATTCATATGATGACGATTTCTTGTTACCCAGGTAAAACACTTTTGTTGAGGGTCTGATAATTTTTTCCAAGATTGAGGGGTCAAAAATTAACAGCAACTGTGGTATCCTTCATGCACGGAGTAAAAAGCTAATTCTTTAACAATGTAACAATGAGGCATCCACTGAAAACCTTCGAAATCGATCACGATGCGAGAAGACATGTTAGCCATTCGACGTGCCAAACTGAAATGAACTAACGGAGCTGGTAGACATAGTATTTATCTCCAGGAAAGATGCCAGTGCGAAGGCGGAGCGTTTCACTTGTTTCAGGTCGTAAATCAATCAGCAACTAACTGAAAGGGGCTGAAGTAGCATCCTGAATATTTTCTTCAAAGGCCTTTACGTTTCCGGTGAACATTTGCCTAGCTAAATGCATGATTTGACTTTTATCTCTAGGATTTTTGTATAGGACAAGATAATGGGAATTTAAATGAATATTTCTCATCTCCTTGCCTTGGCGGAAAAGATTTTGCGTTAAAAAACGACGGAAAGGTTTCGGTGATGACTTCCCTTTGTAAAAAGTTTGCTTAAGCGAGTATCACTTGCTAATTCAGACATTAAATCGTCTATAATAATTAAAGCATTTTGTAGAGTCTGCAGGTTAGATGGTAATCTTTCTAAAAAATTTACATTTTTCATGGAATTAAAAAGAGGTTGATAACTTCCGTAGCAATAAATAATATTGGTCGGCATGGGATGGAACATTTTATGATCTATCAATTTTTTCACAAAAACCGTTTTACCCGAACCGGCAGGTCCGCTCAGGAGACAAGTAGAAGGATATACGAACTTGGGCAGTTCCATTTTCCGAAATGACAGCATGTTAAGAAAACACTGACTTTTATACTTTACAGAAAATCGTTTTTAAGTGTATTGGCAACAAGACATTATGAATTTTGTTTACGTAGGTATAGAAAAAAGAAATACAAGAAACTTTTTTTTTCAAATTACAACAACTTCATTTTTTAAAAATCATGTTTACACCATATCTTTTTTGAAAAATTGAAATATTCGGAAATCATGATTCTTTCCAGCTAAAGGTGATACAATGAGTTCCATACAGAGTCCTTAACATCTTTTGATAATAAAATAAATACAATAATGTTCACATACACTAGATGTTAAGCTCTTAAGTGAAACCTTGTTCCAGCAAACATGACGATATTTCTTGACAAAGGATGTGATATCTTTTCCATATACTTCAGGCGGGAGTCCATAAGAGTCAAAAAATTCCAGAGTCTGTTTGTCTGCCATGTAGACAGCTAGCCAATGAGTTCCTTTTTCATCATGTTTATCAGTATTAAGCACCAGTGCACAGGGAAAACTTTGAATCGCAGGTATTTTGTCACAAGGAAAAACACCCGCATAATATCTCAAAGAAATAGGATCTCGAGATAAGATTTGATAAATCTGTGATGAATTCATCAGTTTCCAAAATCCTACAAAATGTTTCGAACTTTATTGATTTCTATCAAATTTTCAAATTCTGCGTACACTAATAAAGAAACAGTTTGTTGTAGGGGAGTCCCAAATTTTATTTCTAATCTTAAGTTGCTATGTCGAACCAGACTTAAATGAGAACCATCATAAACGTCAGGTCGAAACGAAATAAGGAATATCCTTCTGAAAATTCTGATCTTGAAAGGTAAAGTTCTCTGTCGTCTGCATTCATAAATAAATTCTGCTAAGCTCGTATGAAATGATTTTTTATCAAAATTAGGCTGAAGAGGATTATGAGGTACCGGTTGACTGTCCACATAAACGCCGATAAAGTTCATATTATAATGCTTGAATTCAAAAGGAAACTTTTTATAGTTTCCGTTAAAGGCATCATTATCGATACATGCCACCACATTACGATTAGGCATTTGACCTATGAAAATATTGTCTTGAATAAAACTCATATTTCCCGTTGGAATGGAATAGGCTTTGCAGAACACTCTATTAATGGGATATTTGGCTGTCGATTTTTCTAGGCTTTTGGCATGTCCTAGCACAATACCTGGACTGACTTTCACTTTGCGTACAAACAATGGAGCTTGTTCGAGTAAAACTTTAAATTCACCTTCGCCCAATAAGCAAAATTCAAGTTTGCTGCGTATGAGTTTAATTTCCATATCCACCACATTCAACAAAAGACTTTTCCTGATGAAACATTTCTAAGTGCAATCGGCCAATCATATCGACCGAGGCACTCAGCTTAAACAATTGTGCTCGTTGGTTGAATCCTTTATTCGGCTGAGTGTCTTAAGTATCAAAAACATTCATACGCCCACCTGTATCTTTGAAAAACAATTCTGATGACAGTTGAGACGTTTTCGTATCAAAACCATGATTCAGTAATTTTTTTATCATGGCTCTGTAAGGATATGTGTTATTACTGGTGGAAACGAGTCTTTCATTTAAGCTAATATCCACTTCAGAAAACATAGAATGTAGAAAGAGATTGACAGTTCCCACTTTACTTTCAGCCGTGATTGGCTTACCATCATTTTTTTAAATTTTCGCTTTGACATAGAGTTGTGTCTGTGATAAGTCAAGATAGTCGTGTTCGCTTCCAGAAACGTTGAACTCGACAGGACTGCCTTCCGATAGATTGGCTAATGGATGAAATTCAACCCACTGACCTTTTTCGATAACTGTTTGTGTGGGAGGTAGCGAAAATAAATCCAATTCGGATTTTACGCATTCTGAAGAATCTTTTAACGGAAAATCCATTACGAATCAAAAATATCACATCATTCCACCTTCCTGGCTTTAGACGAAATGAAGTGTTTTGGGGTTTTGCGCTTCCTTTTAAACCTTCCGTGACCAATCATCTCGTCTGCTTTCTGAACTGCTTTCCTCGTTAATTTTTTGCCAGCTCCTTTAGATCTCGTTTTGAGGGAGACTTTAAAATTTTCTCCTGACAATACGTCGTTTGTAATTTGTGTTCCAGTCCGCAAAGCTTCTTTTCCAACCGTTTTGGCTCCACTCATCAGAAAAGTCATAGCACTGCGAAACAGCTTTGCAAATTCCACCAATCCCATAACCTTTCTGTAAAATGGTTCCTTGATAGTAAGGTAATCCATTTCCAGTTTGAGCTAAATAATAATCTTCAAATTTTTTCGTGCAACACGTATAAGGCACCTGCATGTTTTATGCTTCTAATCTTGCATACACAATCCAAATGAAATCATTTTGCAGATGACAGCTTCCTTTATGGAATTTGTCTCAGACGAAAATGCAACACAAGAAATACTTTGCCTCTTTCGGATGGTACTAAGTCTCCAGAATGAAGTCTTGTGTCAATATGTATAGTCTGAAAATGCTGACGGATAACTGGCAAATAAATAGGCCTGGGATAATGAGCGTTTATGATGTCTCCGTCATTTCCAATTTATGACGGGCAATTTTTAACAACGGAGCTTGTACATCTCCCACAATTTGAGGCTCTACGAGATCGTAATACACATACATGACAGGGAAAGATACTTTGGGATCGGCTACAAAAGGACTTTTCTCCAATCCTTGGTAAACACCCGGCTCGAACCCTAGAAGTTCAGCTAATTCTTCGTGAAGAATGACTTTGCAGTTTTCGTCTGTCTTAATGGTCACTTTTTTCGTGACAGGATGATAACTGAATTCAAACTTATTTTTATGGTAGGGTATTTTCATGGCTTTTAATAAATCTGGAATCATTTCATAACATCCTGGAGGCACTCTTCGACCTTCCAATTTTCCATCACCCAAATCAAATCCAAATAAATTATTGTCTTTTCGGATGTTATACCAAGTATGAGGGTAAATAAAGGGGTCTAGTCTGGACACCGGTCGAGATCGATGTCGGAAATCCAGTCGGGATTCTCTTTCCACTCGACAGCAAACGGGAGAGCGAGTCTGACCCCTTCAAATTCCGTCGGCGGAAAATGAAGTGAAAATTCCGTGCGGAAGTGACGTTTATTGCATAGCAACCAGTCTGTCTCACTCCATACATTGCCCGAGGCTCAGGGGAAGGAGGTAGTTTATTGTCAAAAGTACTGTTTCGCAGGTATTTATCACTGAGTATGGCGGTAAGGAAAAAGAAAAATACCAACCAATTCGAGTAAATGGGAGAAATTTCTCGAAATATTCCGCAGCTTTTAAGCAGTAAACTTGATAGCCCATTTATTACAGAGCACATAAAAAAAAGAAATGTGAAGAGTTAATGGCTATTTTAAACGCAGAAAGAAACGGGCTTTTCAAAACTGCAGATATATGCAGACACGTAAGCATAATTTCATGTATGATCTTTGGCAAAATGGAAATATTTTAAAAGGTTACATATTTGTAAACTATTTGTTAACAGGAATTTTCTGATTAAAACATTTTTTGTCTTAATAGGTTATGTTAAAATGTCATAAATCAAATCGTTGACATATAGCATCCCATACGCGTGTTTAATATTTCTATCGAATTTGAATAAAAAAAATTTTTAATTTTTAGCAACTCATGATTATATCAATAATTTAATTTATTCATGAATTATACCTGTTACATAACTACAGATATACCATGTATCGCAGACATCATTAAACTTTGGAATGATGCATTAAAAAACGATTTACTAGTGAGTAAAAATATAACAAATTTTTACATAAGTAATCGAAAGGAAAAAAATTATATAACTATATTTGCATACAAATGCACACACACACACACACACACACACACATACATATATATTACATAAAATGAAAAAAAAAATGCCTAACAACTGCACATTAAGCGAATGTAGGATTTTCTGTTTAGATAAATAAACCTTGGCATTCTTCCAGGTCACTAAATGCAATTGTGGGTACGTGGGTACCATCTCCAGCAGGAAATCCAAACTTCCGGATGAATCCTAATTTAATTTGTTTTGTTGAAAACTATTTACTGTGAAATTTTATCCATTTGGTATATATACTAGAGCAAATAGCATCTGTGAATTCTCAAATACACCAACTGACATATTTCTGGCTCAGCCCTATATATCTGTCATTATTAACATACCTGTGGTAACTTCCCAGAAGAACAAAAGTTTAAGGCACACAAAACCTGTTTTAAATAAATAAATAACTGTAATACAGTTATATATATATAACTGTATTATAAATATATTAACATATGCAGTAAAAGAAATTGATGTACGTATTCTTATTTATACCCTTTTTAAATCCATCCTACCAGCACAAAGCTGTAAAATCGCTGAACACTGGTAGTTTGGTCGGAGGTTCGAATCCCGCGAACGGACTGGCTGCATGGACGTTTTCGTGGTTTTGCTTCTGTGTAACGTATATACGAGCTAGTTTCCCTTAGAATGTCCTCCACGACGGCAACCCTCAACTTACGCAGATAGCCCTTGAAACTTTGAAGCAATCACATAAAACCAAAAACAAACACTTTTTAATCTGAATAAAAATACACAAAACTGATGTAATATCTAAAAGTAGACCAGATAAAGAATCAGGTAATTAATTATAAATCGTACATTAAAATATTTATAAGCATTTAATTTAACTGAAAATTATACAGAAATTGAATTATACAAGAGATTCTAAAAACTACTGGAAATTGACATTCATAAAACTACTTAAATAAATTTTTTAACTCAAAGCAATTTCATATGAATGTTGAATTTAGAATGCGCATAATTTTAATATATACTGCATATTCTTTAATGCACTTCTTAACGTATTACAGTTTTATACAATGGAAATTAAAATAAACGTAGAGGGGAATACAATATAATTTAAAACATCAAATTTATAAATTACGTATCAAAACATGAAATTAAGTATATTAATAGACATTAGTTTAAAAATTAGAATTTTAAATTAAAAGTATGAATTCATTCTTTATATATGAAAAAGGGAAAATACCAAATATATTATTAAATATCCATTACGCACACTTCCAAAAAATATCTGTGACCACCGCCGTCTTCAGTTTAGTTCTAAAACGACAGTTAGAAAGTTAAACGGCAGCTACTCAGCTGACGGAAAAATTTCCGATACGTCGATCTCTGTAATGATCGAGACGATAACACGAGACTCGCTCTTTGTCGAGTAGATCGCAAAAAACGACCCGTTCTTCCATCTCGACGGTGTCCAGACTAGGGCCCAAAGTCCACAAGAGATAATTCCCACTGGCCATTTAAATCAATCGGAGTGAGAAGTTGAGAGGTAAATTGGGATATTTTGTTGTGTGAAAAACAACGCATGGAGCTGTCGCTGATCAGTGGGATAAAGAAAGACATGTTTCGTTCAAATGAAAGGCAAACAGAATGTACGGGCCTTTTATATCCTTCTCACATACTCCACCCAAGCATTGAAGCTTTCAGCGTACCGCTGAAATTTCACGAAATATTCCACTTTCTCGTGACGTTTCTTCGATTTTAAAACTTTTTCAACGGGATAATAACCACAGTCCGAAATCTTTTGAACTTCCTGTTTATAAAATGTTCCTTGTATAACTTATCCTGCTAGATCTTTCAGTTTGTAGACAACAGGAATCCGTCGAATAATTTTATAGACTAAACATTTTTCTTGTCCAATTTTGTTCGTATCCTTTCTCAAAGAGCATTTTTTCTCGGCTGATGCGCACCGTATCTCCAATTTTTAAATCTGCTGGAACAGGGTTTTGTTCTGGTTGCTGTCCGTACAATGTTTTCCAAATTCTTTCTTAATTTTGGAACGTAACCGATACAGGTTCTGTCTTAATACTACGATGACATGTATGGTTATAACTGGATATCAATTCATCTATAACATCCAAATACTTCCGTGTATTCATTTCGGTAAAGTATTTCCACATTTTTGTTTTTAGAGTCCGATTAAATCGTTCTACGATAGAAGCTTTCGTTGCATTATGCGTCGTGAAAAAGTGAATGTTTCTCTTTCTCAAAAAATTTTAAACTTGTTTATTGATAAACTCTTTTTGTAATGATTCGGGTGTACGTTTCGAAAATATCTTTTCGAAAGTAGATTTGATGGACGCAGATGTTTTATCTTTGAGAGAAATAGCCCAAGCATATTTGGAAAGGATATCTACACAGGTCAGCAAATATTTGTATCCATCATTAAAAGAGGTCAAGGATTGCATATCCACTAAATAAGATTGAAATTGCTCGTTTAATCCTCCTACGATGACTCTGTTCCTAGGAAACTTGTGTCTCAAGGGCTTGTGCAAAGTATAAGAATCCTTGGTTTTTAGCCATTTCTGGATGTCTTTTGTTTTTATGCGACCTTTTAAAGTACGATGCAAAGCAGCAATACCCCCGAAACTTGCGGAGACCTGTGGATCCCGATAGGTCTGAGCCAGAGCTGGGTTCATTGCAGCAGTTGTTATGATCTAAACGTACACTGATATTCATTTATATATATTTAACTAGAACAGGGAAATAATGACAGTTTCTAATAACTTGCCTATATAAAGATTCTACAAATAGGTCTGACACATGTACAAGAGAGAAAATGAATACTCCTTAACACCCCCAAGCTTGAACATGTAATGATATACACTGAAGTGACAAAAGTTATGGGATAGCAATATGCAAATACACAGATGGCAGTAGTATCACGTAGAAAATGTATAAATGCGAAGTGCTTTGGCAGGGCTTTCATTTTGTGTTCAAGTTATTCATGTGAAGAGGCTTTGCGTGATTATGGCCGCACGACAAGAATTAACAGACTTTGAACGCGGAATGGTAGTTGGAGCTAGACGCATGGGTCATTCGGATATCGTTAGAGAATTCAACATTCCGAGATCCACAGTGGCAAGAGTGTGCGAGAGTATCTAATTTCAGGCATAACATCCCACCATGGACAGCGCAATGGCCGACCACCTGCACTTAACGACCGAGACCAGTGACGTCTGCGTAGAGTTGTCAATGTTCACAGACAAGCAATACTGCGTCAAACAACCGCAGAAATCAATGTGGGACGTACGAGGGTCGTATCCGATAGGACAGTGCGGCGAAATTTGTCTTCCTTAGGCTATGCCAGCAGAAGACCGACTGAGTGCCTTTACTGACAGCACGACATAGCCTGCAGCGACTCTCGTGGGCTCGTGAGCATATCGGTTGGTCCCTAAACGAATGGAAAACCGTGGCTTGGTCAGATGAGTCACGATTTCAGTTGGTAAGAGCTGATGGTAGGGTTCGAGTGTGGCGCAGACCCCACGAAGCCATGGAACAAAGTTGTCAACAAGGCACTGTTCAAGCTGGTGGTGGTTCCATAATGGTCTGGGCTGTTTTTACATGGCATGGACTCGGTCCTCTGGTGCAACTGAACCGATCATTGACTGGAAATGGATACCTTCAGCTACTTGGAGATCACTTACAGACATTCATGGACTTCACGTACTCAAACAACGATGGGATTTTTATGGATGATAATGCGCCATGTCACCGGGCCACAATTGTTCGCGATTGGTTAGAAGAACATTCTGGACACTTCCAGCGAATGATCTGGCCACCTAGATCTCCTGACTTGAATCCCATCGGACATTTATGGGACATCATCGAGAGGTCAGTTCGTGCCCAAAACCCTGCACCGTCAACACTTTCACAATTATGGACGTCTATAGAGGTAGCATGGCTCAATATTCCTGCAGGGGACTTCCAACGACTTGTTGAGTCCATGCCACGTCGAGTTGCTGCACTTCGCCAGACAAAAGGAGGACCGACAAAATATTAGGAGGTATCCCATGACTTTTGTCACTTCAGTGTATATGTTTAATAACAACCATATTTATACTCTATAGAAATCAATAGGTTTGTACTCAATAGGTATTTTTTTAATTTATGTAAGTGTAAATTACAGATTAATTCTTTTAAATAAGGTCTGAAACTAGAGACAGTTATGAGATCATTGTAAAATAAAGAAAACATTTTATTGAGCATCATAATTATTTTTACAAATATTCATAGTATTCAATGCCTAAGACACCATTCGTAGTACAAAATGTATTTCTTACTTCGTCGAGTACATAGTTTAAACACACAGATTTTAAAAAGTCCTTGGTAACGTAGTGAGCAGGTTTCAGTAACATTAAATAGGATTCTTCACCCCAAAATATTTCCGTAAAATTGTCTGGCGATTGTCAACAGCATTGAATCTCAGAGCAATGGCATTCACAGTTTCTGTTTTATGCACGAATTCTTCACAGTCTATGTGCTGGGGATATTTTAGTTCTTCTTGTTGGTTAAGAAGCTCTTCAAGCGACGTCTTTAAAAATGGTTTGTAGGCGTGCTCTTTCCGTAGAAATGTCGAAGGATTGGGGCATATTTTCCTCCTTAACAGGTTCATCGGATATGCTTTCGTACGCTTCACAAAAGTTCATATTTTGATAAACGAGGTTGGTGACAATATCACTGATACGGCTTAAGTTGTTCATCAGGTCTTCCCACTGCGTACTTGTAATGCTAAGACTACTTTTTTCATCTCCTTGAGCAGAAAGTTGTTTCAAAGTGAAGTGGGAATCGTTATACCTGACCACAAAGTTCTTCGGCAATTCCAGATTCAATGTCAGCAGGTCTTGTTCATCTACTGTCATGTTGGTTGCGAGAACATTCAAACACAATGGCTCAAAGTTCACTCCACGTCTTGTCGGATACTAAGCTTTACGAAATTTGGCATAGTCTCAGATGTGCATAGTCACGTTTCCCTTGTAAATGCTGGGTCCCACAAAGACATTGTTTCCCATTTGAGTGAGCTCCTGTGGAATAGCATCTTCAGTAAAAAGTCCTTTGCGCTGAAAGAAAAAATAAATCAGTTAGTATAGAATACATTAAAAATGGGGTTACATACAACATAAACTTTAACATATAAACTACTTTTCACAAATACGTACTTTTTTTTTCAAAATGGGTTGTTTCTTCTGCTTTTATTTTGGCACAAGAGCTAGCTGATTCTCTTGGAACATCTTGGGTGCGGTCTTCATGGCTCAACACTTTATCATTCAAAGGCATAGGTTCTTTCTCGGACAGGTTTTCCATCTGAAAAAAAAGTAAAGGCAGATTAAGCACACATTCTAACTATTTTTAAAAATTAAAATTACAAAAAATAGTATTTTTCGCAAAAAATTACTTACCGCTGCAGCGTTGTGGTTTCGTGCCTGATCCATTCGAAACGGTGAAGAAGGATAGATGGTTGTCTAAGCAGGAGCAAGTACGTACACTCAGGGCGACAGCAAGGAAAGAAATGCGGAATGTTTCTCGGGATAGTCTCATATCGGGTAGGAACTCTTTATTTCATCTGAACGATGATTGGCTAAGAAGCGGTGAGGTCATGTTTCAAAGAATCTGATTGGTTTACAGAAAAGTATCCATATACCTGATCGGAGGTATACAAAGGTGTGATACGGCACACGCCACTTTGTAAGACAACACGATCAAACAAGAAATGGATGATGTCATTCCAAACACGTGGTTCAAGAGCTCGTTGCCACAAAAATAAAAAACTTTGAAAAATAGGGTCGTTGAAACAGAATTAAAAAACGAAAATATGCATGACGTCATTCCGTCTACGTCATCCCATCTCTCTACGTCGCTTCCGCGCACGAGGACGACCAGCTACTACTGTAATGAAAAAAACTTCGTGGAGATCTTGCACGTGTTGTTTAATAGTGTCACTAGTTATGATGATATCATCGAAATAAATCAAAGTGGATTTTGCCTAAGCAGAATTACGTCCATAGCGCGTTCAAAAGTTCACGGCGCCCCGCAAAACCCAAGCGGCATGCGTAAAAATGCATAAGTGCCCGATTTTATAATAAACGCCGTTTTATTCACACCTTCTGGTTTCATGGCCATTTGAAAGTAGCCTGAAGTAAGATCAAGAGCGGTCATAGATTTTGTAGACCTAATTTTCCGTAGGTAAATACTGAATTTATTCATGCTATTAAGTGTTCGGTAATCGATCGCAAAACGATAAGCTTTTGGATCCGAAGGGGGCAAGTTATTTCTCTTTCTACAAGATTACAAGATTCGCTTGATTTTAGTTCTATCGCATGGGTAACAATTTGTGTATTCCCTGGCTTCTCAGAGAATAACGTATTAAATTTACTTACAAGTTCTTCCAGCTTGGCTCTTTTATCTTGTTTTAGATGTTGGAGATCGATTTCAGGAACATTTACCTCTTCCACCACCTCTAGCAACATATCCAAGAAAACTGAGTTTTCCGCAAAGTTTGTTGTGTCGTTCGCCGCCCTAAGGATCTCTGTACCTAGAATAACATTATTTTGCAAATTTTTAAAAACAAAGAATAGAACTTCCGAAACTTCGTTTTCTACCTGAACGTTAAGCGATAGCTTCCCGACACATTCGCAAACTTTCCCTTGTGCGGCAAAGATTTCTGTGCTACAAATTTTAAACAATCTTATTCTTCGAAAATTTCTATAGTAGAATTTTTCGCTTAAAATATTTCCTTCCGCGCCGGTGTCCATGAGGGCTTCTACGGGTACGTCGTTCACAGGAACCTGGATTACGGGTAGTTGGGAATTCTTGACTACTACGGTATTAACACAAAACTTAGAGGGATTTTGTGATGCACAGGGGGTCTGGACCCTCACTTTCTCAGACCCCTCTATTCGTTTAAAGTCTTCTTTCCTCCTGATGTTTCCTGGGTGTGCTTGCGGTCTTTAGCTTTACTGTTTTCATTCTTGCTCGTTGACGGGCGCGGTTAGAAAACGTTTTCCTCCGTTCTATTTGTTTATTTCCGCGGCCGGCTGTCGGGAGAACTGCTGATAGTGTCCCTGGGTAGCAAACTTCGAATTTTCCGCTATCCGCCGATTCTGGAACTTTACGGCTAATTCTAATAGCTTTTGCAGCGGTCATGGGTTTCTCAGTTTCACGAAATCTTGTACTGCGGGTAATAATCTTGGTAATATATTCTCCTTTCTCCTATTTAGCATATTCACTAGTTTGACTTTACGCAGAATAAACTCATTGGATAACGGTAACGTGCTCAACTTTCCTTTGGTAAAAATTGTACAGTTCGGCTTCAAGTTTCGCACAATCGTTCACAATCGGGAAGGCCTTTAGGAGTGCCGCTTTGAAATTTTCAAATTCATACGTTACGCTTCCGATATCCCCAAATAAAAGTTTTCCAATTCCTTTCCACCAAGACTCCTCCTGTAGCCACTTTTTGTTTTTCGGGTGCCGGATACAACTGAAAATGCGTCTCAAGTGATTCCAGGAATGAAATGACGGAGCTTTTACCGCCAAACACCACTGCTGGTTTAATTGCTGCTCTCAAAGTCTGTATTAAAAAGCCAAATCCATCCAATGGGTTTTTCACCATCGGGTCTACGACTTCTGCATCTTGTAAGGATGATCGTCCGTCCTGATTATTGGACATTGGAGTCGAGTAGGATGTTCGAGCACCAGATGTAGAGTTCTACTGTCTATCTGTTGGGTAGAATCTGGAGAATAGTGATTGCACCGAAGAAGGGTTAAAACTACCCTTTAAACTCTTTAAATTATTTACAATGCGTCAACTCAACGCTGACATACTACGCCTCTGCTTGGGCGGTAACTGAAACATAGAATCAACTCGAAATTGAAGATATTAACAAGTAGTAGAATTAAATTACAGGACTCATACAATCCTGTATCCTGCAGCGCGTAGATGAGTCTAGTGGCAGCAAGATAACAGCTGCTAAACCACGTCTGACCAGCAATAAATGCTAAGTCGACGTTTGCGTTACAAACACGCACAGAGTTTTCCCAGATTCTCTAACTTTCCCTTCCAGAACTCGATATTTAAGCTTTTTCTTCCACTGGTAGAATTTGCATTCCTTACGCGCGCTACCAAATTTAAATATTCTGGTCCTGACAGTTAGGGAAATGAAGGCTTATAGGAAAGAGCTTAAAATTAAATTTAACTAGTTATTTAAAATAAATATAAATCCCTACAAATTTACATACGTTCCGAAGAAGATAAATTAAATGTCGAAGAGTATTTATTTTGTGAATCTTTTCAAAATAGAGCAAGTGCAAATGAAATTTTCAAAGTAATTGACAATTTTATGTGCGAGAATGATATTCCTTGGAATAAGTGCATTGCCGTATGAAGTTACAGAGCTCGGGATTTAACAGGAAACTATTCCGGTATTATTTCTTAAAGAAAGTTGGTCGCACCTGAAACTAAATTTACTCACTGCTCCATTCGTCATGAAGCTTTAGTAGCCAAAACTATCCCCGAAAATCTGAAAATCATTTTAAATCAAGCAGTGAAAATTTTTTGTATTATTAAAAGCCGAGCTTTAAATTCAAGAATATCTACGATTTTACGGCAAAAGATGGGCAGTGAATATGAAACGCTTTTGTTACATTCAGAAGTAAAGTGGTTATCCAGAGGCAACGTTTTAAATCGTCTTTTTAAACTTCGTTCAGATTCAAATTTTCCTCTCCGATTCAAAATTTGAATTGCAAAATTGTTTATTTGGTGATTAGGGTTGGCGGGTTTAGCATATTTAGCTGATATTTTTGGAATGTTAGATGAATTAAATTTAGGATTACAGTGACAAAGTGTTAATTTTAGATAAAATACATACAATAGAGATAAAATATATGCAATGATAAAAAAAATCGAGCTAATAATCAAAGAAATGGATAACAATATTTTAAGCTTTTTATCACTTTTAGAAAGAACATAAACTAATTTGAAAATAAAAGAAGAATTAGCATCCGACATTAAAAATCATTGTTTTTCATTAACAAATACTTTAAAATATATTTTCCAAAGGATTATTAAAAAGAAAATTGTGTTAGAAATCCATTTTGTTCAAATGTACCTGAAACTTTATCTCGTGAAGAAATAGAACAATTGATGGAAATTTCCTGTGATCTAACTCTAACTGAAGATTTCAAAAATAACACTCTTGTTAACTTTTGGTTGAACCGAAAAAAAAGATTTCTTAAATCCCTTTTTTTCCCCGGTTCCGGCATTTCAGATAAAGCTATAAAATTTTATTGCCTTTTTGCACAACCTATTTGTGTGAACAAGGATTTTCTTCCATGTTATATTTGAAAAATAAATACAGAACAAAATTAAAAGTGAATACTAATTTACGGTTAAAACTAAGTGAAATAAGACCAGACATAAAGAAACTGATCTCTCTTAAACAGGCCCAAATTTCACACTAAATTTTAGAATTAAAGTATTATAACTTAAACCTCAAATTTCGATAATTAAAATGGTAACCAATTTTTAATCTAATATTCTTTTTATGTGAGCGTATTTAACACAAATAGCCAATAGGTTTTACAAATGGCAAAATATATATATATATTAGTACAACTATTGAGAAACTGAAAAATAATCGTTGTAAAATATAGTGGTGGTACTAAAGTTTTTTAATTCTTGTTTAGATGGTACGCGTTAGTAAAAAGGTTGAGAACCATTGCTCTAAAGAAAAGATCAGTTTGCCAGATAGAAAAGCACCAATCAGTAAAATGACAGTTACATATGTGTGCAAACCTATCTTTACTCAAACATATATAGTATATTCATATTTGGGTTGGCTATTGTAGCATCAGAAACGCTCCATAAATGTAGAAATTCCATTATGTTGTGGTTGAAATAGGGTTGCGGATAATCCAAACGTGCTTACAATTTATGAGCATTTTTATATGAAAAAAAAGTTACCCATGTATTATGCCACCGAACGTGAAAGTTGGCTACCATTGAAGAATGAAAGGTGGCAGAGATCATGCTAGTTGCGGCAGTCATTTCTGAAGAACGGACACCTCTTTATTTAATGAAAAGAAAACAACCTGGCCTTCCCGAAACAACAGAGATTGTGAATCCAGTAACAGAGGCAATAATCCGAAGTCCCGGTGTCGCTCTTCTAGGCGGCACTCTGCAGAGCTGCGAATGTCTCAAAACACTGAGCAGAGAATTTTACACAGAGGGTTTCAGCCGTACACAATTATGGTAGTCCAACAGCTGAATGAGCAGGATTACCAACAACGTCTCACTTTTTATCAAACAATGCTTGACATGTTTAAAGAAAGTGAGCATTTGACCATCATAATGACCGATGAAGCCCATTTGCATCTAAATGAGCCAGTTAATAACAAAACTGTAAACTCCGTCTTTAGAAAATCCTTGTGAATTACATGAGCGACCACTGCACAGTCCAAAATGACTGTTTGGTGCAGTATCGAGAACAGCGGAATTTTCAGGGCTTCCTTTCTTGAAGGGGACGGAGTGATAGTAACCGTTACTTCAGACCGCTGTGTTAACATATTTGAAACCCATTTTCTACCCGAGCTTCGCAGACAAGGAATGAATAGGGCATCAGTGTGGTTTCAACAAGTTGGGGGCCACTGCCCATACAGCGACAGCTTCCATGACC